>JAVLVB010000491.1:83692-118337 GCA_032876305.1 Orestias chungarensis | reverse complement strand
TAATGTCTAGAAATGAAATTTGGTTTTCGTCTAATACTCGGTTTCTGCCCAGTTCTCCTCTGACTCAGCTAATGACGAATTCATACGCCTTTATCTCTTTCCTTTTATTCTACTCATGTTCCTTCTTCTTGCTCTCCTCTCTTAAAAAAATCAGCAAGTTAGAGAAAAAAAATCATAAATCGGAAAGGAATGACATCAAGCATTTTCGTAAATGTATGTTTTTTAAGCATTTTCACCTGCTTACTCAAACATACCATATTGTATTACAAACATTCAATATACAACCACACTTTCTTTACCACAGGCTTTGTTTCATGCTTTCTCCTTAATGTTGAATAATTATTCTTCAAACTGTGAAAGACAGCATATTTGTTTCTTACAACAAGTTCAGATAAAGATTTATGTCTCTACAACCACAATATCCTCTGAAATGTTCACAAGCATAAGTAGGTGTACATTTAAATGTGGTCCCTGAATGTCTAGAAAACAGATTTGACCTAATTTCACATATCCATTTTGAAGTACTCTGGTACTACTCTTTGCAAGTAACATGTTAAGAATTTAAATATGTAAATGTCTTTAGTTATACAGTGGTTTAAAGTGGAATGTATTTTATTTGGATCTTCTAAAAAACTTACACATTAGGTTTGTATGTAGTTATGACGTTGTAAAGGAAAATGTAGTGGTTTAAAGGTATAAATAATTTAAAAAGTGTGAGATGCACTTTAATACCACTTAAAAAATGTTGGTGCGACCAGTTCTTATCCAAAGTTAGCTGACTATTGAATACAATCTACCATTAACATAACAAAACATGCTTTAGATATAATCCTCTTCACACAAAACGGAGACTTTAAAAGTACAGCCACTAAAATAAATACATTTAAGATCAAGGTATCTTCAAATGTGGATGTTGGAGTCAAAAAACCTACTGAGTTCAGGATTAATGCACAGGATTTTATGTAGAGGTGTTAAAGTAAATGCAGCTAAATACAAATGTACACCACACTTTAAAGATGTTAGTGTATGTCAGTCTACCTTAGAAATAACAAATGTAAAAAGGTTTAAGTGCTGTTGCTGTTATGTCATAGCCTTATCACGTATAACAAGTAAAACAAAAATTTAAGGAATATACATCTTTGAAATTTACAGCTCTGGGGTTTTTACAAAGAAGCTGATGAGTCAATCCTGACTTAAAACTATACAACACTCACAGGGTGAGCAGATGCTTCAATAAAAGGCATATGTTTCATTCTGTATAATCACCCTAACAAACTTACAAATTGGGGAAACTGACCAGTTTAGAGTCCCAGTTAAAAAAGTACTGTCTGAGCTTCAGGGGCTTTATTGGGGGGGGACATTTTTGGCACTGGGACTACTTCCTGTAATCAACATGAGATTGTCAAAACATAAGTAATTAATAAATAACATATTGCTTCTTTTTCCCAAATTTTGTAAAAGCATTTAGCGCCAGGTGAGGATAATAGTGTTATGAAAACTGTTTAACCGGTACATCTTTAAATTATTGAATGAAAAAGGGTTTAATATTAATAACTATATTTACCAGATGTGTTTCTTTTGTGTCTCACATGGGCTCTGAATGATCACTACCTAGAATACACCAGTTACATGTTGGGCAGTATAACATTTAGCAGCAAAGTGAGTTTGTGCACAGACACACACACACACACGTCACGAGCGCACATTCTGCTGGTGACTCACACCATCACTGTCCATGCATGTCTCGCGAATCATGCATATGTCCAACTCAGACTAACCCATGACTGCTGGATTTGTGGGGTGTCTTTCTGTCACCAAACATCCCACGAACAGCGTCAGATGTCCTGAAAAGCAGCTATATGCATTACTTTCAGCTTAAAGAACTAACTAACATACTTCAGCTTTTAAACAACCATTAACATATTTACCTTAAACATTATCTCTTAAAATATTCCCTGCATCAATTTTTTTTCTGTAATGCACTCAGCAGTTTGAATGTTATCTTCCTTAACTATCATGTCTGTGTTTTGGTTATTTGGGTGACTTTTACAGAACATAATTTGGCCTTGGATAGCCTCAGCATAATATTCCCACATAACCCCCAATGTGGTTTGAAAAAAAAACACACACAAAGCTTTGTTGTAAAGGTCTGTATCGCCCCCTGCTGGGGAAACATAGGCCCATCTGTCCTCACTGTTATTCAATCAAGAAAAGGTTTCCTCATGGAGAAAGCATAGACACACCAGTATTTCTGTTATGTTCTTTATGCGGCTCCTTTTATTTTGTAGTCAGATCCACAGTCATTTAATTTACCTCTAACCCTCTTCATAAACACACGACTGTTGATGTAAATGCAGACAAGGCCAGTAAAGCCCCCTCTAATAATGGTGCACAGTTTACAGTCGTACAGAGCGCATTGCATATTCCCTTTCATCTCACCAGTGCCTCAGAGACAGAGACGGGAGCCAGTTTGAGAAGCATGAGGAGGGGCAGGAGAATGGAGACGAAAGAAGAGGAGGAGGGAGGGGATGCAACCAGGCTGAATCTCTTGGTTTTTGCCCCAGGGGTGTTTGCTGATGCTGCTGCTGCTGCTGCTGTTGCTGCTGCTTCCTCTTTGTCTAAAGACTGATTTACGGCAAAAAGACCAAAGGGGGGTAAAATACTGATTGTGTGTCGAAGACAAAAGACAAAAGCACAAAGACTTACCTGAGATTTTGAGTAATGCTTCGATTGGAAAAGGGTTAATTTTCTTCAACAATAACAAAAACTCTCAATCATAAATTTAGAAACAGAACCACATTGTATCCTGTTGCAAAATAATTTCTAATGAAAAAAATACCATCAATATGAGGACATAATAAAACTATAAGAATGTATAGATTTTAAGGGTATTCTACTGGCCTGAAGTGTAAAATGAATCACAAATAGGTATTCTTGTTTCATAAAAGTGTGTAACATTAAACTGAATAACAACAAACAAAACTGTATTTGCATGTAAGACCACTAATGGCTTATTTGACTTATATATCTACACCTCAGTGCAGACATTTACATAAAATGTGCAGGCTTATAACAATTTCTGGTCATACACTATTAGACGAAACTTGACTGTCTATAGTCAATTAAGATAGTAAATGGCCCCTATTTTTATAGTACTTTATCAAGTCAAGAGGACATCAAGGTGCTTCATACTAAATTCACTCACTAACCTATCCACTCACACATCTACATACTGGTGATTTTCCATTTCTTCATTTCCCTGCAGCACTCAAGGACTAGGATTGGACACCCCTGGATTGGTGGATGCAACAGATTGTATCATGAGGAAAAAAACACTGTGTGGAAATAATAAAGCAATATCTTAGGACATAAAAAGGAAGTTCAATTTTAAGTGCAAATCGGTCTTCTAAACAGACATTGACCCTGATGTTAATTTTGTAAAGAGGTGCCTTAAGGACAAGAAAATCTGTTTCGGCATGACCTTCACAAAGCCCTGATCTCAATCACCAGTAAGATTGTTGACAAGCCCGACTCAGTAACTACGGTTTTGTCCGGAGGAATGAAGCAGCTTTCTGGCAATGGGGAGAATCTTGACATCTTCAAAACATTTAAATTATGCAATAAAAAATATCAAGAAATTTAAATTCAGTTTGAAATTTGGTCATTTAGTGTCCATTCACAAAAAGAAAACAAAAAAAATGCAGTCAATTAAATCATTCAGATAGAATCCACATCAAGTACAGACATTAAAAATGTATTCTGGTTATCAACCATTTGTGGTCAAGATCAGTTTTATTCATCAAAATCATTAGAATGTTGTTTTTTTTATCTAAGAAAACAGGAAATTGTTGAGTTATCAATTTGAAACTGTAAAGAAAAAAAATGTTATATGTGTATATTTTTTTATAAAATATGGGGATATGTTTTTTTATATTGTTGGTCTCAGCTAATTTGGGAAAGGATAAATAAAATGGATTTCTGTTCATATTGAAAATGATAGAAAACGCAAGGGCTTCAATGATAAATGATAAACACCTTGGTTAAATGAAAGCTAACCTATAGATATAAGGGGGGAAAATAGTGTCGTCTCTACATTTATCCAACTCCTGTACCAGCACATAGACTAAAATGTTTTAGTTCAACCTGGTCCTCTATACAAAAAGTTTTCCATTTGTCTTTTGTTGACAGCTTTTACAGAACCCTCAACATTTTTCAGGGGTTTTGTTGCAAATGAAATTCAAGTATATCTCACTGAAAAAAATGAATGACAAAGATTGGAGACAGTAAACGAGCTGAAGTCTTATACATATTAGTACTAAATTCAGCTCATTTTCTGCAACATCTCTTGTTGTCTCTTAGCGAAGGTAGGGGTTGTTTTAAAGGGTTTACAGTAATACTTCAACTTAACCAACATCTCTCTTCTGACCAGAAAGGGGTGACTTTAATAAATAATAATAAATATCCTACATGAATATCATAAAATGTTTATCAGGGAGATATCTACAAGGGATGGACCCCTGCCTGAATCTATCAGACTATAGAAAATGGAGAAGGAACTGAAAAAACAATCATTTAAACCCCCACATTAAGAGGGCAGTCCTAGGAATAGCTAAAATACCCCAAAGAACCCACAAATTCCCAGACGTCAGGGACAAAAGCTGAAATTGAAATAAAAATGATACTTAAAGCTTTTTAGATTTCACTTTTTGATGCCAAAGGGAACCATTTGCTAATCCTTTCAGGATAGCAGATGGATTATGAACTTCTGCTCAGGGACCAAGTAATTACATATGTGGCTTCCAACTTAAACAAGATGAGTTTCCTGTGGGTTCTAGGGTCATAAAATGTGAATGTTAAATGCAAAATATCCTGCAAAATTAAGGGATTTTATATTTCCCTTTAGTGGCAAACATTTTTGGGGGGGGTGTAGAGGGGATTACTTTTGTAAGACAAGGTTTGTGGTAAAGAATTTAGTAATTTACAGAATACTGTTTGCAGTGCACAGATCTGATCAAGACAGGTAGGGGCAATAAGGAAGTAAAAGGACTTTGCTCCAAAAACGCCTATTATCAAGTGCAAGTCTTATGATGATACGGAAATATCTCTGTCTGGCTGTCAGCAGGGAACTGGCATTACATGTCAACCTTTAAGGTAACAAATTATTTAAAAATATCCTCTTGAATAATGATAGATAGAAATGTATTGTCTCCTGAAATCATAACTGTTAATGTAATAGTATACAGTTATAATAAAATGGTGTAAAAATAGAATTAAAATGCACACTAAATGTTAACTGGTAATGTCACTTATTAGGATTATGGTCACAAAATGTGTTTTTTTTTTGTTATGAATCTTTTATTTGTGTTTATTATAAGTGTTTGAATAAAATTGGGAAGACTTTTCCTGGTTTGACTCAACCATGGAATGGGAAAGGGATCTACGGCGCAGCCAGTCGTTGAAGAGTCTCACTTCACAATCTGACAAGGAGATCTGGACAGATGCAGGTCTGCAGAACAGGGCGACATCTGTGTCCCAGTTAGTGACCAGGTATGGAAAAACATCAACACTTTTCTGCCCCTGTGATAGCCTGACAAGTAATAAATGTTAAAAAAAACACTTTTGAATTTGTTAATAATGCAATATTAGGTATCAAACTACAGTAAAAAGAAGTACATTCAGTCAAGCCGTTCCTGAGGATAATATTGAAGGAAAGACAAAAGTACTAAATGAGGTAATACACTTTATTAAGTTATTAAGTATGTGGGAAAATATTTATTTTAGTTTTGTCAAAAGTATTTTTTCTTGTAAAAATCTTTTTCAGATGACTCCCTCTCCTCTGCAAAGTAGGGAGATTCATCTAGATTCTCTACTAAAGAGAAATGAAGAGAGAGAAAGAGCTCGGTCCAAAGTCTCTGTGACCCGCAGTAAATCAGTTGGTAGCATCCAAAACAGCGGCGGGTCCATACAGGCCCTGAAGGCTGTTTTTGAATCAAAAGCAATGACTAATATCAAACCGAGGAGCAGTCTCAAAACAGGACATGTAGCATTACGCTACGCTGCGGACATGTCCATGATGAACGGAGAGGCTGAGGATGTGCAGAAAGCTGCAGAGGAGCAGATAAAACTCGCTGACAAAAAGCCTAAGAATGAGCGAAAAGATGATGTTCAGACTCAAAAGGTAAAAGTAATAATATGAATACAGTAAATTAGAAATTCCAAATATTTTGTTTCTAACGTGTGAAAATATTTGGTTGCTGTTTGATTTTGAAATGTAGGTAAATTAAAAAATTTCTTCTGGTTTAGGTTTGCATATGGGGCCAAGTGTGTTAAATTTTAAAGCATATTCCAGTTTTTCTTTATTTTCTCTATTAAAACGTTCTTTCTTCCTATTACAATTATAACCACACTTAATCTTTCATACTCTGTTTTCAACCACAGATTTACATATTTGTGAACCAAGTCATAGAAACAAAGATATATCTCTATACACCTCTCAGGAAACATAAAACATTTGCTATGATTTGCTAGTAATTCCCAGTTTAAAAGCCAATTCCATTCATTTTGATGCCAAAAGTCACTCACAAAATGATTGAGCATAATTGTAAATTTTAGATCGATTTTGAGATATCTTATGAATTGTTGTCTGGCAGTGAATACCTTTCCATACATAATTAGCAAAGACAATAAATAAATCAAAGAAAATTGAGCAATAAATTATCTATTCATGCTTATCTTAGCTGATACAGATGAGTGCTTTTCTTAGTCAATTCTGATTGTATTCTGTTAATAGGACTTTAATATATACAAGACAACAATTATCTCCAGGTTACTTTTAATTACATAGTAGTTCTGAATCCAACTGAAAAGTAAGTTATAAAGAAAATAGCCCTATTTTTGCTTCATCAGCTTTTTAAAACAAGCATCAAACTACCAACTGTTGATTAATGCATTTTTACACTAAAAATGTCTGGAGCTATTGGCTCTAATGCATCATGTATTAGGATAAAAATAATTTTTATTACTGGAGCTGCTCATTACCTTTGGATCAAGAAAGCCAATCAAGAAAAAATCGGACTGATTCCGATCTCTGGTTGTAGAAGTGATTCATCTATTTATTAAACCATTTACTGTTCCTGAATTCTTAGACTGTCCCAAAATAACTAACATTATGCTCTGGAGATAGAAACAAAAGGAAGTTGGCAAACACTGTTTCACAAACACCAATGCTTAGGTGAGTGAAAGCTATTTAGTAAACTAGGTGCTTTCTATTATCTACATAGACTATATAGGCTAACCTCCACCATTGCACAGGACAGAGTGTAAGGCCACTTATTAGCAATGTTTCTTTTATATTTCTCTCTGCAGGTGGTGAATCAGACCCACACAGAGAAGAGAAAAACAATAGCAGGCAATGATTTTGCAAAGGTTGCAGCATCTGAAGCTGGTGAGTTTCGCAATAAGATATTCACATTAGGATTTTTGAAAAATGTTCTCGATAACAAACCATCATCCAGAGTTATGTAAATAATTGAAATCAGTAAAAGGTTCTAGCGGCTAATGTCAGAGTTTTACCTCCTCTTTAATAAGGTGTGAGATAAAAGAGGACATTTGGCAACATGAGCAAAAAGCTCAGCGAAACGCTGCATATGACTGTAATTAAACTGTGTACAAGTGAAAGCATAATTTACACACTCAGGTCAAACTCCAGCTGATAAGAAAAAGCTTGGGTTTCATGTTGCTTACTTATAATGTGGTTATTTTCCATTGAATTTAAATCAAAATGCAAAAGCTCTTACAGTAACTTGTATTAAAAAAAACAATGTTGTGAAGTTATCTATTTAAGGGAGCAATATCACATATCCTGTGATTGACCAAACCCTGTGTGGAAAAGAAGGGGTCACTTCAGGGTGGGACTGAAATAGCCTCCACGCAATAAGAATAGAGTAGGATGGTGAAACGGTCAGCTGTCCCTAGTACAGATGACCAAGAACGAAGGAGCGACAGAGAGAGGCAGACACTTACAGGTTACAAACAAAATATACCTATGTAGAAAAAAAATTGATTTTTAAAAGAAGTAAAAGGATAAAATATAAGGAATTTAAGGAACCTATTTATATTCTGTAAGTATGAAGCGTTTGTTTAACTGATATCAATGCATTTGCAGATCTTCTATTTATCTTTACCGGATACATTTTCGGCTTTAGGTTTTGTTTGTAATGCCACTGAATTATGAATACATTTCTATAAGGATTTTTTTGCTGAATTTTAATTAGGAATAAAAGAGTAATATGTGAATAGAAATGCATGCTGCACTTTTTATTTTTATTTTCTCAAAAGTTTCAATACTGTGTATCATTTTGTTGCTATTCAAAGGTTATGATCAATCAGTCAGGTCACATGGAGGAGTGAACATCAAATCCCCTCATTTCACCCCAGAGTCTGGGTACCGAGCCTAAATGAGATCACCTTTCAGCCGTACGTCAAATAAAAAGTTGTGCATAGTCCCTCCAGATTATCTGCTAGACAATCTGAATGTAGCGTGGAGCATACAACAAAGCATCAATGATGCTTAAGAAGCTTAAAAGTGAAATGTTAAAAGCTGTGAAATGTTAAATACTGGAAATGTGTTCAGAAGAAGGAAGTATAAGATAATAATGATTTACAGTTGTTAAGAGGCCAGACTTATCTTTCAGAACAAAGTCTAGTGAACATCACAATGGAAGACGTTTAACAAATAGTCTCAGACATTAAGGTCTGGATATGATCGATATGTACTTGCTCGGGAAGTTGAATCATGTCCATTAGGGCCTATTGGTACAAATAATCCCTTAAAGCACTTTGGGTCAGTGGTGCAGCAAGAAGTTGCGAATTTAAAAAAGACAATGAATTTTTGGCCAGGACAATGCTCTACATCCAAGTACTCATATGCATAACTACCAAGTTAAGGCATTAGAGATTAAAAAAAATTGGCACCACATGGCTTAGTGGGGGAGCACCATATAAAAACTCTTTATTCATTAACACAGTTGTCCCCAGTTTGATTCCCTATCTGCTCCTTCACATGTCTAGCTGCTGATGAAGTAAAACAACCAAAGGCATAATAAAAAAAAAAATAAAGATTAAAAACTAATTAATTCCCTGAACTGAATCAAATGGGAACTTACGTTCTTAAACAGGAGATTAACAGTGAATAAAAACTGTCTGCCTCTCTGAACAGTGACTGGGAGGCTGTGGTTGCTGGTGCAAGAAAAGTTGATCCTCAACAGATCCGGCAACTGACAAACTGTATAAATGAAAGGCTGATTTAAATTTTAGTAAAACAGTTTTCAATGTTTGTTTATAAGCTTCATTTAAACAAATGAAAACAAAAAGTTAATAAATGTCTGAGGTTAATTAATTTTTTTTATTAGATATTAATTGTGCACACAGTCTTTTAAGTGGATAGTCTGAATTAATTCCTGAAATAAAACTCAAACTGTGAGCAGATTCTCTACTTTGTATGACTGCACTTCTGTTTAGTTTTGGCTGTGTGCGATTCACTTGTGCAACAGTCACCATGTGTATCACTGGAGTCAGGTATCTTTCCTGCTCCACCACAAGTATACATTTATAACTTCGCCACATGACAGCTGGTAAATATCAGCTCAGAAAGCACTTTGAGCAGGAACCTAAATTAGAACCTGCTAACAAAACACTTTGGTGACTTGTAAATAAACATAGGAAAATAAAGCCTTAAATTACCAGATTATTAACTGTTTAAATTCCTCTTTAGTCAATTGCATTTCTCACCAGGTCTTTTTTTCCATCATGCAAAGTACAGTGTTTAAAAACGCTAAAGCTTGTGTGTCTAATGTCTCTACAGACGAAAAGAGGAGGTCAGCTGCAGAAATCAGAGAAAGCTCTTTCATCGAAACCAAAGAGATACTGTCTGTCTCCGTCAAAGCTATGTCAGCTCTCTATATGTCAAAAGTGGCAAATCAGGTATCAGCAAACAGCCCTTCTAAAGAGAGAAAGGTCAGTCTGTTAATTATCCGTTTTTCACATTCAGGTCTGACCAAACGATGTATAGTTTAGTGTATACAACACATACCAAGGATGTTCTACTGCTGTTTGTTTTATCACAATAGTTTAAACCTTAACTTAAACTGTAATTCAATTATCAACAGCAGTATTAATAAATCATTATTCGTACTTTACCCAGAAAGCTTTGTTTTATGTATTTTAGCCCAAATATAACCAAAGTCAATAATTTGCAAATTAACTAAAGCATTTATATATTATTTCAAATTACAAAATTTCAATATCAAAATCAACAGTTCATTCAATTCACTACCTACTTGGCAGCATAATTACACTTATATTTTCATTATATGTGTGTTTGCAAGTGCAGGCTAACCTTTAATTTAAGCTAATTTGTTATTTAGGGAAGTTAGATATAATTGAAGTTATTTTATTTTTTTGTTTTTATTTTTAAGTTGATGAATGTGTAGGGAGTAATCATTTTGTTTTCCTTTCGTTTTCTATGGCACATGATAATAAAGGAATTACTGTCTGTGGAATAATTTTGATTATCACATAACGTTTTTCTTTCAGGATCAATCTCAACCACAAGATTCTGGAAAGAAGGCAAAGCTAGCCACGGTAAAGCATAATGTCACCTACTTTGTAGAATTTTTTGCTTGTGTGATGATATGGTTGGTGAAGTTGTCAGATTTACTCTGTTAAAGTAATATAAACTTTTTCTCAATTTTCCTTAAAACCACTAAAACTGACTGGCTGTCCTGCAAAAGGAACAGTTTATTGTGAATGAAGGACAATAATCCTCATGCTAAATCATTCCTCACATGTTCACTGACCAAGCATAAGCATTAAGGTCACTACATAAGTGATCTAGAAAGATATACTCATATAAGGGTTTGAGGATATTTGACATGGCCAAATAATGATTTCAAGATAACCACTGAACCTTGGAAGTCTAAGTTTATTGATGCGTAAAACAGTGTGGCTATCTAATCCAGCAGTTTAGCAATAATGTGGATTCTTTTTGTGTCATAATATAAAGTTATTTGCATATGAGGCTGCTTAGTTGCAGAAGAGTCATCTTATTTGTTTTAACCCACATCCACAACTGAAGGTCCTACAAGAACTGGATCACGGAGCAATGAAATAAATTGGCCTGGCTTAATAAATAATCCCTATTATCAATATGTAGCTTTAGCTATGCCCTAGAACAGTTTCAGTTTATACACCCTTCCATGTAAACAATGTTCTACGATTTCTATACCGTCTTTCAGAAGGTGATGACACACCCAGCCAAAAGGATATTTTCAGTAATAGTTTGAGTAACACAGCAACTGTTTTCAAGTGGTGAATTGGCTGCTAAAATCGCCTGATCTCAATGAAATCAACATCTGTGGAATTCGCAAGTTTAAAACATGCAAGTCACTCACAACTCACTGGACCTAAAATATGTACAGTTAAATTTATGTCAATGTTATTTCTTGTTAACACATATTTGATTTTAATTTCTAATTACAATTGTTTAATTTTAGAGTTTACCTCATCTATTGACATCCAGCCTATAAAAAAGCATGCATGCATGCCTGCGTTTGGTGGTAACAGGTGGCTCCCACTCATGCAGGGTTTGTTTGCCTTGACCGTAACCCTTCCTCTGGAGCATGGGTTTTAGTAAATGGGTATTTTTTTATAAAAAATATAAAGATAGTAAGACAAATACTTTATTCTTCTAAGATGAATGAAGAGTATGAACAAAGAAAAGATGACCTCTCCCTTCAACCTCCAGAAGATTATCAAAAAAGTCTGGAAGACATCCCAGAGGGACAATCTCAACAATTAGTGTCATCTCAACTATCCAGAGAAATGTTATTCCAACAACGACAGAAAAGCGAGCTGAGGCGGCTCCTCAAGCATACATGCCCAGAGATAAAGATGCTGGACGATGTTTTGGATGAGGAGTTTGCTGAAGTGTTGAGCTCTGAAATAGAGCATGGTGGCGAAACTGGATATGAGGGAGATGTTCTTTCAAGATGTTTGATATTTGAAAACTGTGGCCACAGCAAAAAAAAAGCAAAGATTAATATGGCAGAGGGAGCAGAAGAAAATCGGGATTATCGGAAAAATTCATCTGTTTTTGAAGAGCTCAAAGATGAAACTTATTCTACGTATTCTGAAGAAATCATAAAAGGGGACAACCCTTGTGATTTAATGTCAGATTTTAACAAAGGCGTAGACGAAGAAACTGAAAAAGTAAATGTTACAGCAACCAGAAAGGTATTTGAGAATCAGTCATCAAGCAAATACAAGCAAGATGAGATTCTGGGTGATAGTCCTGTAGTATTAAACAAGGAAAAGACAATTAAAAGAACAATAAAACTGTCTGAGACATTTTCTGCTGGCAGCATGCAAGGTAATAACAAAAGTAGAAACGAAGATTCAAAAGAAAAAGCACAGTGTGTCAACGATGTTGGTAAAAGCACTAGAAATTGCATTTCTAGCAATGAAATTTCTCCTAGTACTGATCTTCCACAAGAGGGGACTTCCATAAGTTTCCCTGATTTAAATGTAAAAAGTGAAATGATAGCAAAAAATGCAGCACTTGTTCAAAATAATCCCTTCATCTCCACTAACATTGAAAAAGAGAATTCATACAGCCAAGCATCAAAAACTCTAAATCAAAGCAGTGCAGCTGGTCAAGGCTATCCAATTGCCAATGTAAGGAACAGAACACATCTATTTGAATCAATGCCATTTGACAAAATTAGACATCACAATCAGGATGAACTCGAGACACTAGTGCAAAATATCAAAGACACACTAAATTCCCTATACCATGTAAAAGCCATTCACTCAGATGGAGCAATTATTGAAGTTAACGAGACAATGATTGCCAAAAAGTCAAAATTCACAATATTGGACAGGGGACCTGAGATTAAATATGATACAGTGGCTGAAGGTGGTGCACAGAACTTTATAGTCCAGTTGCTACCACGGGTAAGCCTAAAACCTTTGATAACTTATCTGAAGGAGAATAGTAAAGGGTGTATGGAGGCCACATTTTTGGATGCACTGGCTCACCAACATCAATTTAGTTCAAACAAAGATGATGAGTTAAAAACTGCTAATGTAGTTCAGTTGGTTGAGGATATTCTAAATCAGGACAACTCTCTGATAAAAGGAGTGATCATTCAAGAAGATGCTAGAAAATTTTCGGAAATCATTGTTTATTCACTATACAAGTATGTTGATGATAAAGATGTGAAGAGTTACAGCCCTCCAACAAAGTCAGAGCACAATGAACCTGAGGCAAATGGAGGATCAATTTCAAAGAACAGTCAAAATCAATTCCGGTCGGAATCAACTAGGTCTAATGTCAAATTGGTTAAAAGTTGTATTGAAAGGGGTGACTTGGACTATTTAAGATCACTTCATGATGACTCACTAACTATTTGCAAGTGTGAAAATCAAGCTGCTATCAGACAGGATTATGAATCTTACCATCAGATAAGAGATCCAGCTCAAGACGGTATCCAAGTGGAATTGAAAAGACAAAAAGAAAATTTTCCAGAAGAAAAAGGTCCTTGTCCTAGTAACTGTTTTAAATCTTCTGCACAGTCATCTAAAAAAAGTCAGTCTTCTATAGACTGTGATACCGGGGTGTTCTTGTTTCCACAATGTAAGAATAGTTTTAATGCTTGTTTTGAGCAAGAGCCTAAAGGAATTGTGGATCAGACTCTTTTCAGGTTCAACCAAACTGAAATAACAGAGGTTGTGGATGGGACTAATGAGGTTTCTGAGGCAAAAACCGCATTTCAAAACCTTTGCCAGGCTGAAAATGAGACAAAAATTGTATGTGGGTCGGGTCAAGAAATCCATGCCAGAGAATTGTTTGAAATACCCATTGACAGTGTCACAGCAGATATTGTAACACTGTCAGGAGTGAAAGCAGAATCCTCTCAAGAAATTTCAAACACAAACATGGTAATGTGCTTAGAAAAACGTAAAAAACCTTCATTAGTCCAAGAAATGATTGTAGAACCTGAATTGGATTGTCAACAAAAAAACACAGAAATGACCTGTGAAGACTCCAATTCTGAGAAAGTAAAAGCTGCGAAGAAATGCATCAAAATCGCTGATCGATTAGTTCAAAAGGAAAATCTTCAATTTCCCATAGTCCTTCATGTAGCTTCAAGTTCAGAAGCAAACCCTGAACCAGAAGAAGAGAAAGTTTGTTGTCAGGGTACAATCCAGGCAGCGTTGGATTCGTTGGAAAAATACAATATCAATGTAACAAGGGGAGATATCAGTGCAGCAATGATTTACAGCCACTCCAACAAATTCAGTAATAAAACCTCAACAAGTGATGTTCAAAAGAATGGTACTACAGATATTTGCTTTTTGGATGAGTCTAAATCAAAGCAACAACAACAAGAATTGACTGTCAAAAAAACTAAGTCTCCACACCCAACTGAAGAAACAAAAAAACAACAAGTAACTGTGGCAAATACAGGGTCTCCAAAACCAACTGAAGAGTCAAAAAACCTACAAGTGGTAAATACTGAAGCCCTTAATAGTCCCACTCAATGTGTTATTTCAATGAAAAACAAAAGAGTCATTGGTTCAAAACCACAAATTCCACCTAAACCAGAACATTTAAAGGAAAAACAAATAGTAAATACCCCATCTCCTGCCAGCCATCCAAAGGGGCACAAAATTATTACTCAGGGAAAAGAAGAAACTATTTGCCAAGTCACCCACCCTTCAGCAACAACACTGGTTTTAAGTCAAGAAGATACTACAATTAAGTCTGTGGAACAGCATGGAAATGACCATTTAGATGAGGCTACAAACTTAAAACCAATAAAAGGGAAGTCTGAAGTTCAAAGTTTGACAGCACTCTTACAAAGTAATGGAAATGATATAAAAAACATAAACGGGCAAAATGTAGAACCTATAGGAAAGGAAGAGATCCCTCAGAAGACATCAGGAAATGACATAATATCTGAAACGGACGAAACCCATATAAACTTTCAAGAAGCCCGCCAAAAATTTGGCAGCCAAGTTTTGTCATCAAAAAAGATGGCCCCAGTGAAGCCAAAAAGAAAACATTTGATGTCTAATTACAAGACCCAAAAACAAATGTCAGGAATATTTGAGGATAGTGCTTCCCAAATTAGGACTGATCCATCATCTAAAAATCCTAAAATGACAGCTGATGGTGCAGATAGCCCTGACAAAGACACAAACCAAAGTATTAAACTTGAGATGAGGGAAAAGAAAGTAAGAATAGAAACAGAGGATGAATGCAGACAGCGACTGTCAATACAAATGTATGAGATTGTTAGTGGGAACGTAACTGCGGCCATGGAAATCTTTAAACACTTGAGAAAGCAAGAGCAACTGCAAACCATACTGAGTCGTGTACAAGAAATTGAAAATGACACAAGTGAGGTTGATGTGAGATTTCTTAGGACAGTGTTTGAGAATGTCCCTGACTGGATTGTCAACGTAAATAAAAAGGAACAAAAGAAAGTCAAAGCAGAGAACCAACCCAAACCAATGCAATCACTAGCAGATGTAACAAAAAGCAAGTCCTCAATGGAGAATGTCTATGGAGATCTTGAGCGTGCAAGTGAGGAAATAATACATCTAAAAGAACAGACTTTAGCCAGACTTAAGGATATAGAGGACACCATTAGGAAGGCACTTTTTTCTGTATCTTCACTCAAATCAGAATCAGAGATCACAAGTTTATCAAATCTGTTGAAAGAATCCCTGGGGGCAATGCAAGGACAAACTACATGGTCTGAACCATCTCCTAGCACAGATTTATCTTCAACAAAGCAAGAACAAAGTCCCCCATCTTCACCCCCATTCATTTCTAGTCAGTCACCAGTGAGAAACACAGTTGAAACAGAGGCTGTGTCGAAGGAAACTTTCATTTGTATAAAGTGTCAGCTCAACCAGCGGCCACAAGAAAGATTTAGAACTTTGAAGACAGGGACATGCAATAGTCCCGCTCAGAGCAACAAAATAGACCCCAGAAAAGGAGGGCCAAAGCAAACTTCTGACAGGCAACACAATAAAGAAGTCTGTGTGCTCCATGTACAAACTGACAGTGAAGGGAACAGTATGACAGGGATGACAGTAGAAAACTTGGAGAGGACTGACAGCTCTGATAACCTGTCTTATACGTCCAAAACCTCCACCCTTGTTCTTACTCAGCCACAAAAAATAACAAGTCAGGGTGCAAACCAGAGACCCAGCAGCCAGTAAATCAGGTCAAAATTTTGGTTTTCTGAATAGATTTGAGTTTGTCTTTAATGATGTCCTCACAATTTATTAATTATCTACTAAGTAATTTTTTGGCCAGAGTGATCATAAATTGTTTAGGTATTTCTTAGGTTATGATGTTTTTAATCAGTACTGCTACTACTTCTACATTCAGTTGTTTTATTTTTTGTTCTACCATGCATTGAATTGTAATACTTTTTAAACATCTATCAGGAATTTTCAAATAAATCATGAGAATATCTTGAACTTTGAAGTAAACTCAGTCCTATTTTTCTCATCAGTTTCAACCAACCTCTCGAGAGACGTGCTCAGCCTGTCAGAACCCAGTTTATCAGATGGAAAAAATTACAGCAGACAAATATATATTTCACAAAACGTGTTTCTGCTGCAAGAAGTGCAAGAAAAAATTAAGGTGGGATATCAAAATGCATTTCAAATGGAAGTTTAGCAGTTCTGATCAAACCTCTTTTGATTCCATGTTGTTATTCAAAACTATCTTCAAGGAGACCAAAGCTTTTAAATATCCTCTGAAAGAAAATCTGTGAACAGAATTAGGTTGATGGCAAGGAGACTTTCTAATCTTGGAGTTTATCAACAACATAAACTGTCAAAATCAATGGAAACATGCAAAAAGTTATTATTATTATCTTATTGTTTTTCATCAATAATATTTTTTCATTTCTTTTCACAATTTATATGTTTTAACAGATGAATATCTAATGTATTCTCTTGCAAATAAAACAATTTGGCTGGATGAAAATATATGCAAATCCTAATTTGCATGGAGTATGAATAGATTTTTAATCGCTTGTAGACACATTTAACGTCTTTATAATATGTTGGGATCTGAAGAAGAAGTAATGCACTATCATAATGCAACAGATATACAACAGTACTTCACATCAGTAGCTGATGATGTTGCTAATTTTTAGCACTTTTTAAGAGAAAAAGGAAAACAAAGTATAATAACACAAATCTACACCTCTGATGCATGTTTTGTCTACAGACAGGTAAAATTGTTAAAGTTGCTCCAGTAAAAACGAAAAGTAGTGATTTAAATATTTAACAAACCACAACTTCACAAGAAATTAACATTTTTGCTAAACTTGAAACTATTCATAATTTCATTGTCAATGTTTCAGTAATTGCTTACATTATATATCAAATACTGCAATTATGTATTTTAAACCAATTTACATTGTCTGTTTTGAATGACTACAAGGTACTCACTGATTGTATGTACAGTACTATAATGTTCAGCATTATAGTTCTTAACTATGTTATGTAGTAGGCTCATGTTACTATGAAAAAAACATAATGCTCAATACTAAATGAAAAGGCTTAGACCTATTAGAAACATAAGAAAATACATATCTGAACTGCATCATTGGCTTTAACGATCATAGGCTATTAAAAGATCAAATGTATAAACTTTGCTCCCATTAAGGTTTTTTTCATCCAGTTTTTGTTTGTAACAAATAACAAGCATGGAAACTTTGCATGGATACTAACTTTTAATTCTTTTTAGCATGCAAAATTACACACATTTGAATGGTGAATTCTACTGCATATTTCACTACCAACAACTGTTCAAAAGAAAAGGCAACTACGACGAGGGCTTTGGTCACACTCAGCACAAGAACAGATGGCTGTTCAAGAATACTCCCAGCGCGGAGAATGATGAGACTGAGGCGTAACTGTGCAATGTCAAAGTGAGTAACAGCACAAGGAAAAAATTATCACTATTATTTGTGTTAATGATTTCAGTCATTTTTATTGTTAATAACTGTAGTCCTTTTTGAAACGGTGCCCCCTTTGTATCCTCAGCTGATGAGTGACAATCACAACAATGAAGACCTAATGAAGATGTGTTTAAGGCAGCTTGTTCAACAATGAGCAACACTAACGAGAGATTTGCACAGGCTAATACACTCCATGATTATTAATTATAGAAAACATTTCACAAAATCCTCTAATGGGTTTTTTCAATGTCTTGTATTGTTTTAAAACAAGTGTAATTCCCTTTTTATCTCTCTCTGACTCCTTTTTAAATGTAGCTCATTGTGCTTTTCTTGGTTTAAAACAGCAATAACAGATAGAAGTAGAAGGCAAATTCTGGGAAGAGCATTAGCGAGACTAATCACCAGTCAAACGATTTCTAAATGAATATTTTAATGAATGTTTTTCTATTTCATTCAATAAATTACCACAGTAAAAAGTAAGTAAGTTGTAATTTCCCTGTTTTGTAAAGTCCAAACAGCAACAAAGAAATACATACATTCCAACTCAATCATTTCTTGTGCTTGTGTTTGATTGTGTTAAGCTGTATTGTAGAGCATGTCACAGTTTAAAACTGGACCTGTTACTTTGCTCCCAGAGTATTCTGGTTTATTGTTCTCTCTATCTAATAAAGTGGTTCACCTGAAAATGTAAGCAAATTCAAGGAAATAACCTGGTCTACAACATATGGTTAGAAAAGCATTAATTTTTGCTTGTTAATTTCATATGTTTGTTAGCTTTTTGTGAACTTTGTAGGAATCCAAAGTTAATTTCTGCTTATTTAGTGCTTTTCCACTTTTTTATAAAGAGTTTGGACTGCAGTTGCTGTTTCCAGTTGAAACTCAAGAGGGTTTAGATGAGTGATCCCAAACTCCAGACTTAAAGGCCCAGAGTGCTGCAACCTGTAGATGAGTCATTTGCCCTACACATTTGAATTAAATGGCTAAATTGACTCACTAGCAAGTAACCAAGCTTTGCAGAGCTGTTTTAGTGAGCCAACATTGGATACAGGTGTGCTGAAGCATCTCTGTTACCTTATTGGAGAACCTAAATGTACCACTGGTGGGACAAACAGATAATTAGTTTATCTAAGGTTTGCAGGATACCGACCATCGGAGATTTGAGGTTGAGACTAAGACATTGGATAATGTTTTTCTTATTATGTCGTAAAAATAGAAAAGATTGTTATTTTATTTTACCAAAATCCCCCCCAAAAAACTGTAATAAACTACCAAATATGAATATTGGTATGAATGACAGACAAAAAAGGAAAGGACCATTTAAAATAGTGATAGCCTGTGAGCTCCTTTCACATCATGTAAACTAGTGGGTGATTTGCTCCACTCTTTGGTGATTATACATATAGAAAGAATAATTCAAAAATATATCGATCATGTCTGTTTGAAGCTCAACAACATTTCAAAAAGCGTTACCAAAAAAACACATTCTACGTTGTTTTCATATTTTACTTCAGGATATATATCAAAAACTCCACATATCTTTGAGCAGTTACAAAACCCAGGTTACATCAAATTATAATACTGCTGGTCTTTTATCACATTTTAAAGGTTGAAATGGAAAATAATGATATTTTGCTGTTTTATTAGAGCCTGTTAAATATCATTAACAATGGGTATGTTGCTAATTAAATGAGAAATTCTTATGGCCCATTTACAGTATTATTGTTTGCTGGTCTGGTAGTAATTTGACAGGTCATAAAGCCACAGTGATTCCTTGCTTAATTATTAACTCAACAGATTAGAGTCATTATTCGAGAGTAATCTTCTCTCAAGACTAAAGCAGTCCCTCGTCCTCGTTGCTTACAGAGCACTTCAGGAGACCATTATGAGCAACTTCGGGCAGATCCTAAAGGAGATCGGGGAATTTGGCTTGTTCCAAAAACGTGTGGTGGCTCTATTATGCATCCCCAGCATATTTCTAGCATTCGATGTGATCGGCCAGGTGTTTACTGGCATGAACTTTCCGCACCAGTGTAACACCGACTGGATCTTGGAGCAGGGACCCAATCTGACTCATGAAAGACAGAAAAATCTCACCATACCCGTAAACAGCGATGGAAAGTTCGAAAGGTGTAAAATGTTCACGCCTGTAAGTGTTGATTTGGAAACCATTGAAAGGTACGGACTTAATGACACGACAGGATGCACAAATGGATCATATTTTGAGATGCCCAAAGGTGATTCCAGCATTGTGACAGAGGTAAGAAAATCTCACGGTAAAGACATAACTTAGGTTGGTCAGCAGTATGCAATGTAATTGTCTCTGAATGATTGACTGACACTGAATAAATGTTGACCTTGGAACACTGATCAGCTGCAAACTGCATGATTGGTCCACAAAGTACTTGAAAGTTTGCTGACATGTTTTTAAATTTGTGTTATTATTAAAACAAAACATACAGTGCACATGTCTCAAAACATGCAGCACTTTTAGACTGGTAGGTATTAGATTTAATGAGCATGAAAAGTATAAAGTTACATTTTAATGCATAAAACTGACTAAATTGAAAAAGAATAAATTGCAGAATAGAGTTTATGGCTTTAGAATTAATATCATTACTCTTAAGTGACGATTATTTTCTGGGTCTGTTCTAAAATTTTTAGTGATTAGTATTTCAGGGTAGTTGTCTTTCTTTTTCTATCTCTGCCAAAAAACTTGATACCTTTTTATTTAAGTTTACCTTCATAACTTTTGGTCCAAAACAAGACATACAAAACTGTGAACTCAAAGAAAAAATGCATTTAAATAGATCTCAAAAGGTTTTCACAGACAAAAAATCTTAAAGTAGAGATATGTATCTGTATTCAGCTCTCCTAAATCAATGATTTGTAAAACAATCTTTCACTAAAAACACAGCTGTAAACTTTGTAGGCTATGTTTTCAGCAGCTTTCCACATCTAGGCACAGACAATTTTGTTCATTATCTCTGAAAAACAGCTCAAGCTCAGACTGGACAGAGATTTACTGTAAAAAGTAATTCTCAAAGTCTCAACTACATGTAGGGCTGGAGTTTGACTGTGCCATTCAAACAGATTATAACGATTTAAGTTTAACCCTCCTATCATAGCTCTGGCTTCTATATTTACATTGTTGTCATTTTTAGCAAATAAAATATTTTCTTTCAGGATTGCCTGATTTTTAGCTTAATCCATCTTCCAAACAACTATGACCGGTTTTCATTAATCCTGATTTAAAAAAAATAATCAACACTATATTTTACTCTAGAGATGTGTTTTTTAAAGATGTTTAGTTTTGGTATTCCACATACAGATTGTTACGTGTTGAAAAGTTTGATGTTGGTCTGATCTGACAAGGAACATTTATTTCACAGGTTTGCTGTCAACTTTCGGATTGTTTCAAGAGTTATGACAAATTCATAATTAGAAATTAAATAACCATATAGGCTATATTAACACTGAAGAGAGCAATTAAGATTAATTCAGTTGTTCTTTCATGTCTCCTCCATTTTGCTGTCAGTTCAACCTTGTGTGCGACAGGAGCAATTTCATTGAGGCATCTCAATCTATTTACATGGCCGGTCTTCTAGTTGGAGCCTTTGTATTGGGACAGATGGCTGACAGGTAAAGATCACCATTAACTAAAAAATAGGCAGTTTGCTAAGTAGCTTTTGTTAAAATTAGCAAGTGACAATGTTTCTGCTTTTTTTCTGTTAATAGGTTTGGACGACGTTTCGTGGTCCTGTTGTCTCTTCTCATCTTATTTGTGTTTGGAGTGGGACTTAGTTTCTCACCAAATATCTATGTTTACATTGCTCTCAAATTTATTTGTGGATTTTCAACATCTGGAATTGTTGCAAATGCGTTTGTCATTGGTGGGTTTCCACAGCTGCATTCTTTTGAGTCAAAACTCCAAATACGATCAATAAATAAATGTCAAACAGATAACACACTTGTTACATTCCTTTAAAGGTGGAGAATGGAGTGATTCCTCAAAGTTTGCTCTCTGTACCATCATCTGTCATGCGTTCTTTCCTGTTGGACTAATGATACTGTCTGGAATTGCTTTTTTTATCCGCAACTGGAGGATCCTGCAGATGGTGCTGTTCAGCCCTCTTATCCTTGTACTGGGAATCTTTTACTGGTTAGTATCAATATGTCAGTAGTGATAAGTTGTTGTGAGCCAGTAGGAGTTTTTTCAAGTAGTAGCATAATTTTTTTTAAAACATGCTTTCCTGACATTCTAATTAATATTAAATAGCCTCTCAACTTTAATTTAATCAAAAGTGATGGCTGGAACTTTGTTTTTGTTGCCGTTCTTTTTTATTTCTGCAACCATTTTTGTTTGGAAGATGAGACAGAGGCAACAAAAAAAAAAAATTTGAGAAAAAATATTTTCTCAAAAAAAAATGAATGATACGGAGATATAGTTCTTGTTTTAGGAGTTGGTTCAGACTGTATTAGTATCTATGGTATTTTTAGTATCAATAGATTCCTTTTCCTATTCTAGGACAGGTCAAACAAAAGGACATAAACCTTGTAGTTGTTGATCCAGGGTTTTTTTGTCCATTAGGATTCTTCCAGAGTCAGCTCGCTGGCTCATTACACAGAGCCGGAGGGAAGAGGCCATAAAGGAAATACGTAGAGCCGCAAAAGTGAACAAGAGAAAAGTACCAGAGGAGTTGCTGGAAAAGGTTAGTAACACCAAATAAACTTTGTCCTTTGCCAAAACCAAAAACATGTGTTCACCAATGACACCTGCAAATGTTCAGCTGGATGCTACAAGTGCAAACAAAAAGGGAACCATGCTGGACATCTTCAGATTATCATACCTGAGAAAACGGGCTTTCATAATGAGCACCGCATGGTGAGAGTTCACTCGCCATATTTGTAGCTTTATCTCTATGGTGTCATTAATGTCTTTGTCGAAACTTGACAGGTTTGCGACAAGTTTGATGTACTATGGACTCAGCCTCAATGTTGGCAACTTTGGTTTGGATATTTACCTCACACAGTTCGTCTTTGGCGTAGTGGAGATTCCAGCTCGTGTGGGCATTTTGCCATTCCTGCAGCATTTTGGAAGAAGAACTTGCCAAATATGTGTGCTGTGTTCTGGAGGGGCAGCTTGCCTTGGAGTCCTTGCTATACCGAAAGGTAATATAACCCTGTTTTTTTAATATTTAATTTAAAAGAAAATTCACAGTTGACATAACGATGATGAATTAACCTTCCAAAGTTGTGCAAAAAGATCATAAATCAATTTTAACGTTTTTAAGGAATGGGAGTGAACCGTATTGACAAGATCATAACAAGATGAAACAAGCTAAGAAAAAAAGAAGACAAAACTAAACCAAAGCTTGCTTCAGCCTTTGTTTACATCCAGATTTTCCATATCTGGCTTCTTCTGGTGCAAAATTACTTTCATGTCATTGATTTGAGACATGAGTACCACTGTTGCCTTGCAGCAAAAAGGCTCTAGGTTCAATTCCTCCTTAGGTCTTTCTGCAAGGAGTTTGCATGTTCTCCCTACCACAGTCCAAAAACATGACTGTTAGGCTAATTGGGTATTCTAAATTGTCCTTAGGTGTGAGTTTGTTGTTTCTTTGTTTGTCCTGTTTGTCTCGTTGTTGCCCGGTGATGGACTAGCGACCTGTCCAGGGTGTACCCCCGACGGATGGATTTACGACATAAGTCTAACATCAATGATAAACTTCGCATGGTATTACAAATAGATCTGAATCATAACCACATGTAGAAGTTGGACAATTTGAATTTTCCTCTGGGTAAATGATCAAAATTAGGTCGTTCAGATTACCATGAAAAAGCTGAATTTAGGTTGAATAATTTCCTGTTTTATGACTGAAACTAACAGTTTAAGCCCAGCCACCATTAAAGGAATGCCGTTTGTTTGCTCATCAGATCTTCCTGTTGTGATCACAGTCATAGCCGTTCTGGGTAAATTTGCTGCCACTGCTAGTTTTGCCACAGTTTATGTTTATACTGCAGAACAATACCCCACCATTCTGAGGTAAGACAGTAATGAACTAAAGGAAAAATTAAGGCTCCTTTTTTAGAAAGTCACTTGATAGAGGATTGGCTTAATTAAAGTAGTAAGAGTGCTGAAAAGTTGATCTTCTGCTCTGCCAGGCAGAATGGTGTGGGTCTGAACTCCATGTGTGCTCGAGTGGCCGGCATCCTTGCACCCCTTATCCGTCTCTTGGATGTTTACCACTATACCATACCCATGTTGATATACGGCATTGTGCCCATTGTGGCTGGATGTCTCTGTGTGCTGCTCCCTGAAACTCGTAATATGGAGCTTCAAGAACTTGCTGAAAATATGTGAGTTGTAATTTTCTCTGCAGTTTTGTTTCCCAACAGACAGCCCTGTAATATTGTTATTGAATCATGCATTTCTGTTGTTCATAATTTTAGAAAATCATCTGATGAAATTTCCGAGAAAGGATCCTTCACTCAAGAAGACAAGGCAGAAAAGAGCACCAAACTGTGATTTTTTTCATTTTTTTTTTCTAGGGTTACTGAAACATCTTATATAATGGTCACTGCTATTAGTCTGTATAAAGTTAGTTGTAGAGTTTCTAATTTACAATGTGTGTCAAATTTTAATATTTGTTACAATCTGCTAATTGTTTTTGACAACCCCTACAAAATGGGTCATGAATTGAATTTATTTATATTTTTCTGAATTATGTACATGTTAATGGGTCTGTATTTGCAAGCTTTAGAAAATAAACTAATAAAGTAAAACACTTAGTTTCAACGTTGATAAACTCACACTGGCTGGTGAATTTCTACTGACACTGGCCTCTGGATGTCTCAGAGGCTTCTTTAAGAGGACTTATAAATGAATATGTAAATAATAGAAAATGATTATTGTCAAAGATAAAAAATCTAGAATTAGTGTCTACATACTTTTCAGTCAGACTGATGTGTACATTTTTAAATGCATCTTTATATTTCAGTATAGTATAGGTGTGAGATTGGCATGTTGGCTCAGTCTCATTATTCCGTGGCGACACTGCTTAACATGTCACATAGTGTTAATTGCGTCTCTATTCCTGAGTGTGTGTGCTGCCTGTCAGGGTGTAAGGAAAGCATCTCCAATCCTGGAGACCAAGGTGAGCGCTGGGATAGCAAAGGGGCTGGAGCAAACCAATCAGAAGCCAGTAGTCAACAATATTGGACATGTATGGCAGAGTGCAACAGGACGTCTTGCCCCTAAATGCAGCACCTACATTGGTAGGGTATGCCATTTATTCTGCAGAGGGGCTAAAAATACCAATTTGTGAAACTGCAGCCCAGCTGGCGTCAACTGCCTCATGGGGCCTGCAGGCATTGACTCTTGTAGACTGAATGAAAATGTATGCAACCAAACTGTTGACTTGGCAAATCCAATTCACTGCTGCATTTCTTTTAATGAGTCCATGTTTTTGTGGATTCTTTAAGTTGTCATTAGTCTGGCCACAGAAGGGTGTGACCGGGCAAAATTTAGCTAAACCTGACACCTTGCATTAGATGGCAATTAACGAAAGATTATTTTACGAATTTCATAGATTGTTTTTTAGAGGTAGAGATAGCTAAAAAAAAGACAATATATCTAATTGAGGGCATTTTATTAAAAGCCTAAGATTATTTATTATTTATTCATATGTTAAGAAATAAAAGGGACATTAATAACTTTTAAAACCTTATTGATTTCCTAGCATTAAAAGAAACATATCATTGTGCAAGAGAGATAATTATTTGACATGTTTTCACAGTCGTTTTAATAAACGTTGTAAACGATGTGATAAGATTTTAATGTCAATAAGAAAATAAAAAATGCTTATCTAATCATTGTTGATGTCTTTGCTTTGGAATATATTAAAAAACAAACCCTGCATAGTGATGTGTCAATGCAATCAATGGAAATAATTTAACTTCATTATTTGCTTTTGCATAAAAAAAAATGCATCTAGGTACATGTGATGTTTTGGCAAAAAAAACACCTCAGTTAGGCTTTAAGAATAATCAGAACATCTAAATGCTCCAAACAAGCATTTTCTGCTATATTAAACTCTTATTGCTGGCAAGAGAGCTTGACTACATGGATCTATATATAGTCATATAAGAAGGTATTGAACATGCCTTCTGTCAAGCATGTATTTCTACCTTTAACATGTTAATTGTTTGGATAATTCTCTGATTAAATGGCAGCATAATAAACATAAGTACAAATTTCAGAACATTCTTTGTTTATTTAATCTATATAGTTAGTTTCTAAACTAAAACTCATAATTAAATTATATTCTACTTTATTGAATATTAGTGTAATTTAGTAACTATTATAGTTTTGTGCAGTAGTGATGAATTATTTTATTGCCAAGGTGATACATTTGCTTTACAGTTTACAGACAAATCTAAAAACATATTTCAATCTTGCGTAAAAGTGAAAATTTTTTCTCACAGTCATCTCAGGGTCAAGAGAAACTCATATATAATATAAAATCAACACACATAGATTGATATATTTCAAGCCTTTGTTTCTTGTAATTGGGTTGAATATTGCTTACAGATACCCAAAATTCACTATTGAAAAGAAGGTAATTAATAGAAAATCCTGCTATCACACTCTGACAGCAGGATTGCTTAACTCAACACACCCAAAAAAGGTTTCCTGTGCCTTTAAATTTGTTTCCTATTTTGGATAAATATCATGGGGGAAACTGCTGGCTGGACTGATGGCCAGAAGACGTTCATTGACACCCATCACAAGGACGTTGAGCCACAAAAGATAAGTGCTGAAAAAGCTTGTTTACAGAGTTCATTATCTAGCATATTAACAGAAAATGTATTGGAAATAGAAGTGTGATATGAAAAGGTGCACCAGAAAGAGCAGCCTTTAAAGAATTGTGCAGCAAAATCCATTCAAGAAACTTAAGAAATGGACTAAGGCTGCAAACTGCACATCAAGATCCAATATGCACAAATTAAGCATTTTACAGGGCTGAGGACAAAGGAGCGTGGCGTTTATCAGTGTTGTAATGTCTACTTTTTAAATGGAAGATTTCTTTTTATTTTAAGATTTAGGTTTAAGAGTCTGGAGGAACAGATGGGAGCCACAGATTCCGAGTTGCTTGAAGTCTAGTGTGAAGTCATTGATAATTTGGGGTGCAGCATGAACTGCTGGTTCTGGACTGCTCTGTTTTCCAAAGATCACAATAAATTGTGAAGTTTTAGAGCACTTTACACTTGCTTCTGCTGACAAGCTTTATAGAGGTGTTCATTTAATTTCTCCTCAGGACTTTGCACCTGCTCACACCGCCAAAACTAGTATAATCTGGTTCAACGATCAAAGTGTTATTGTGCTTGATTGGCCAACAATCATAATGACTTTCATCTTATCTGTTTATCTACTTTAGCAGAAAGACTTAATGTTCAAGTTCAATCCTTACACCGGGAGGTGTGTCTAGGAAAAATTTCCGTCTTTTACAAGTTATCAAAGTAAAGATGTTAAAACATGACAGATAAACACAATTACAGTAAGATAACGCAGCAACACTAGAACCGCAAAAACAAACACAAAAAAATATTTTCCTTAGATTGGCTAATTACCCCAAATTGGCTCAGCTTTCTTCTTAACTTAACTTACTTGATACTTGAACCTCTCCTGAGAGATCTGATTACAAATAGGAAGTACATACAGATACGACTGCATTAACCTACCATCGATAGAACTGAAATCCCATCAAGTCTCATTGTTCCATACCCAATACTGGATTTCTGCTGTGTTCTTTTTCTGTTCAGACATTTTTTCAGCTAAACGTTTTAATAAAGTCCTTTAATGTTTGTCAGTGTTTTAACAAAAATGCTACTATGTAGGGATTTTGTGGATTTTCAAACCACTGGGCAGTTTATGAGTGAGCTAGTTTTCTCTTTAGTGTAAAGCTCTTTCTTATTTGTGCAGCTGACTCTACCTGCTGTGGTCATTGAATTAGAAAATATGCAGAGTCAGCAGCGTAGCAAAAATGTGTTTTTCCAAGGTCTGTTGCATGTTTACCCATTTTTATGCACCACTAAGCGGTATGTTCACACAAGTGTTAGTGTAGTTAAACCTAACAAGGATTTTAGCGTCTTACACAAGTGTTCCTTTACCTTGAGTTTTAAAAAGGTTCAGGTGAACAAATTTTATTTCTGCATCTACTGATAGTGCTAATTGCACATTTTGTGCCAAAACTCCTAGTCGCCTTTAAGGTTATGCTTTTATTTAGATTTTAATGAGAAGAAAGCATATTCATTCTTGAAGGCAAAATATAATTCTAGAGCCAGAAAACCTAAAAATCTTCAATGTATGAAGCAGAAGTGCTTAAAAAAGCTTTACTCTAGCCAGTAAAACCAAATATGCATCTACATTTGGTTTAATATATTGTTATTGCATTTACCATCTAAACTTGTGTCACAGATGACGTCCATGGGATCAATTGAGAACAGATCATTTCCTTGACTAAACATATTTAGCTTTTTTGGGGAATCTGGTAAATGGATTTCTTGTTGGTTATTAAAATGGATGTGTGAACACCTCAAAAACTGTAAGTTATGCAGAAAATCTGTTTTCAAAACTGTATTTAAAGGTTTCCTGCATGAATTATCTTTTTAGCAGAAGTGCTTGATAGAATATATTTATTATTAAAGCAACACTAAGTCATTTTTCAACCTTCATAAATTATTTTCATAACTTTTGTGATTGTGTGTTTGTGACTTACAGCTCATTGAATGACACCTCTCTCGTGGCCGGAGGGGGTCTGTATTGCTTCAGACGGCACTGAGCAACTTTGAGAAGGGTAGCAACTACAAATGTGCAGACTGCTTTATACCATACGTCGTTTCTTATTTTCAACATCATCGTATGTTTCTCCACAATTAGATTCATAACCTCACTGAAAACAGAAACATACCTCAATCCAACTGTAGGCGACCGGGAGATCAGGATTTTACGACGCTATGTGCTGGTCCTCATGGGAAACGCATTCTTCATTCGGGCAAAACACTAACCCTTTTGTCCACACTGGGCCGCCAAAATCGGCTAAAACTGAAAGTACTTTGGTGTTGCTTTAATAAAAACTATAATACAAATGCAGTCAAATCATTATTTGCTAATTTCTGTTGATTGTTGATTGTTTTTTAGCACAATTAACTAATATTTTGCAGCAGCAACATTAATAAAAATCATTTAGAATACAGACAGAAACATTAGTAGTAGCATTCACAAAAAGATCTGAGATTGGATATATTTATATCACAATATATGCATCAAAATGCAAAATTTTTGTTTTTTGTTATCCAATATCGTGGAGCCTACATAAAAGTAATAAAGACACTTGATTGCCATGGGTTAAGAAGTAATCTATAATTTGTATTTCTATCTATAGACAGTAGGCTTATGATGGAAAATCACCACGTCGTCCTTTGCATGTAAGTTCTACCAATAAAGAAATAAACTGCATAGTTCTTTGTATGCTTGGAGATTTTCTGATTTTGAACTTTCTCAAACATTTGGCATTTCTATTATCTTATACTACAATTTAAAAAGTGAGCACTGATGTTTCTGGAATTGTTTTGGGTTATAATCTGTCATTTCCCACTTTAGATTTTTTTAGTCCTGACTAGACTCTGTGACATTTTATAACTGTTGTTCCTACTAAAAGATCAGGACTGTTACCATGACTATCTAAATTATCTAAATTGTGCTTGGTTAAACATTAAACCAGTCTTTACTCTGTACATATATGACAAACCTCTGTAAACCGTGCCACATGCCAAGATGAGCAGCTTTGGAGAGGTTCTTAAGGAGGTCGGGGAGTTTGGTTCGTTTCAGAAAAGCTTACTTGTTGCTTTATGCATACCCAGCCTTTTCCCAGCTTTTGATGTGAGCAGTCAGGTGTTCACAGGACTGAGCTTCCCACATCACTGCAACACTGACTGGATCTTGGAGACAGGTCCAAATCTGACAAAAGAAAGACAGAGAAATCTCACTATCCCGGTGGACAATCATGGAAGATTTGAACAGTGTAAGATGTTCACACCTGTGGATCTGGATTTGGAAACGATTGAAGAGTTTGGCCTTAACACAACAACAGGATGTATCGACGGCTGGGACTATGAGGTTCAACAAGGGGTTTCAAGCCTTGTGACAGATGTAAGCAAATTCGCATCAGGCATTTTTCTATTGCGTTCCTCCTTATAATTCTTACTGTATGTTTATCTTCTTTTTACGAACAATTGTTAATTTTCACAGTTTGATGTAATTTGTGGCAAAAGTGGGTTAATTGAGGCATCGCAGTCCATCTACATGGCAGGCATTCTTGTTGGATGTTTGGTGTTTGGGGCTGCCTCTGACAGGTAATGCATCTCCTTTTACCTCACCATTCAAAGATGAACTCTTGGCACAAATATCAACCTTGTAAAAGCTATGAGTTCAAATTTTACAAGTCCAAACATAAAACTTTGGTACTTTTGAATAAATAAATAATGAGACATCTTTTTAAAAGTAGAGTTTGGTCAGGATTCCAACATAGTCCTAAAAAGTTTTAAAAACCTTGGAATGTGTTAGTAATTTTGTAGGTATGAATAGGGATTACTTTAATCCTTGCTATCCTATCTGAAAGACCAAGTCAACATTAACAACTTAATTAATTTTATTAACCAAAAGCAAAAAGGTGTTTTTTTTTTTGGGCCAATTTATATCCAAATTATTATTGTTATTTTTTGAAGGGGTATTTTTTATGAGATCCAAAACATATAAATTACTAAAATGGTAAATAGTAAATATTTACAAAAAATAAAAGATCACAAACCAAGTCTGGCTTTGGTACAACTAATCTAATCTAGATTTTAAAAGAGACCTTATATATGTGGGTGAAATTATCATTTATATTTTTATCACATTAGTAGGCAACCTGGTAACATGTTGTTGTGTTTAACTAAACATGGTGAATGCATTAGGATTAAATATTCAAAAACAGTGATAGGTGAAATAAAAGAAAATGTTCTTTTGATGTTTGTTCTTCTCACCTTGAGCGAAAGTGGCAGCATACCTTCAAAGGTTTCTTCTGTATTTTATGCTTTCACCTGATCCATTTTTCTGTTTTAAAGTACAAATACACATATTTATTCTTAATTTATGGCAGAGAAAATTAGGATGTTTAATGTGTAATCTGAAAAAATAAAAAATTGCACACAGGGCATTGGTATAGAGTCCCGGTTGTAGTTTTTCTCAGACCAAACGATGGATAGTAATTAAAAATAAATAAATTTCTCATGTTTAAAGTTGTAGGAGGGCATTTCTGTCATCTTAAAACATCCCCACTCTGAAAAAAGTCACACAATATAATGGAAATTATATTTTATAGCTTTTCATACAACTTATTACATGATTCATTGTCTGAAACAAACCTTCACATTTTTTAACACATACAATATTTTTTTCTATTGCAAAATTTATATTTGTTTTTAATTATGATCCCTGACGATAGCATGTTCACTAACCAAACATATTGATTAAAAAATATACCTGAGTCAATTGTTAGATGAGATATTTATCTTGGAGCGGGAATTGATCCTGTTATTTTTCATAATAAAGTTCATAACAAAAGTCGCTCCGCCTCTTTCCCAGTGACAACAGTAATTCTTCTCCTTCCTCCTGGCTCTTTTACTTTATATTGGAAGTATTTATGATCGTTGGTAATATTATCTCTGCTTTTTAATAGAATAATATACAGCTTATGATATTTATTTTTTTGCCACAGTTTATCATTGTGCAGTTCTACTTGCTGACTGTGAGACAAAGATTTAAAGGCAGCTGCCTGGAATGACCAATGCTTTTCCCAGTTATTGTGTATAAAACCAAACATTAGGAATATATTGCTTACTCATCAGCAAACTGCACACTTGACCCTGAGATGGTTTTAAATCTCTTGGTAACCAGGTGAGTGCTGCAGGTTTCCTCTCTGCTTCTAAGTCTCTGACTTGTGCATCCATATCTTGAGTCCTGAATACCCTCTGTTGTGCATTATGGGACATGTAATGTTGTTGGTTTTGATTAACACTTAATACAATTCTAAATCCTTGAGTTTATCTTGTCTAATTTAGACATCGTTTTGATAAATTTTTAACAAAAGTAATTCTTACTGAGTGATGATAAGTAAAACGGAATACTCTCTTAAGACTTTCACTTAGTTTAAACCCAGTTGAAACCTGAGGCAGCTGCTAATCTAAATCTCAATCTAATCTAAAAAATCAACAGTCTTTCCTTGAATGTATTGGTCATTTATTTATAGACCAGTGGTTCTTAACCTAGGGGTTCAGTGAGACGGTCTCAGGGGTTCCGCGGAGCCTCGGCCACGGAAGTCAAGACTCATTATGTAAATTCATGATGACACGCCCCGCTTGGCCATCAGTTGCTGCAGATGATCAAGTTACATTAATTGACCAATCAGTGCTGCAGGGAATTTAGCGTCTTCAGTAGACACCGTGTGACTGTCGTAGTCGTCCACTGTGTGCTTTCTTTCTTAATATTTTAATCCATACTAACTATGTCGAATAAAAAAAGAAATTGGTCGGACGAATATGTAGAAGATAGATTCACATGTATCACGGAACGTGATGGGAGTCAGCGTCCTATCTGCATGATTTGCAATGCCAAGTTGAGAAACTCTAGACTTACACCGGCAAAACTGAAGGAACACTTCTTGAAGCTGCATGGAGATGGGCAATACAAGAACACAACGCTTGCTGAAATCAAGGTGAAAATAGCCAGATTTGATGAAAGGGCCACTCTGCCTGCTCTTGGATTTGTACTTATTAACAAGTCGATCCTCACTGCATTGTATGAAGTTGCTTACCTGATCGCAAAGCAGGGCAAGCCGCACACCATCGGTGAAACATTCAGCATCCAGCTGCATTTAAGATGGCGAATCCAAAACTCGGAACAGCGGCGGAAGGTAAATTATCCCAAATTCCTCTTTTAAATGACACCATCAGTGACAAAATAGAGTGCATGAGTAAAGAAATCTTGGCTCAAGTAGTCGCAGATCTAAGTTGGAGTCGGGCAAAATTCAGCCTTCAGACACAGACCACAGACATTTATTGGGCTCTAGTGTCCCTTATATAAAAGTAGGCTGACAACAAAGGGGGAAGGAGAGGGGAGAAGATATGCGGCACATGTTGTCAGGTCCGGGAATTGAACCCACGACAGCTGAGTCGAAGACTTAAGGCCTCCAAATGTGGGTAGCGCTAACCCCTACCCCACCACATTTGCTGTTTTTGTGCGCTATGTGAAACCATGATTAAAGAACATTTTTTACTTTGCAAGCCTCTCCTGCCTTGGCTGACGGTGGTACGTATCGACGTCACTTCCTGTTGTTGCACTGTGTGTCTGTTAGCGTCTGCTAGCTCTGCACGGTTTCTTATTACTCCGAATTCTCTGTACTGGGATGTTTCTAGCTAATTGTAAACACACATTCACGTTAATCACACATTTCTGTTGCTTCACTGAAGTTTTTAGAAATCGTAATTGTTCTAAACTGACCTTTTTTTGTGTCGTGAGAACTCGCTCGCTTAGTTCGCTTAGCTTCTAGCGGTGCTATGGCTTCTCCCTCTGCTTCTCCTCTTTCCTGCTCTGTGTGTCAGATGTTTAGTTATTCCCTGCCTCCTTTAGAGATAATGGTAAGTGCATTAAATGTAGCATTTTTTTTAGCTTTGGAGGCGAGGGTGTGTGAATTGGAAGCTCGGCTCCCAGCTGTTGAAACACCCGCAGATAGCCAGGGCCCATTAGCTAGCGTGGAACCAACAAGAACAGGTTGCCCTAGTGATCCTCTAGCAGTTCCCATGCAGCTGGGTAAGCAGCCTGGCTGGGTGACTGTATGCAGAAAGCATAGTCCCAGAACCCAGGCTTTGGCTCACCACCAACTTGTTAACGTTTCAAACCGATTTTCCCCACTCAGCGATACACCCACTGAGAAACAGACTATGGTAATTGGCAGCTCCATAGTCACAAACCTTGCTTTAGAAAAACCAGCAACCTTAGGCAAATGTTTGCCAGGGGACAGAACAGGCGACATATAATCATACCTTAAACTGCTGGCTAAGGATAATCGTAAATACAGAAAGATTGTTATTTACCATGGCGGTAATGACACCCGGTTACGCCACTCGGAGGTCACCAAAATTAGTGTTGCTTCGGTGTGTGAGTTTGTAAATACAATTTCGGACTCTGTAGTTTTCTCTGGTCCCCTGCCTGATCGGAACAGTGACAACATGTTTAGTCGCATGTTGTCATTCAACCGCTGGTTATCTAGGTGGTGTCCATAAAACGGTGTGGGTCAAGAGTCAAGAGTCAAGAGTCAGTTTATTTATATAGCGCCAATTTACAACAGGTGTCGTCTCAAGGCACTTTACAAAAAATCAATTAAAATCAAGGATACATTCTAACAAATCAATTTGAAAAAGTTTCCAATCTAAGGAACCCCAGCAGATTGCATCGAGTCATTGACTTGCAGCATTCACTCCTCTGGAATCAG
>JAVLVB010000491.1:69931-81798 GCA_032876305.1 Orestias chungarensis | reverse complement strand
GTTAGCTGAGACAGCTTCTTGGATGAGAACATGGGCTGAGATGCTTCCAGTGACGTTCTACAACTGCTGCTATAAACTCTTTTATTTCAGTATCCTGTGCTTCTAATTTAGCTTTCTGTCTTTTCAAACCCCCAGTCGGTCGTGGCAGATGGCTGCTTGTACTGAGCCTGGTTCTGCTGGAGGTTTCTTCCTGTTAAAGTGGAGTTTTTCCTCTCCTCTGTTGCTACATGCATGCTCAGTATGAGGGATTTCTGTGAAGTCAACGACAACACAAGCCATTGTTTTGGTCTGCTCATTCCAGAGGAGTGAATGCTGCAAGTCAATGACTTGATGCAATCTTCTGGGGTTCCTTTGATTGGAAACTTTTTCAAATTGATTTGTTAATGATGTATCTTTGATTTAATTGATTTTCTTGTAAAGTGCCTTGAGACGACATCTGTTGTAAATTGGCGCTATATAAATAAAGAGATTCTTGATTCTTACAACAACTAAGGCAGCCGATGTGAAGTAGCTTGTGGACAACAATCTTTCATTGGATATAGTTTCTGCAGTTTGTACGGACGGAGCTCCAGTCATGCTGGGAAGAAAGTCTGGTTTTGGTGCACTAGTAAAAGCCGATGCACCACACATCATTGTTACCCATTGTATTCCGCACAGGCATGCGTTGGCAACAAAAACCTTGCCTCCAAAAATGGCAGAAGTATTAACTGTAGTGGAATGTGTGAACTATGTGCAAAATACTGCTCTGACGCACCGCATCTTCAGTGAAGCGTGTAAAGAAATGGGCTCTGAATTCAAGGTACTCCTGTACTATTGTAATGTTCGGTGGTTATCCCGGGGACAGGTGCTGAATCGTGTTTTTACCATGCGTGTGGAACTAGCCCTGTTTTAGTAAGAGGACCAACATTGTCATGCAGTTTGCTTAAAAAATTAAGTTCATTCTCATTTGAGCGTACATGGCTGATATATTCACAGCTCTTAATCATCTCAATCAGCAGATGTAGGGTGGTGGAGTCAACATCATGGAAGCAGAAGAAAACCTGAAGGCTTTTAAAAAAAAACTACTGTTATGAAAAAGACGAACAAAGAACAATAACTTTGCAAACTTTCCCCTTCTGGACGACTGTGTAAGTAAGATCATAGATATGTCTGGAATCTGAGACATTTCTGTATCCATGGAACTGAAGCAAACAATTGCCACGCGTTTAGATGAGCTTGGAAAGTCTTTCAACAGATATTTCCCTACAAGAGAGTCATATACAGCATGAGTAAGACAGCCGTTCACGTTTGCTGTTGAGACAGCAGATGTCAATGATGAATACCTCATGAAATCATTGAAATTCAGCAGAGCCAGGTTCAACAGCCACTCTTCAGAACAACAACACTCTCAACGTTTTGGTGTCAACAGTTGGAAAAGTACCCAATTATTGCTAAGAAAGCCCTGGAATTTTTTATACCATTTGTTACAATATATTTCTGCAAACAATCCTTTTCGAAGATGCTGGACATAAAAACAAAGCAAATGAATAGACTACTGTGAAAATGACATGAGAGTAGCACTTGCCAAGGTGAAATGGTCTCTCAAAAACAGCAGCAGAAGTCACACTGATCATATTTGATTGAACACTAAAGAAGGGTTCGGTGAATGTGCATATGAAACTGGTGGGTTCGGTACCTCAAACAAGGTTAAGAACCACTGTTATAGACATTTAAACAGTTATTTGTAAGTTGTGTGAAAAACGTACCAAATACAGAAAACATAAAGCATTTTGGTCCAGATCTCTGAAAGCTGTCAGCATGTTAAATTAAAAAACGAGGTGTTGAGTTTTATGAGAATGAGAATTTTGTGTAAAGTTGTTGTGTTCATTTTCAAATTCAGATACTAAGACAGTTCTCTTTAACTCTTTCAAGGTTTGGCAGAAGATGTGTAATCCTGCTTTCTGTTCTCATCCTGCTGTTGTGTGCTGTGATGACGGCCTTCTCACCAAATATCTACACTTATATATTCTTGAAGTTTTTATGCGGCAGTTCAGGTGGTGTAATTATTATGAACACGTCTGTCATGGGTATGTTTAAGTTTTTTGGGTTTTTTGATCTTAGTTTTATTTTATTTGTAACCTGAGTTAAATGCATCTTATGTAATTAAATTTAACCACAATATAAAGGTAATATTTTCCCCTGATCTGGTTTTCAGCTGTGGAATGGACAGATCCTTCAAAGTCTGCTTTTTGTACGATGTCCATCATCTGTTTCTTTTCAATTGGACAGATGCTTTTGTCTGGCATTGCCTATTCAACTACTAACTGGAGGATCCTGCAGCTTGTGCTTTTTAGTCCTCTCATTATTATCCTGGTGATCTTGTTCTGGTTAGTACCATAAATGAATGCTTTACCATCCAACATTGCCTAAATGGTCTTTAGTTGCATTGGACCCTTTCTTTCGACAGGTTTCTCCCAGAATCGTCTCGATGGCTGCTGACCCATGGAAGGAAGGAGGAGGCGCTGAAGGAGCTCAAGCGGGCAGCCAAACTTAATAAAAGGAGTGTGCCAGGAGATTTACTAGAAAAGGTCCTCATTCAAAATAAAAGTTTCACAAGTTACATTTTTAGGTTTTCACAAATCGTTAAATTTTTTCTTAACATTGTCTTGAATAACCAAATAAAAATAACATAAGGTTATCATATCTAAAAAATCCTGATATGTAAAGTTTATTCAAAGTTTAAAGTTCTTCACATCATAAAAACATCAAAATACCAAAATCATTGAGTAAAATCATCAAAATCATGGTGTTTGCCCTTAAAGAGCTATAAAAGGTCAGAAGCTAGAAGAGAGGTGCCTTGGGACATATTGCAGGACTCTAGTTGTACACATATTCTGTGCTTTATATTGGACAGTAAAAAAAAAAAAAATGAATACAAGTATTCATCAAATTAAGTAAAATACTTCAGGAATGTCCTTAGAATTCCATCTCCTACATCTTCTAGGATGACTTTTTTTCCCCCTATCTGGCATCCCTTACTTACTCAACTACCTGGACAGCATGATTCTGCTGACACATTGTTTCATAGCAGGGATGGTATGATAAGAGAGACTTTATAGTTTCATAATTCCAACACCAAACCATTTTGCATGAGCAAATTTGTTCATCGTACAAACTTTGTGACTTTCACCATTTTTTTATTTTCTCTCTTTTAGTACAGTCACATTTGTGGAATGCATAACAAATGTTCTCTGTGAGATGTTAAAAACTCCAGCTATTGTTTTATAACCAAAGCCATCTTTAAACTTCTCCACAACCTGTTCTATATCTATACTGAAATTAAACTCAAGACAATGTATTTACTGATTTGCTAACGTAAATTGTGTTCAATACACTTTGATAGTAAACAGGGCAAAATATGAATGCATTTTTTTTGTTGTTGTTAAGTATTATTTTTTTTTTCCATGTCAAACTGATGTACTATTTTATGTTACTTTATCACAGAAGCAAAAATGTCCTTTGCGCTTCCGTTGTCACAAACAGTAGCAAGGCTTCAAGAGCATGCATAATGTTGCAAGTCGCAGTAGCTTAATAACTTGAAATCCTTAGATTTTTACTAGTTTTCAGGAGACCTGTTAGTTAAGTGAGGATTTGTATTGTCTTGTATGGTAGTTTTTAGTGTTACTATTAAAGCAAAAAAGATTTTCAAAGAATTTTGGTTGGGAAATCTAAAATCCTCCAGACTCCATTTCTTGATCTAAATGGGGCCATAAACACAGAAATTTGTCAAAGTTTAGTATTTTTGTGAAACTTTACCTGATGTTCATTTATATTTCTTTAGGTACATTTGGAGACTATTCCGGACGGAAAGAACATAATAAACATCTTCCGTATATCATATTTGAGGAAACGCACTCTAATAATGGGATTTGACTGGTGTGTCTTCATAAGAAGCTGTTTGTTCATAAAATCCACCATGTAGAGATTTATCACCCCAATCATACTAATGCTGTGTCGGATTTCAGGTTTGCAGCAAGCTTTCTGTTTTATGGACTAAGCCTAAACATTGGGAGTTTCGGGCTAAACATCTACCTCACACAGTTCATCTTTGGAGCTATTGAGATTCCTGCTAACATGGCTGGTTTGACACTGATTCAGCGCTTTGGCAGGAGAATATGTGAAGCAGCTTTCTTGGTTTTTGGAGGAGTCTCTTGTCTGGTTGCCACTGCTGTCACGAAAGGTAACCTGATTGATTTTGGTTTTTATTTTGTTTCAACTTAGTTTCAGTTTGTTTTTTTATTAAACCCCTTTCATATAATAATTATTTTTTATTTATAATTCATATCCAACAGATCTTCCTGTGGTTGTGACAGTCATCGCTATGATTGGAAAATTTTCTGCTACAGCTGCCTTCAGTACAGCCTACGTCTACACAGCAGAGTTATACCCTACCAATATAAGGTGATGCAATCTGCTGACTATATTCCCTAATAATACAACTTATGTGGCTGACTGGCTGGTTTTTTGTCTTTCTTTTCTTTCGTTCTTTCAAATATATTAATCAATTATTTACTTAAGGTAAAGTAATAAGTAGTAAAAAATTACGAGTAAAAAATCATACACTAAAACTGCTACCAAACCACTGTGTAACTTTTCATAAGACTTGATGTATTATTTTAAAAGTAAGATAAATAATGAAAAATAGCTTCAGGTCTGTATGAAGCGAATTTTTGGTTAAAAGGTTTTTATCTTTCATTTAGTGATGTTGCTCGCAACTATTTTAAAAGCTGTAATCTGTGATCATCACAGATATTCCTTATACATTTGTTGTCTTTTCTGTGATGTTGCAGGCATAGCGGTATGGGCGTGAACTCCATGTGTGCTCGTGTGGCGGGCATCCTCTCACCATTGGTCAGGCTCTTGCAGACCTATCACTACAGCATTCCCATGGTGGTTTATGGCATCATCCCAATGGCTGCTGGTTGTTTAAGTTTGTTGCTGCCTGAAACACTGAATGTCGAGCTTCAAGACCATACCAAACGGAAGTAAGCTGAGCACTAAAGCTAATGAAGATATTTATGTCACATTATGATGTAATACATGTGTGGCTTTTTATGTTTTTAATGTAGGAAATCCAAAGATGCATCAGAGAGGAGCCAATGCTGCGATTGAAGAAATTGACGAAAAACTATCAATTCAAATCTAAATATAATCAAAGATGCAAAATTTTAATGCTCTACATCAAAGTTAAATATGTTCTTTACTAACTTGAAATATACATAACTTAGACATCAATGAAAAAAGTATGTGTCCAAGAAGTTTTATTCTGCTTTTTCAAAGGGTTTTTTAAAATACCATTTAATATCATTTAAAAAACTTCTCTCCTCATTAAATCCTTACCTTTAGTTAACCATTTTTTTCATGGAAGGTTTATTTTAACTTTGTAGTCACAACCAGGTCTAGTTGGTAATATTTAAAGAGTTGGAACATAAAGTACCTAAACTGAACCTAATTTACTCAGAGCAGCATGAAAAAAATAAATCATCTTTCAGCATTCAGCCTCTGTGTTTTGACCAAAAGGAAATCAAAGGCAATTTTACACATGTGAGAAAACATCCTGATAAGCCCCAATACTTTTGGGAAATATAATGAATCCTGAATACAAAATTTGAGCTTTTTGTAATACTTGTGTCTTATTATCTAACGAAAATATATACCATGGAGGTGATAGTGTGATTATATGGGTAGTGTAATTACTGGTTATTCCAGGAAAACTAGCAATAGTTTCACAGAATCAGAAGTTCTGCTTCGCAAGCAGAACTTACTGATAGAAAAATGTCACTCATTGCATTTTTCTCACAGAAATGAAAAAAAAATAATTAATGTTTAGGTTGTTTCACATGAGCCAAGGCAGTTCTGTTTTCTTTTCTTTTTTTTCTCCAAAAATAATCATTACTTTAAAATAGCAATGAATTTACTAGGAATTTTCTTATCTCTTTTTGGACTCTTATATATTGTTTGTATCACACTGTACCTGCACCACAACTTTAAATAATGCTTAAAAGATTTCAAACAGTCCTGTTTGTAGATCTCCCCATCTGACAAGAAGAAGGATATCCAGATACATACTCTCTTCCTTTATCACCAATGTAGAATAATACGTTTATATCACAAACATGCTGTAGACTATGGAAACATCTTCAAGTACAGGGATCCCAGATGAGTAGGGATGCAGCAATACCACGTTATTCCAAAATGAGTAGTTTTCGAGTACTTGCATATGAGTACTCACCAATACCGATACCGATTACTTACGCCATTACACATATAGTTAGTTTGGATTTTTTTACATTTTTCCACAGATAGTGTTATTTGAACAACATTCCCCATTATGTGCCAACATACAGTACAAATACAAATTTAACGAAATTGTCAAATACTAAAATGCTTTTTTGCTGTCCTGAGAAAAGCAACTCAGTGTGGAGGGGTTTTTGCGACGCCGGGTTTGCGGACGCGGAGCTGTCTGGGGTAGCAATGGTTATGGGCGTGTGTGTGTGAATCTCAGGCGCGCTCGCTCATGGGTTGCTCGGGCGCGCGCTCAACTCTGACAAACTGCTCGCTCGGCTCGCTCTGCTCTGTGTCTGCGCTCGTGGCTCTGCTGAAATGTTAGTGAGTCTGAGAGTATGAATCAACCTTGGAAGAAATTATTTAATTGGATGAAAAAGGCCAGTCTTTGATTAGCTGGGAGCGCGGCTCATTTGCATATAATGTAGAGTTGCGGACGCAAAGCAAAGCGCGAGCTGAGTGAGCGGGCGGTTTGTCGGAGTTGAGTACGTGTCCGAGCACCTTCGAGCAGGTTATTCATGCGCACACGCTTGCGGTTGCTGCTCCTTCAGGTGGCTCTGTGCCCGCCGACCTGGTGGCACAGAGATAACGCCATAAGGCCCACCGTGGCCCAATAGTAGCGCCGCGGGTGGTATCGGTGGCCATTTTATGAGTACGAGTAGAGTACCTATTCCCGGTATCGGTGCATCGCTACATATTAGATTTAAATATGCAGTAAGATCTTTGTCAAAAAGTTGTATGCAAAACGCCAACATTCATATTTGTTTTTCTATTTCAAAATAGTTTTGTGTACCCAAATTTCTGCTGACATATTTGTGAGTCTGAGAGTATGAAACTAAAAGCTGTGAGTCCAAAGTCTAATGAATACAACTCTAATTTTTACGACTACGAACTCCTCCTTTCTCCATGGACATGAATTCAACTTTGTGGGTACGAGTAAAAATTGTTATGATGATGTCATGGGGCGGAGTAATCGATCCACGATCACATCAAACACAGCCCGCTCCAAATTTAAAGATGGCGGGAAGACAGTTGACCGGATGGAGCATCAGCCTCAGGTTAATTGTCTGTAAATAAACAAATGGTTTATTTACGTCTGTAAATGAACAAATGGTTGATCCACCCGGAGCGGTGGATCAACCCTTTAGAGTAGTATAAAAAAAAGTTTATGTATTAAAAAGTTGTAACAAAAACTAAAAAGCTAAAATGTACACTCATAGTTCTTTTTTTTCTTTTGTACTATTGACTTCACGATGAGTCTTCTTTTCTGTTTCATTTAAAAATTGGGACCTCCATGTGTGGGGTAAAAGCCTCAGAGGCTGCCCTCAGAGGCTGCCCAAAGGCTCTGGCAGATAGTCAGATACCATAGCCTAAGCCATCAGCTCCAGCAAGAAACATCAAGATCAAAAGAAGGCAATATCCTTTGCTAAAGCTAGAGAAAACCCAGAGCAAATCAACATGCGACATCAGGCCAAGTCCACACATTAACTTACTGGCAGATGCAGGTCGGCCGAGGTTCCCCGAGCACATCACAACAACATCCCTCCGCCCAGACGTGATCATGACCTCCGGGTCTTTGAAAAAGCTGATCATACTGGATTTGACAGTTCCCTGGGAGGAGAACATCGAGGAATCAAAAGAGAGGAAGAGGGCTAAGTACCAGGGACTGGTGGAGGATTGAAGGGAGTAAGGTTGGAAGACGATCTATGAGCCCAAAGAGGTTGCCCACAGGGGATTTGCAGGTCTCTGTGCAAATTCCTCAGCCGCCTGGGTATTGTAGGAGCAGCAAAGAAGAGGACGATCAAGTCAACAACCAGTCGCTAAAAAGGCCACCGGGTGGCTTTGTGTGAAGAGAGCACATCCGTAGTGTGCAACTGGGAAACAAGTCGGGGCTTGATCACCCCCAGCTTGGTAGCCTGGGTAAGGGTGTATGATGTTGCTAGACCAAAAACACCAGATGACCAATGTTCCATCTATTTTTAATGTGTCTGGGCATACACACAAGCTCTCTGAATACACTGACGACCACTGTGAGCAACCTCAAGTGTGCACACTATGGCCACACACCAGTATTACACCTGTTATAAATCTGGAGTCATAGAAAGTTACATGGCTTATTAAAAGAATCAGATTACAGCAGCAATTCCCATAAGTGTGCTTTTAATATAAGTGATTTGCCCCACTTAAAATGGTGCCTGAATCAAACGTTTCATGAATATTTACCACAATAATTTATTAAATGAGACAAAACAGCCAAATTCTTTTATGACGAGACGTTTTAGCGTTTTAAGATTTGTCTAATTATATTTTGACTAGACAAAATACCTATTTGAGATATCTCTAATTACAGTCTGACTAGTCGAAATTACGTCAGATTCACCATTGAGATGTATTGAGACTTCAATTCAAGACATTGTTGAAGTCCTCCTTGACTTCCCCAGATTGGTTGATCTCAGGACTGCATATTCAGGTTATCACAATGTTCAAATCAATAAAAAAAAAACTCAGTCCACACTTCTTGTGGTTCAACTGAGCCCTCCTGCAGGAGCGAGAGCCGAGACCGCCCGTGCAATGGTTCCCTCGGGTCTGAGCTCTATCCCCCACATCAGACTGTTTTATTAGAAATTAGGGAGTGTACAGAGTCAGAAAAACATTCACATGTGATTTACACAAACTGTTTCAGAAACCGTTATTCCCGCGCCTCGCTGGGTTTGATTAATCTGCACAAAGAGAAAAAAGGGAGTGAAGCTTTGCTCCCTGGTATAACATTCTTTAACGGAAGGGAGTGAGTTTAGCTAGCTGGTTTCACATTCTTTAACTGAAAGATTTAACTGCTAGGAATCGACTAATGATCTATTTTCCCATGATCTACTCCGGATTCCAGAGAGAGAATAAAGAGGCCTTGTCAGACAATGTGTACCTTCTTGTTATACACTTCTAGTATTAAAAGAAACATGAATACCTTTTATTATACGCAAACACTTCTAGTATTAAAAGAAACATGAATATATGAAAGAAACATGAATATAAATGATTATCATTCCACAATATCTACAATGAATTACTGACTATCTGAAATACACATTTCAGATATCTACAATTAAATTATGACTAGTCAAAAAATAAATTCAAGATATCTCGATTTTAGCTTTGACTAGTCATAATTCTAATTAAAGATATCTCTAATGAGTCCATAATTCAAGATATCTTAAATGTATTTTTGGATAGGAAAAATGTAGTTTTGACTAGGGAAATAAAATTATAGATATATTAAAAGCAAATTATGACTAGACAAAACTAAATTAGAGATATCTTGAATTTACTTTTTGACTAGTCAAAATTAATTTTAAGATATCTCTAAAAGAATTACAGATAATGGGAGATAAGAAAATGGATGGATGGTACATTTTCACATTATTTATTAACTGTATCTAAGAGCATCACATATTTTTAATTTAACTTAAGATAATAAATAATACAATATATAATATACAATAACATACAATGAATTAAATGTTATTGTTTACTTAGCAAGAAGATGACGAAGTCGGGAAAATATAAGAAGCGTTGCACAGCACCTGCTGCGCTTGTCTGCTGCAACACTCCGATTGGTTAACCTCTCAAGTCAGTTAAACGAAACCCCGCCTGCCCCATCTTACCATTGGCTAACATCAGAGCCGTTGGTGCATACGTTGATATGATTGGTCACCAGGCCCGTTAGCTGCCCCAGTCAGGGAGGAGAGCCGCCGAAGCATTGAGAAGGCGGGGCTTCTTAATGCTTGTCTGTCTGAGCTCAATATATAGTTTAAGTTGGATTTTATTTTATTTTAGATTTTATTGTGCGCTGAGAATGTGGGAGCAGTGCGCGATTGCGCAAGCGCGAAGCTTAGAGGGAACCTTGCCGATGACCCCAGGTTACATCAATGATGATGTGTCCCAGTGCATCCATGAGGTCTATTTTGCATACTCACTTGTCTGGTGAAGGCATTTATAGCAACAGCAATTGCAAATAATGGTTTATTTCAGTTTGATTCGTTTTAGGGAAGAACTGTTACAGCTCACAGAAACTTAGAAGTCTACACTAAAACTAATGGGAGGTATGAACTTTTTTACTTAATAAATTATTTAGTTGTCTTCTTTTACATATTGTTTACATATTATTTTTATGTTATATGTTGTTGTTTTTTTGGAGTTCTATAAAGTTTTATCAAAAGTCTTTTGATATCCTTGATAAATACAGTAGATGACTATTAACAGAACAATCCTTCCACTGGGCAGCTTTATTGTTGTTTCAGGCCCAGGTTTGACCTCAGGGAATCTGCTTTATCTGGTAAAGCAAGAACACAGTGTGACTGGACTAGTCTTTTAAAACTGTAATTCCTTTATTGTGTTTCATTGCCATCAAGGTTTTTGTAATCTTCCCCAGTTTAAACATTTTTAGATACCTCCTATATTGTACTTTGCTGAACTCTTCTCCTTGATTTGAGAATATGAACTGATTGTCTACACTTGTGCATGTATTGATTCTACTATTTGTTTTGATCAACTCTGTTTTCTGTTGTTCACCACAGAGAGCAAGAACATGTTCATCTGGTTAAAATTGTTGATCCTCAATGACCAAATTCAAATGCTTAGGGTGTGTTCTGAAACCTAAAACATTTCCATCACTGCAGTCTCCTTATAGGTAAAACATAACTCTTCTTTTCTGCATATTTTCCATGCAATCACAACTAGAAAAAGGCTAAAAATCAATATATTTGTCTTGATCCAAATCAGTTGGAAGACTTAAAATTTTTAGCATTATGGTAGCTCTGTACTTTATTGTACCAGGCAGATTGTTTTTTTTATTACATTTCTGAAGGTAATTAATTCATTTTCTCTTTTTACGTAAACTTTTAAATTGTATTGTTTGCAGCTGGGTGTTTTTCTTTAAAGCGGAGAGTTAATACTAACTTTACCAGTTTTTCTGTATTGTATTTTATGATACATAGAAACAATAATGAGGTTTCAGTTACAAATACAGAGGGCGAAGCTCTGGCTTATCTTAATTGTGATTGGTTAGCTATTAAGTGTACTGATTAGAGTGCCGCAGCGTGAATGCCTCTTCTCCTGCTATACATCCTCGAGGGCCTGCAGTTAGATCAGTCACATGTTAAGATGAGCAGCTTCGGAGAGGTCCTAAAGGATGTCGGGGAATTTGGTCTGTTTCAGAAGACCTTACTCGTTGCGTTATGCATACCCAGCATTTTCTCAGCTTTCGATGTGTCAAGCCAGGTGTTTACAGGGATGAACTTTCCACATCACTGTAACACTGACTGGATCTTGGAGCATCAAGCAAATCTAACCAAAGAGCAGCAAAGAAATCTCACCATCCCGGTGGACAAGGATGGCAAATTTGAACAGTGTAAGATGTTCACCCCTGTGGATCCGGATTTGGAAATGATTGAAAAGTATGGCCTCAATGGGACGACAGGATGCATCAGTGGCTGGGATTACAAAGTCCAACATGGTGTTTCAAACATCGTGATAGAGGTAAAAAAAAA
>JAVLVB010000491.1:57497-67945 GCA_032876305.1 Orestias chungarensis | reverse complement strand
TATATATATATATATATATATATATATATATATATATATATATATATATATATATATATATATATATATATATATATATATATATATATATATATATATATATATATATATATATATATATATATATAGGGAATCAGAACCAAATAAGAAGCACGATTTACTTTTAATCCTTCTTTAATCAACAAAACAAACTGATGAAACACCGAGTTCTACTAAATTAGAGTAAATACCCATGTTTGTAATGTTAGAATAACAACAGAAACGTCATTAGTTTTAGTTGCTAAATGTCGCTAAATTATACTGTACAAATAAACAGGATGAGCATACAAAAATAGATAAAAATAGATCAAATTATAATTTATAAACCGAGATAAGATTAAATAACAACTGACTTTTTTTCTCTCTCTCTCTAGGTTTGGCAGAAGATTAGGAATCCTTCTTTCAGTTTTCATCCTGATGGTGTTTGGTGTTAGCACAGCTTTCTCACCAAATATCTATGTTTACATGATTCTCAAATTTCTAAGTGGAACTGGTGTTGTTATAATGAACACATTCGTAATGGGTAAGTTCATTGTTTGTATTCTTAGGTAAATTATAATTCTTGCCCTTACTAGGCATATTGTTTAAACATTTGTTATGGCATTTTTTTTAATAGGTTCAATAAAATGAATCAGGCCTGCAACATCAATTCAATTTCGAATAAAGAATACTCCATTATCTCCTATCTATTTTTCAGTGGTGGAATGGACAGATCCTTCAAAATGGGCTCTCTGCACAATGTTGATCATGAGCTTCTTCTCAGTCGGACAGATGATTTTGCCTGCAGTTGCATATTTGATTCCAAACTGGAGGATCATGCAACTGGTGCTCTTCAGCCCCCTTGTCATTGTGCTGATAGCCATGTTCTGGTCGGCCGCTATTTTTTTTCTTCAAAGTTTATTTTCCTAAAAACAATTTAATGCAAGAAAATGTAGGTTTCAATTTTAAGACATATTTTACAGCTATCTCCCAGAGTCAGGCCGGTGGCTCATGTCTCAGGGCAAGAAGGACAAGGCTCTTAAGGAGCTCCAATGGACTGCCAAAGTTAACAAGAGGAGTGTACCAGGGAATCTGCTTGATAAGGTCCTCCTCCACTAATCCATTTTGAGTGAAAGTTCACAAGGGTATGAGAAATTTCTACTAATTATTTTCTAAGTTTTCAGATCAACATAGAGCCTTCTCCAAACAGAAAGAACATGATGGATATCTTCCGAATTTCCTACTTGAGAACACGCACTCTAATAATGGCGTTAAACTGGTGTGTTCTCTTCAAATGTGGTTCACGTTTGTACTAACTACCATATAAACATGCAAACTAAAAGATTTATTTAATTCTAGGTTTTCAGCAACTTTTCTGTTTTACGGACTCAGCCTAAATATTGAGAGTTTCGGCCTAAACATCTACCTCACACAACTGATCTTTGGCTTCATTGAAATTCCTGCCAACATAGCTGGCTTGACTCTAATTCAGTGCTTTGGGAGGAGAATATGTGAAGCAGGTTTCCTTTTCTTTGGTGGGGTCTCTTGTTTGGTGGCAATTGCAGTCCCGAAAGGTAACTTTAAAGCCCTATAAAAAACATAATGGTTTTGTGTTGTTTTAAAGTATTAGATTAATCTTATTTTCATATTTTATACCAAACAGATCTTCCAGCAGTAGTGACCACCATTGCAATAGTGGGAAAATTTGCTGCGACAGCTGCCTGCAGTACAGCCCATGTTTATACAGCTGAATTATACCCAACAGATTTAAGGTAACGATCTTTCTTTTACTATAATCTCAAACTACAATTTTGCTGTCCAAACAAACAGTAATTTGAAATTAGAAGCACTGTCTCAATGGCCCCTGCTTTTTCTGTTATCAATCTTAATATAGGTGACTGGTAAAAGCATAGTATGTGTCTAGAAATGTTTTAAACTGGATACCAAAAGACAAACAATGAGGTTCCAGGAAAAATTGCAGTTTGATGTACAAAGAAGAGGACGTGCAAAAACACCATTTTAAAACACCTATGGCTATTCCTTGTGGATAAACCAGTACTGTCCAGTTTGTTGGGCCTTAAAACATGCAGCTAATTATACGTTTTGGAGGTAATTTATTTATCGAACAAAGCTATTCATAGACATCAGCTAAGATTTGTATGGGACAACTATTTAAATGAAGAGGTTAGAAGGTTTTTCTCTAACATTTGGCGACGTTTGCGTTTTCATCTCTATGAGTAATTAAAACGAAAGTTTTCAATTTAGTTCAAAACATAGTTGTAGTAAATCAACAGTAAAACCCACTTTTACTTATGTCTAACAGAAATACACCATACCAGACCACTTAAAACAGTTTTTACTCTCTTGATGAATTTGAATGGAACTAAATTAATGTCAGTAAAGTTCCACAAATATAACCAAATGTTTTGATGAAATTAGGGGGGGATAATTTCACTGTTAGGAGAATGCCTGAGTGTGCACATAACTTTCCATTGTTGTGTATTTGCCAACAATTGTAATTTCAGGAAACAACCTATATGTAAAACAGATAATAGAACTGTTTTGTTATTAGTGTTATCAAATCAAAATTAATTCTGTTTATATGGATCCAATGGTAAAAGTTGTATATCTGTTGCTCAAAAAAGGCAACACTGGAATTTAAATTTGTGCTGTCCATGAAAACACAAATCAGTCCAGTCAGGTTTGACATTAGAGGGAGCCAAGCATTGTTATCTCTGGCTTTGATAACATCAAAGTATAGTATTCAGTCATAAATATTTAAACAGCTTTGGCGGTGCACCATGACCTCAAGAGTCATTTTTATTCTTTGGATTTGTTTTAAAAAATCAACAAATTAGAAAAATAACATCTTACTGAAAAGTTAAAGGGAAAAACTGGTATTAGGATGACAGTTATCTTAACTACTTAAAAAATATGTTGCGGTTTCTTTCAAACATGGAACCAATATTTTGTATACGACTCATACACATTTTGAGTTTACTCCTGCTAAGGAGCCAATTTTAAGTTTTTTTTGGAACCGTTTTTGGCCATAAGAATTTATTAATAATTATTGTTAATACATGTATTAATATAATTATTAATAATGAAAATTTATACTTAAGAAACATTGTACCACCTGATAATCAGGAAATAATTAGTCAAACCTACTCAATCTCTCATGAAGTGGTGTGATTGTAATATAAGTGGTAGACACTGACTCATATATCACAATAAACACAAACTCTGGTCTTTAAATTATACAAATTTAATTATCCATATGAGTTAAAACCCCCATCGCTTGATGGTGTTTTAGCTCCATCCTTTTCAATGGTTAGTTTAGGAGTTAGGTGCTCAGTTAGATATAGGATAGTTAGTTGTACATTTTTTGGGCCTGAATGTTTTGGCTGTAAAGTTAATTCATTTGGATAAATACCACTTACCACTTACTGTCTACCAATTACATTATGATCACAAATAATAATTAGCCAAACCTGTACATTATGAACAGGTTTGGCTAATTATTTCCTGATTATCAGGTGGTGCCCCATTTATTAAGTATAAACTTTTATTATTAGTAATTATATTAATACATGTATTAATGGACATTATAAATAAATTCATATAGCCAAAGACCTATATTAATAAACACAAGTAAACCCAAAATATGTGTGAGGCATATACAACATATTGTGTCCATGTGTAAAAGAAACTCCAATATTGCAAATATTCAAATAAAACAGCTATTCTGAAATAAAGGGATAGTTTTCCACCACAAGTGGTCTTCTTCATTTTGTCCAGAAAGCTTAATGTTGGTCTTGTGTGGTCAAAGCAACTTCTTGCACATGTTTGCTCTGTCTTCTGCAAACTGCTAAAAGAGCTTATAATAGTTTTCTTTTGCACAGATTCCTCCACCTGAGCCTCTTGGCTGCATTTCTGATCAAGCCCTTGGCCTGTAAATTAAGGTGGATGGCTTGTCTTGGGAGGTTTACCAACTCTTTAAATCCATGAAATGTTCTTGGGAATTATTCTTTAAATTGCCTAAGCCTGTTTTACACTTCTTCACAACTTTTTCGCTGATCTATCTGGTGTGTTTCATGAAACCATTTGCTCCACAATATTTTCTTACCCAAAATCCAAGGCGCCCCAAATCAACTGTATTTGAACTGGGATTAGATTACACACACTGGTGGACTCTATGTAGTCATTAGCAGTCATAACGTAACAATTGAAGGCTGTTGGTTGCCCTCAAAAAAAAGGTGGCTTAATACTTTTGCACACAAAACGTTTCATTTGTAAATCATCAAAAAACTACAAAAAAATATGTTCGTTTGTAATGTTACAAAACCTAGAGACGTTCAAAGGGTATGAATACTTTTGCAAACCAATTTAGTTTGCATACGTAAGTAAAATTCTCTGGCAACTATTCTTGGTGGAATAAGGTGGATTAAGAACCAAATAAAAGTGGCTGTGTCCGATTTAAAGGTATATCATACAAAGACCAATTTTTAGTGAAGAAGTTTTTGCATGAAACAGTTTTGATTTTGTCTAATTGTGGGTTTGTTTGTTTGTTTCTAGACACAGTGGCGTAGGTTTGAATTCCATGTGTGCTCGTGTGGCCGGCATACTCTCACCACTGGTCCGGCTCCTGGGGGTCTACCATTATAGCGTCCCAATGGTGGTTTATGGGATCATCCCAATGGCAGCTGGTGGGTTTTGTTTGCTGCTGCCAGAAACGCTCAACGTTGAACTTCAGGAGCTCACTGAGATTAGGTAAACTGAATACTAGAATTATAGCTTTAAGAAACAATACAATTGATACATTAAAATGTAACTTTATGGCATGTATTCTGTCCTCTTTTTTTTTATAGAAACATGACAAATGAACCAATGGGGAACCAACATCCCACTGAAGGCACTGACGAGAGATCTTAAAATGCAATTTTTGTCCTGTATTTCGATCCATTCTGCCGTCAGCTCTGATTGGTTTCTCTTTCTCTCTTGGAGAAAATCCTCTCCTGAATATGATATTGCTGTCACTAGATGTCATTCTTGGAAAGATGCATTGAAGGGAGTGGGGTTGTTTTAGGGTTTGCTCCACAGAATACCATTTCCACAAAAGCAATTATGTTTCGGCCTCAAGTGACTGCTTCCATGTTTGCTCAACTGATAGTTGCGCAGCCAACAGTCACCAAGCTAAAGAGCAGATCAAACCGGATTCTATAGAAGTCAGAGGTGGACAGCAATGTCTTGGTTGTCTTTTGTTAACATAAACATATTTTAAACTTCACCACAACTTTCCCTGATGTCATTAGTTCAATAATGTCTTTATACTGAGAGCAAGTTATGCACAGATGAATATTACTTACAAATATGATCACCTTTCAAGTATGTTGCTAGAATATAATATTACTTTAGGTGTTTCAGAGTAAACGGGGTCGGAATCAAAATGCCACACTTTTCTGATATGTATAAGTAAATAAAAATTATAAACATGTCTTTTCTTTCATTTGAAACTATATACTACTTCTTTTCTTCTAACGCCAAATTTCCGAATAAATTAAATTATGTTTGTGACAAAATAAACAAAATGTAAAGGATTACAAATAGTTTTGTGAAGGAGTGTCTGGATATAAAGTGTAAGTATTGGTATATACATCTAAACCGGATAGGGGTTTCAGATAACCCAGTGGTAGAGCAGGGGGCACCATATACAGAGGCGATGGCGGGACACGCCCACCAGGTCGTAATGTCCTCTGGCTCAAGCAGCAGATCCAGGCATAAACTGAGACATTGCCTGCATTTTATTTAGATAGTGTTAAATTACTTTGTTGTGTGATGAGAATGTACATAGGTTTTGAAATTAACAATTTCTATTTGCATCCTAAGTATTAAAATTGGTTTGTTATTAAAATATTTGTGAGACATTACATTGTTTTGTCAATAGCTGTACAAAAAATGCTTGAGGTAATGCCTGCATTTTATGCAAAAAATCATAAATTACTTTGTTCTGTAAAATATTGTATGTTGGTTTTGAAATTTGCAATTTATATTCGTATTCTAAGTTGTGAAAATGGTTTTGTTAAACATATTTGTGGTTTTCACAGTAAAAAATGACTTTTTTCTACTCTGGTTTTATGTTTTTTGAGTGATTTTAGGTCAACTGTGTTAATATGGAATGTCAAAATGGAAAGATAACTGTAAATCCACAAAGGGACAGTTGTGCTGAAAAAAAATGATACCAAGCAATGCAGGGTAAACATTTTTCTTAAGTGAAATATAAAGATAAAATCAAAAGTAGTAAAAAATGGCCAATTTTACCCTGGACTCCAGAGGGTTAATCACCATTTGAATATGGATGCTCTGTAGGACCATCACCATTTGCAGGGCGTGAGTTGTGAGTTGATAGATGTGACAACTTGACCTGGTGCTGGGTGGGTTTGTGCGACTGGTTCCCGTAGTCTTGTTGTTACCGGGACTCTGAGCCAATAACATATCCCTGAGTCACTTTCAGAATCTAAGGTGTCACTTTCCACATTGCTTTGGCTTTGACTGATCCTGTTACTCTTCGCCCTAGTTTTAATGGTCACCTTTTCTCTTCCGTGATCCATGGTTACAAGTAAGTCATTCACCAGGTGTAGGAGATTTCTGTGGAGAACCCTAGTTTTCTGTGCATTGTACTCAGGATAAACCTTGTGTATCGGTATGACATTAATCTGCTCTTTGACAATGTACACCGCAATAACTGTCTTCTACCCTAGCTGTGCCAGGAATTTGACTATGGGTGGGCCTTCACAAAGCTGGATGGGCCAGTTAAATTAAGCCACGGGTGTTCAACCCCCAGGTTCCCTGCATAGTAGGTAATTTTCAACTTCCAGTTTTCCCCACTCATGTATAAGCCTCATCACTAACCCATCTGCCTCTTTTCGGTCTCTGTCGGTTGGTGTTGTTTTTATTCCTTTTAACCTGAGTAGTATTTTATTGTGCTATCTTGTGCTCTTACAAGCATCCGGTGACTCATGCTAGGTAAGGCTGATTGGTCTGCTCTACTTCCCTGAGCCAGATTTAAAGTAACTACATGGGCACAACACTTTTCTATGCTGCCTCACTCCCTTCCTGTGTTACACAGTTCAAGAGTTCTTGAACTGTAGGGGATGACCCTTAGTTGTCCACCCTGCCTCTTATACAACACAGCCCCAAGACCTCTCTCACAGGCGTTACTGTGCAAGCTAAATGGCAGTTCGAATTTGGGATACGCAAGCACAGTAGGATAAGATATAGTGTCAAGGGGAATTACTGAGTCAAGGGGGATCCTTATCCACTCATTAAGTGAGGGTGAAAGGAAGGCAGTCATGTGGCGGTACCCCTAAGCTATGTACCTGGTGCTAAGCTTCACCTTGGTCAAGAATGGTGAACCAGCTGTGGCCACCCAGGAGGTCTTGGATGCTTGGAAGTGGATGGCAGTCGGGCAAGGTTTTCTGAGTAAAGAGTTTGTAGTCTATACAAAGTCTTATTTCCACACATACTACAGGGGCAGCAAAGGGTAACTTTGTCTTGACTATCCAGACTTTAGCAAGCAAATCTCAGATTATGTTACCGCGTTGTATAACAGCTTGGGGATGGCTGTGTATATGCATTAAAAGGTAATGTAATCTTTCATCTTGATGGTCATGTTCAAACGTGGAATATCCCCAAAGTCATCCTCATCTCGAGCAAAGGCATTTGATTCTTCAAATAACATTTGCTTTATTTCTCTTTGTTACTCTGGTGTTAGGTCCCTAATGCAGTAATGTCGACTGGGGGGGGGGGGGGGGGCTGCCGATGAGGCCGATGAGGTGGCACACAAGGAAAGGAACACTTATAGATAGATCTGGGTCATTGTTGCTTTCCAGATTTACTACAGTCTCCACCCACCCATCATAAGATACGAAGTTTCTTGTGACTGCTTTCAGGTTAAGGTCTTCATCCTATTAGTTCACTTAAGGTTATAACCTGTTGTCCGGGAAAGTACCTATTTAGCCATGCATGATCTAAAAGACTTACCCCAGCCCCTGTGTCTAATACCTCTGTTACATTTGAGATGGGATTGGCAGCCTACCACAGGAGCAACTCAACCACTGCATGTTTCTTGTGCATGTGTGCCACTGTTCTCTCTGTCAGCCTTGGTTTTTGGACATATTCTTTGTGCAGGACTGCTGAGATTTACTGATCAGGGGTAGTTCATCAGCCTTGACCGTCTTCAGTTTCCAGATGGTTTGGTCCTCTTCAGGCACCTGACAGAAAAATGCCCTTCCTCTCCGCAGATTGAGCAGTCATTACAGTTTGAACTGGGAATCACAAATTTGACAGCTCTTTCTTTCTCTTTCTTTTTGGGGTTTGGAACTCACATGTGCTGGTATTGAGACCAAAGAAGTCATTGTTTGTAGCCTTTTTCAGTGTTTTTACTTGGGCGCTGAGTCTTTGGAGTGTGGATTCGTTGTTAATGTCTTTTTTTTTCTCCTTAGTGTATGCTGCATGTGCCTGACTCACCTTCAGGGTAGAATGTCGGCCAAATCTACGTTTCTGCTCACTTTCTTCAATTGTATTCTTTATTACTTGGCGGAGCAATGTTTCATCATTGACAGTGGGGTCACCTAAGAGGATCTTGAGGTCTCGCCGAACACTCTCAGACTTCTACCCTACGCTCTGACAGATATTGTGAAGGAAAAATGCACTGCATTTGGGAAGGATCACACCTGACAACTGAGTCTGATTGTCTGTGTTAAAACAGAATCTTTGTGCTATATATCAATCATATATATATATATATATATATATATATATATATATATATATATAGGGAATCAGAACCAAATAAGAAGTACGATTTACTTTTAATCCTTTAATCAACAAAACAAACTGATGAAACACTGAGTTCCACTAAACCAAGGGTAAATACCCATGTTTGTTATGTTTGAATAATAACAGAAACGTCATTAGTTTTAGTTGCTAAATGTCGCTAAATTATACTATACAAATAAACAGGATTTGACACAAAAATACATAAAAATATATCAAATTATAATTTATAAACCGAGATAAGATTAAATAACAACTGACTTTTTTTCTCTCTCTCTCTCTAGGCCAAGAAGGACAAGGCTCTTAAGGAGCTCCAATGGACTGCCAAAGTTAACAAGAGGATTGTACCAGGGAATCTGCTTGATAAGGTCCTCCTCCACTAATCCATTTTGAGTGAAAGTTCACAAGGGTATGAGAAATTTCTACTAATTATTTTCTAAGTAACATAGAGCCTTCTCCGAACAGAAAAAACATGATGGATATCTTCCGAATTTCCTACTTGAGAACACGCACTCTAATAATGGCGTTACACTGGTGTGTTCTCTTCAAATCTGGTTCACGTTTGTACTAACTACCATATAAACATGCAAACTAAAAGATTCATTTGATTCTAAGTTTCACCATTGCAATAGTAGGAACGTTTGCTGCGACAGCTGCCTGCAGTACAGCCAATGTTTATACAGCTGAATTATACCCAACAGATTTAAGGTAACGATCTTTCTTTTACCATAATCTCAAACTACAATTTTGCTGTCCAAACAAACAGTAATTTGAAATTAGAAGCACTGTCTCAATGGCCCCTGCTTTTTCTGTTATCAATCTTAATATAGGTGACTGGTAAAAGCATAGTATGTGTCTAGAAATGTTTTAAACTGGATACCAAAAGACAAACAATGAGGTTCCAGGAAAAATTGCAGTTTGATGTACGAAGAAGAGGACGTGCAAAAACACCATTTTAAAACACCTATCGCTATTCCTTGTGGATAAACCAGTACTGTCCAGTTTGTTGGGCCTTAAAACATGCAGCTAATTATACGTTTTGGAGGTAATTTATTTATCGAACAAAGCTATTCATAGATATCAGCTAAGATTTGTAAGAAACAACTATTGAAATGAAGAGTTTAGAATGTTTTTCTCTAACATTTGGCAACGTTTGCGTTTTCATCTCTATGAGTAATTAAAACGAAAGTTTACAATTTAGTTCAAAACATAGTTGTAGTAAATCAACAGTAAAACCCACTTTTACTTATGTCTAACAGAAATACACCATACCAGACCACTTAAAACAGTTTTTACTCTCTTGATGAATTTGAATGGAACTAAATTAATGTCAGTAAAGATTCACAAATATAACCAAATGTTTTGATGACATATATACATATATATACATATATACATATATACATATATATACATATATATATATATATATATATATATATATATATATATATATATATATATATATATATATATATATATATATATATATATATATATATATATATATATATATATATATATATATATATATATATATATATATATATATATATATATATATATATATATATATATATATATATATATATATA
>JAVLVB010000491.1:24228-57397 GCA_032876305.1 Orestias chungarensis | reverse complement strand
ATAAAAACACATTTATAAGCTTTGTTGGTTGTTCATTTATTGCTGTGTTTTAAGTTGCTACTTATGTGCATCATGTATAATCTCAATAATACATTTAGTTTAATGAGACTGAGTATTTAAATTAGTATTGTTTATTTTATTTATTTTTTATTGTTTTTACTTGGATTGAAAACTGCTTTATTATTAGTTATGTTAACGTTGAGTGTTTGCTTATGCTTTGCAAGGTGATGCTGCTGGCAACTGCACTGAATAAACCTCACATTCTGGACCGCAAGTCAGACTTTCTGACTTTCCTTAACCTGCAACACAACAACAGTCTTCAAAACACAATGCAGAGCCTTTGGAAGTAGCAAGACATCATCATGCACCGATTGGGTTACTATACATCTTTTTGACACACACTGTCTAGATATACATTGCATGGCATTTATGCTTCGTCTTCTGTCCACCATTGTTTAAGTTCACTTTTTGATCTGGTTTGTAAAAAGGTACTTTAATTGGAGCATCACAGTCTATCTTCATTTCAGGTGTTCTGTTTGGATCAAAGGTGTTTGGAAACAGGTATTGCTTCTCTTTATTAAGAACATCCTCAAATTATAACACGCTGTACAACAGGTTTTTTGTTTGTTGATTGTTCCAATCAAGTATGAACATTATTAGTGATTATTAATATTATGTTGGAAGAAATCGTGAAAACAAGAATGTGTTTACTGTTTTTTTGACTTGTTGAGAAACATTGGGCCACAATAAATTTTTTATTCCATATTTCTTACAAATCTAGAATTTAACTTAACATTTTTTTAATATAAATTTGACATTTCTTTGTATATACGTTTTTATTTTCTATTCCCTTTTAATTGTATATATGTGTCCTATTTCGTTGCTTGTGTCTTTATTGCTGATTTCCCCATTATTCTCTTCTAATATTTGGTTTTATTTATATTGTGTGAAAGATGCACTCTACAGAAGCTTGAATTTTTTTCCATACTCTAAAATCTCTGTGTATTTCTACCATCAGATAAGTTCTGCCTGTTTTTCCAGTTTTCTTGTGAATAAAAGAAACTCCTAAATAATGATACTACCACCATGTTTCACCATAGGATGGCATGTTGAAGGTTGCTTGAGTTTTTCCTAATCCTTTTGGTTAAAGCCCCACTAAACAACTGACTAAACATATGTTTACTGTTTAGTGAGAAGATATTCCTACTTAAGCACGTAAACTGCTTTGTGTTGATGTGTTACACAACAAAAATATGTCATTTGTCTGATGGTGGTATTTATAGTAATTGCAATAATTAATGATTGTTTATTTTATTAGTTTTAGAAAAGAAATGTTGAAACTTAGAAACCTAGACTGAACCTAATGGAAGGTGTGATGGGCACACCTGCACCCACACAGATGGTTGCGCCACACGCCAACACTTCTTCATTTTGGGTTTTGTGCAAACGTACTGCAGCATAAATAAATGGGTTTTCATTACATTCATTTGACAATATTTAAATACATAAATTGTAATTATAGCGTGCACATTTGGTTAACTTTAGTTTATTTAAATTTGACAGAAATGTAATATTTTATTGTGCTTTCTTTGGTATTGTGGGGGGAGTGCTCGAGCAGGGCTAACCCAATGGACTCCAGCTGGCACATTCCAATCACAGAGTGACTGATTAATTGTGAGATGCCATCTGCAGTTCTGCCATGGGGTAACACCATGGAATCTTTATTTAAATTTTTGTATAAGTTTTGTATATAAGTTTTTGTAATTTTTGCTTATTTTGTTAGTTTTGCTTAGTAATTAGTTGTTTAAGTAAATTATTTGGTAAGCTATGTTTAGTTACTTAAGTTTGTGTAGATGTCCCCCTTCCCTCTTCCTCAGCGTGTCAATTTGACCTGATTAGCCAGGATTTAAGTCCCTTTTGTTTGTTGTGTGATCAGGTCAGTTTGTTTGTTTGAGTAGTTAGTTTGAGATTGTGTTAGGTTAAATTTTGATTTCGCCTTGGAGTTTGGTTTCTCCTTTTGACCTCTTTTAAGGGCCCGAAAGTAATTGTTTGAGATTCGGTTCTTTTAGTAAATAAACCCATTTTTCTTGAAAATTATTGATGTTTCAGGCCCAGGTTTGACCTCAGGGGATGTTCTTTATCTGGTGAAGCAAGTACACAGTGTGACTGGTCTAGTCTTTTAAAACTGTAACTCCTTTGTGTGTGTTTCATTGCTGTAAAAGTTTTTGTAATCTTACCTAGTTTAAACTTTTCTACATATGTCCTAAATTGCATTTTGTTGACCTCTTCTGCTGGATTTAAGACTATGAACTGATTGTCTACACTTCTGCATTGATTCTGCTACTTTCTATGATCACCTCTGTTTTCTGTTGTACTGATCGCCACTAAGAGCAAGAACATGTTGATCTGGTGAAACTTGTTGATCCTCATTGACCAAATTCAAATGTTTAGGGAGTCTTCTGCAACTTAAAACATTCCCATCACTTCAGTCTGCTTATAAGTTAGATAAACATAGCTCTGCTTTTCTGCATCTTTTTCATGCAATCGGGATTAAAACAAAGACTAAAAATCAGTATTTTCTTCCAACTCAGTTGGATGATTATAAAGTCTTCGCTTTATGTTAGCTCTGTACTTTATTTTACCAGTTAGATTTAGCTGTGTTGTTACATCTATAAAGGTAATTTATTCATTTCGTCTGTTTTGTTGAAGCATAGTTTAAATTGTATTGTTTGCAGCATCTCCAAAGCCAGACTTGATGTCCGTTTGCAGCTCCTCAGTGGATTGTTTTATTTTTTCATTCTAGTAAAAATCTAAATGCACACATTATTGATGCAGACAGGCAATTTTGTTTCTGTTTTGGAATTGGACCCAATGATTACTTTTTTTTAAAAGGCTACAAAGATCAAGTACCATCAAATTTAACATGAGGAGGCACAAACTTTGATATTCAGTTAAACAAGTTTGTTTTTTTGTTTTTTCAGAAAATTCTTTTTTCAGACTTCAGAAAATTTATTACCGATGTCAACATTTTGTGCCGTTACCAACAGAACAACCCCAATCATTCAAGAAATTAATTAATTAAGAGCCAGAAAAAAGCTAAGTCATAATTTGCAGGTGCACACTTGGTGGAGATGTATATTTTTGAAGAAAATGTAAAATGCCATTAAGGCCCAAATAGACAATGGCTATATTGTTTTTGTTTTTTTCATGGTTTATTTATATTTATCTATCTAATTGTGTATCTACTTTTCAGCCCAAGACTTTTTCAACCTAAAGACCATACAGAGACAATGTCCTTTATAATTATATATATATATATATATATATATATATATATATATATATATATATATATATAAATATAAATGAAACAAAAGACGACACAACAGATGATGTGCTTAGTGAATGTATCAGACAATGGGGAACAGCGGAGGAGGCACTGAGGAAACCACCATGGGAGGATAAGCCCTTACATGGCCTATACCACCGACAAATAACTGAAGTGGCTGACATCAGGAAATCCTACCAATGGCTGAAAAAGCTGGACTTAACAGGTCTTAAACGTCAGATCAATAGAGGCTTTGATCTACAACACTAGGCAAAACCCAAGGTTTTAGCTGTGCAAGGAGGCACCTGAGACAGTCCAGCACATAACAGCAGGATGTTGCCTGATCCCTGATGTTGGCAGGGAAAGCATATGTGGAACGGCATAACCAAGTGGTGGGCCTATTGTACAGGAAGGTCTGTGCAGAATATGGAATAGAAACCCCAAGATCAAAGTGGGAAGCATCTGCAATACTGTCTATTTTTATACAGCTGAATTATACCCAACAGATTTAAGGTAATGTTCTTTCTTTTAAAATAATCTCATACTATAAATTAGCTGTCAGAAAAAAACACAATTTGAAATTTTAAACTCTGTTTCAATTGCCATTGCTTTTTCTGCTATCTATCTAAATATATGTTGCTGCTTAAAGCATAGTATGTGTCAAGAAATGTTTTCAGTTGAACGGATACCATAAGACAAACACAATGACATACCAGGAAAAATTGCAGTGTGTTGTACAAAGAAGGGGACGTGCAAAAGACAGCCTTTTAAAACACCTACGGAAGTTTCTTGTGAATAAACCAGTACTGTCCGGTTTGTTGGGCTTTAAACATGGAGCTAATTGTAGCTTTTGGAAGAACTTTTGGAGTGAGGTCATTGATTTATTTAATGAAGCGATTCATACACGTCAGCTAAGATTTTAACGAATAGACGACTACTAAAATTAACTGTTTAGATCTCTTACTCTGGCCCATGACAATGTTTGCCTTTTCATCTCTCTCAATAATCAAAGTGACAGTTTACAATTTAGTTCAAAACATAGCTAGAGTAAACGTCTGAGGGTCCATTGTTGTGTATTTGCCAACTATTGCAATTTCAGGAAACAAACTAAATGTAAAACAGATAATAGAATGTGCTGTTATTAGTGTTATCAAATCAAAGTTAATTCTGTTTACCCTATGAATATGAATGCAATAGAAAAGATATATGTCTGTTGATCAAATAAAGCCAACACTGGAAATTTAAACTTGTGCTGTCGAGGAAAAAACAAATCAGTGCAGTCAGTTTTAACAGTAAAGAGAGCCAAGCAAACAGAACAGGGTACTTTTTATGCTTTATCTGTGGCTTTGATAACATCAAAGAACAGTATTCAGTCATAAATATTTAAACAGCTTTGCTGGGGCACCGTGACCTGATGAGTCATTTTTATTCTTTTGCTGTTGTTCTCAAACATCAACCAATTAGAACAATAACTCTCATTGAAAAATAATATTTCGAAAATGGTTTTAGGATGACAGAGTTATCTGAACTACCTAAGATGGATATAGGAATGGCAATGTTTATGCAAATTTCAAAGCAGATTTCAGTGTTGATTCTGTTATTCATAAAGTAGCAGCCATTCAAAATGTACTCATTTTCTATGATTGGCCTTTGGATGATCCTCGACTGGTACTTAAATGCTTGATTGGCACACAGGGGTAATGTGATCCCCCGCGATGGTGTAGTCTGTGACATCCCCCTTAGCAGGCTAAGTGAAAACCAGCAGCAAATAAGGTTTTTGTTCACGTGAAAGAGAAGTGATTTAAATTTGTTGCTATCAGAAAGTGGCCTGTGGGCCTGCTGTTGGCTTTCTGAATAAATACCTGTAAGCAAGTTTGCTCCATGCAGGCATTTCTCTTTGTAGGCTAAGGGCAGACTAGATCATGATTGTGCTGTAGTTTTTATAATCAATATATGGCGCTTTATATAAGCCACTGATTTCTAACATAGCCTATAATAAATCTCTCTGGCTCTCCAGTCCGGTGAAGATGGATCTCTGTGGATCTGTAAGCTACGTGATTGCAAAAAGAAGAATACAGTGAACTGTGACAGTAGCTATATTTACTCGGACACATATTCAGAATAATTGGCTCATCACAATAAAACTGTCATGTAAAGACGTAAAAGAAATTGTTCAGAAGGGTATTTAGCTATAACTGCTTGAAAATAAAGAAAGCATAATTATAGCATGTAGTTACTTATTTTTCTGCCTCTGCATATTTCCAGGGCAATAAAGCTCCTAAAAGTAGGTAAGAAACAAAAATACTTGACTGGATCACTGACTGTCTATTATATAAATACACAAAAAATACAGTAAATTTGACATCCTTCACCACAGTTTGAGGAAAGTTTGAGGTCACACACATCAAGAGAAAGAGTTTTATCTTCTGGAGTTTATTTACGCCTCCATGTATTTCTGTGGGATTTGCTGGATGGGATGTACAAAATGAAAATACATGTGGGCTATATGAGTGTAGGCCTAAGTATACACCAGTTATGGAGATGCATTTTGGTTGTGATGTGTGTAACACCAGGAGACCAAATTGCCCATTAGGTGCAAACAAAAGGTTCAGCAGTGAGAATGTTTTATGAAGTATTTGTACGGGCTGTAATTCTACCTCTTTAAATGGAGATTCACAACTATTTAACATGATATGTTATTACTGTTGTTTCTGATATTCACAGACATTGGGAGATCATTGAAAGGCATTGCTCCTTGACATGGTTGCACAATTTTACTTGAATAAAAGTCACAGGGATACTGCTATTATGGGTCTGGGTGTTTAAAAATATTCAAATAAGTATTATAGAATAGTCTATTGTGTAAGGTCTCTAGGGACTTCAGAAAATGTACTACCGATGTCAACATTTTGTGCCGTTACCAAATCAGAGTAAATGTGAAAAAAATAAATTTCTATCCTCGCCTATTTTTTCCTATGTTTATCAAAAGATATCACCGTGCTAACAATAACTCCATCCACACAGATGACATTCATCCCCTCCAGCAACTCCTGGACTACCAGTGTGTCATATTTGGTATAGTTTCAACAAAAGTTATCGCCTTAACAACATTTTCTTTCAAGACACAAGCAGGTGGACACTGAATTTGACTTTGAATTATTGAATTATTAATATCCATCTTTGAACGCCCTCTTCTTTTGGTTGAGGAGGTCCTTGAAGTCAATGGTAATCCAGGGTTTGTTGTTTGGGAAGCAGCGTACAGTTCTTTGAGAACAGCAACATCTATACAGAAATTCAAGTAGTCCTTAACACAGTGCGTCATCCCCTCAATTTCCTCATCGTGTGGCTGCAGCAGCATGCTCCAATCAGTGGTGTCATAGCAGTCCTTGAGGTCTTCTTCTGCTTCAGGAGACCAAACTCTGAACGAGCGTGTTGCGGTGGGCTGCCTCAGTACCAGTGGTTTGTACTGAGGCTGTAGGTAAACCAGATTGTGGTCTGATTTCCCTAGTAGTGGTAGTGATATAGCCCTGTATGAATCGCTCACATTAGCATACAGCAGGTGAATGGTCCTGTTTTTCCTAGTGGGACAGTCCACAAACTGGAAAAAGGCAGGCAGTGTAGAGTGCAGTGTAATGTGATTAAAGTGACCAGAAATCATATAGAAGGCGTCAGGGTGCTGTGTTTGTAGTACTGCGATTGCACGTCTGCCCAAAGCGTAATGTAAACACAAACGAAAATAGCATGCGAGAGCTCCCATGGGCATGTAATATAGTCGGAGGCTCACCGCTAACAGTTCAATGTCCCGACAGCAGATCCCCTTCTTCACGTTGACATGTCCAGGGTTGCACTATCTGGTGTTGATGAAAAGTGTGAGCCCTCCTCCTTTTGCTTTTCCCGCTGAGCATCGGGTCTCTGTCCGCCCTCACTGAAGAGAATCCGGGGAGCTCCACGTTAGCATTCGGGGTGAGCCAGGTCTCGGTGAAACACAGCTGGCTACATTCTCTGTAGAGCCTCTGGTTCTTCACCATACTTGCCAGCTCGTCGGTTTTGTTGGTTTGTGAGTTCACATTCCCCATAACCACCGACGGAACTGAGGGTTTGTACCTCCACCGCTTCTCGATTTTCTTAGCCTTTAGCTTAGCTCAGGCCCTGCAACCTCGGTACTTCTGCCTCAGCTCCCCCAGGATTGTTTGGACAATGCCCCTACATTCCATGGGTCTGAGGGCCAGCAGTTGTTCACGGGAATAAACACGATATTCCTCGCTGCCCAGCATTTTTGCGATAAAAATATTCTTAGGATACAAATATGATGCACACCAGACGTGTGTAGAAGCACAGAGAAAATAAAAAATAAAGAAAATCTCACAAAAAACACACAATAGGGACGGAGCTACTGGAGGTGGCAGTCACTCGAGTCGGCGCGGAAATTATAGCGTAACATTCGAAGCCGATTGGTTGCACTCAAGGAAAAGATGGCTTAATACTTTTGCACACCAAACTTTTCAATTGTAAACCACCAAACAACTCCAATAAAATATGTTTATGTTTGTAATGTTACAAAACCTAGAGAAGTTCAAAGGGGTATGAATACTTTTGCAAGCCTTTAGTTTCCTTAAGTAAAATTTTCTGGCAACAAATCTTGGTGGGATTAAGCGGATAATAATTAAACTGCAATTTGTTACCCGTCTTTAAATCTATTCTGCCATTAGCTCTGACCGGCTTCCCTATCTGCAGGAGAAAATCCTCCCCTGAATATGATACTGCTGTCACTGCACGTCATTCTTGGAATGATGCATTGACGGGGGTTGTTTTAGGGTTTCCTCCACAGAAGACCGCTTCCACGAAAGCAATTATATTTCAGCCTCAAGTGACTGCGTCCACGTTTGCTGTGTCTTGTGAAAACTGCAGGGTAGTCTTCTTGTTTCCAACACATGCCAAGTTTTTTTTTTTTTATGACACACGAATGATAGCTGCGCAGCCAACAGTCTCCATTGATTCTCTAGAGGTCAGTCAGTAGAGGTGGACAGCAATGTCTTGGTTGTCTTTTGCTAACATAAACCTGTTTTAAACTTCACCACAACCTTCGCTGATGCCATCAGTTCAATAATGACTTTATACTGAGATCAAATTACGCACAGATGAATATTTACTAATTCATCACTTTTCAAGTATGTTGCTTGAATTGGATATAACTTTAAGTGTTTAAGAGTAAACAGAGTCGGTATGACAATGCCACACTTTTCTAATATGAGTAAGTTAAAAAAAAGAATTGAAAGTCATGTCTTATTTCATTTGAAAACCATATACTACTTTTTCGTCTATTACCAATTTTCCTAATAAAGTACATATTTGTGATGAAGTATTACAAATAATTTTGTGAAGCACTGTCTTGATGTAAAGTGTAAGTATTGGTAAATGCATCTAAACCAGATGGGGGCGTTAGATGACCCAGTGGTAGAGCAGTTGGCACCATATACAGAGGTTAAAGTTGTCAACGTTCAATTCCTGGCCATTTTCTGCATTTCATGATCTTTTCCTCTATCTGTCCTTATTCCTGTCTGTCTACTATAGATCTATAGGGCCTTTAAAAAAAGAAAAGAAAAAAAGAGACAACTCTAAGACACAGATATGCTTATTATTTAATGAATAACAATATGAGAAACATGCCTGAACTCCAAAATGATCAGTGGGAAAAAAAGAAAACACTGAACAGAAACATAAATCATATGACTTTGTTTAACCCTAGAGACACTTAGTTTTGTCTCATCTGATCAGTAGCTACAGTTTTGTAAATGGTGAGGAAAAAGGACAAATTATTGTTTAAGAAAAGAAGAAAAAAAAAGAGCCTTTAGATCAACTCCATTCAATGCCAAACGCCATCTAAACAATGCACACAAAAACATACAATTATCTCAACCTTGAACATCTTGAACATAAAAATCCTGTCTGTCTTCATAGAGCTCAGCCTGAGACATCAGTAAGTAATGTTAGGATCACCTCACCTTTAAGACACTTGAAGTCTAAATCAAAATAACTTTCTAAATCTAACCCCAATATAAGGTACATAAAAAAAAATACTCTTGGTCATTGGTGATTTAAGGCTTGCACAAAAGCTTACATCTTCACAGGCAACTTAGATAGCCTTTCTTTTATATTTATTTAATCCAAAATGGCCTCCGGAGGGATGTGACAATACAAAAATCACCTATTTAAATAGATAAAACCATGCTGACATCTTAGATGTTGTAGATGCAAAACACACATTTCTCAGAATGGGGCAATTATGCTGAGTCTGCTAGAATATTGGCTTTCCAGCTGTTAATAATCATTTTAAATCCACTAGCTGTAAGAAACAAAGATGATAACGCGTGTGAGTGCAGCAGTAAACGGCCTCCTCCCGGTGCTTAGTGAGCGGTGGAGACGATTCTTTAATATTTTGGGATCTTAAAAGTGCTGATTTTAAAATATTTTCCAGGAAAAATAACATTCGGCGAGAGGAAATAATGAATGAGCATGATATAACAAATTGTTTCTGATATCAAGGCCCTCAAGCGAACACTTTTCAATTACACATATTCATATTTGAAAAACCTATAAATGTCATGAGACGGAAGGAAAGAAAAGTGAAACAGTCTCAAAACAAAAGCAAAGCCATTATTTACATTCTCAAGTTTAGGTCAAGTATTTCTTAGCTCCATTAAAATAAAAATGAAATATCAGAAACTAATACCGTGAGAATTGGGCAGCTAAGTTCTGACAATGAAATAAAATCACATGAAGCTAAAAGACTGTTTCAGATAGAAGGCTTTCAGATTTTTACTGTTGATCATCGAACTCGATGAGTTTTTATGAGCCGTTTTAACATTACAAGTATATCTCATCTTATTTAAATGGTTAAAAAGCCTAGATGAAAGAAACATTGTACATTTTCAATTTGTGATATGGGAAATATGGAGATTGCTTTAAGTGTTGCTTTAATTATTTTTATTTTTTTTGTTAAACAAACACTTGTATGTTTGTTAATCATGAGCATTTTATTCGATTGATCCAGTGACCTTAAAATCCAAATAATTAACCAAAGAATTAAGAGTTCATGTCAACCATGATCTGAAGCCTTCATTATTATACACAGTTCAAGTTACCTTGATGTATAACAGCTGTTGTTAAAAACAGTCAAAACATGCGTTCAAGAGTGTCTGATACGAAGTAAAACGCTTAGCAGTTTCAACAAACGATTCCCTAAGATGGGCACAACCTCAGGACAATTATTTTGTATATTTAAATCCAGCTTTGTAACACTGCTACGCCAAAATTAATAAAGAAATTAAATTCAACAACCATTTGTATGAGCCTCTTAAAATATAGAAATGTTATTTTGTTGGATTTATAAACCTCTGCACACGATTTGTCTAAATTCTTTAGTTCAGCTCTTGACAGACATTTGAGAACTGCAAACATTTGGAATTTCATCACAGGTTTAAATAAAAAAGATTCCTGCTCAAGTTTTAACACAATATTTGTTTGGTACTAAAACCTTCTTACAATGGAAAACGAATACAAAAAATGTAAAAACCCAACCTTATTAAAAACAGATGAGAGCAAGTACCTTTTTCTTAGCTAGAGATGAACTATTTGATAACCCGCATCAATTTAAATCTGTTTAAATGGAATTAAATAGTTTTTTCTAAGGTTCCTTCGTAAAAGCTAAACGTACAAGACCACTTTTATGTTGTCAAATCTACAAAAATCAGAAAAATGTTGCATGTAAAAGTTTATTGCTGATACTAAACCTGTTTCTGTAAAACTGTTTAATTTTGATAAAAAGATAAGATTTTTTTGTGGCCGACCAGTACTTCCTCTCATTTTTTGTAATAAGGTTTGGATGAACCTGGTGCCTCATTTTCACATAACCTGAATCTTTGTAGGGAATCACAAATTTTATGGTTAGTGCATTTATTCTTGCATGTTACAGGAACGAACAAGTACAAGATAAAAAGACCAAGGATGTAAAAAATGATGCTTATTATTAGTGATAAAACATGGTTAGGTCAGGAGCATGCGACAGATTTGCGCCAAACTACAATTCTGTTAACTTTCCGCTTAAAATGACATTTATCTAGAGCAACAAAATCTGTGTAAACAAAAAACTGTTACCAAGAGATGTAGCCAATCCCAATCTGGTTACGGTGATGGCAAGGAAATCTTCAAACTTCTCAAGCTCATCACTAAAGATAAAGTACTAAAATAGAAGTGGAAGCAAATGAAAAAGGGCTTGAATAGCATTATTTTCAATAAGAAATGTTTACATTGATTTCCAAAATGTGGCACAAATTATTTTTATATAAGCGGCTAGATCAATTTTAAAACTCTTTTGAAAGATAGCAGTCGAATGTCCTGTCAGAACTAAACTGATATTAAAAACAAATTAAACATCAAATCTGTAAGCTTTACTGTACATTTTTGTAAGTTAACCCTATTAAGTTATATTAGACTTTATTAAGACTAAAAGACAATTAAAGGAACGGTCTCCTTAGAAAACAATTTGTACTCATGTATTATACAAGTGGATAAAGCAATAACAAAAAATGTATTTCTGTTTTGGCCATTTTGTTTGAGTCAGATCTATCTGAGATGTAAAATCATGGGTTTGTAATTTACAAAAGCTCATAGATAGGACACTCGAGTTTTACACAAAGCCAACGCAAAACAGTCAATCGCTATGACAAATCTCAACGTTTATCCTCACTTATATTTTTGGAACATGAATTCATGGTTACAAAGCTAGATTCACATTTACAAAATATGTTAAGCCCAAATTTGTTCCCACATCAACTGTTTTCAAAATGACACCATAATTTCTTCCTGTTAGATAAAATAAACTTTATGGCTAAGATGTAGCGAATGAAAACGGTGCTATAATAAGTCTTACAAATAATGATATTGATAATCATATTTTGGCATTACTTTACTTTCCATCTAGTAAGCAATCGTAAAAAAAAAAAAAGTAAGAAGTTTGGCATCAGCACTTGAAGCCACATTTGTGCATTTCTAAGGAAACAAGCTCCATATTGGGGGAGTGGGTGTGCGTCCCCTTTAACGTGCATTCAGTAGTTCTTTGATTATAAGGCATTGTTAAATCTATCAGGTTTATCAGGATTAGAGGGTGTTGAATCAGTTTGTGCAAATGCATCACATAATAACGAGAGAATAACAAGATGAAAGAACCCAGGATGTTAAATGTAAATTTTTTTGTAGACGCTCGAAACTTTCTACATGTACACTATAAATTTCGAGCGATCCACACTGTATCTTCCGATACTCCGACTGACCACCTAATCCAACAAGGTGGTATTGAATAATCCTATGGGTAGCAAAATGGTACTATTTTCTTTGGCAGTAGTGGTTTCTTTACAGCCATTGAAAGAGAAAAAAAAATGCGATAAACTATTTTTTTTTTATTATTTTCACATTTTTTTAGGCAAGTCACGGTTCCAGGTAGAACAACAGTTTAATTAATGCTGAGTTGAGCAAAGCCCAACAGCTTGTTGTCATCTGGCATTTCAGATCCTTCCACGCCAGAAGCCTGTGAAGACATAATTTTAAATCAGTCTGGATTATATCAGTGCAGAGGACAAGACTTGAAAGATTGGTTTGGAAACTTCCCGGTAGTAAAAATTACACAGCTGCATATACAAATAATTACTGATTATTTGATGTGATGACCAACAGATAGAGGAGGCAAATAGTGAAATGGAAATTATTGATTTAAGGACTTCATTTTTCCTTTTTTTTTATTTTTATAAAATAATCTGTCAATAGTTTAGAAAGCCTTGATTTCTTTTTACAGTGAATAACACACAACAAACATGTAGAGGGAAATGTTGAATTTAGATGAAAACACAAAACTTTTTTGGCTTTTATCCCAAACACAACTCTAACGTAGAAGTTCCCAAAGGTGGGATTATGAATATGTATGTCTGGAGTCTTTAGGTCCTGTTCAGATATTAGCCTAAATACCAAAAATTACAATCAAAAGCATTTACAATGTTTATATATATATATATATATATATATATATATATATATATATATATATATATATATATATATATATATATATATATATATATATATATATATAAACAGAACAGGACTTGAAAATACATACAAGCAACATGTTGACAATTACACAGATTTTTAATTAAAATGCTTGAACGTACACCTTTAGAGTCATGCAGCAGTAAGGCTTTTCCTTTTCTTTTTTGCATTTTTAAATGTTTTTATTTCCAGGTTAGAATTGGGAAAAACCCAGCCCCCTTGACAATACAATTGAAGGTATTGGAGGTTTCCGATAAATTCAATATGGCTGCCTTTTATTGAAATGAAAAAGAAAACAAAACGGAAGAAAACTGAAAGAAATTATAATAATTTGTAAACAGTAGCTAGCGCATCAATGAGCAAATCCCATTCGTTTTCAAAGCAGGAGCTAAAACAAGTTGTATTGGGTTTGATGCAATCACGAATAAAATGTATTCTGGACACCGTTAAAGAGCCAAGAAAGCATCCGTGATATCAAAAACCACAATTACAAAATCTTAAATAATGTGGATTATGGACATACAAGGTAAACACAGACCACAATTATCAGATGTGTTCATGTATAAATGCTTCAAAACCGTCCCTTTTCATCTTTCCAACTCACAGCTGTGCGCTACTTGGTGTTGGTCTTCTTATGAAAAAAAGTTATAAAAATCATTTGTGAGAAATATCTAATCTTGAGGGCTGAAATAAATTTAGCAGATTGAAAAAAAAAATAAAAATCAACATGGTGACCTTTATTAAAAGACAATATGATTCCTTATTAGCACTGGCAGTTACATCTATTGGATTACTTTGCGTTAGTGAGCATAATTTAATTTCTAGGTATAAAAACATGTTGCCATTGATCATAGTCAATTTATAACTGCAAAAAATTCTTCTGGTTTTGAACTCAAAATTTGTCAAATTAATGTAGAACCAACTTCCAGACAGAAACATGAGTTTTGGGTAATGTTTCAACAAAGTCCAAAATATGTTTGTAAAGTTTTAACAGCAGAAAGATTCAGCATGAAGCACATATTGTAATCTGTTATTATTGAAAATGAATGGAACAATCTCCTTTGTATGTCAATAAGGCACCAATACGTACAAATGTCATAATACTTAAACTGATAATATTACAAACATGTGAAAAAGGTTTAACTCACCAGTTTGAATGTTACATTTTTATGGCCCTGAGGCTCATCGACTATCTTCTGCAAATTTGCAGCAACTGAAAGAGAAACTTTAGTTTAGCACAAAGAAAAAAAAGGCGAGAGGACAAAATGTACAGCCTAAAACAGTTGAAGAACCAAAGTGGAGGTATTATTTGATCTTGAAACTACTGAGGATGGTATTTTACTGGATCACCTGGACTAGAGTCGACAAAAGTCACATGTGAGCTTCGATAAGGTGTACTGAAGTTTTGTCCACAGACTGGAACATCCAAAGAAATATAAAGACAATTACAGAATCGTCCTTCTATCCCTACAAGACTGTTTTCAGGATTAAAGGACTAGTGTTTTACCAAGAACCTGAGAAAGTCACCTACGCATTAATCAATAGTCAGACTGAATACTGCAGCAGTGTCTTCACAGGTCTTCCTAAAAAGTTATTCTGACAGCTGCCGCTGATCCACAACACTACAACTCATGTTCCTACTAAACCTAGGAAAATAGTCTTTGCAGTGGCTTTCTGTAGCCCACAAAATAAGACTTTAGACTAAATACTTTTGCTAGTTTACAAATCACTGGACAGGGTAGCAGTAAAGAACTGCTGTTACTGTATTAACCTTTGAAACCACCCAGGTCCTCTGGAAAAAGCCAACTCAGCATACCCAGAATCACAACCAAATGTGAAGAAGTTGTATTTAATTTGCTCCTCTGAACTGAACACAATTTCAAGAAAACCCCCTTAAAACAAATTTCCTCTACATGAAAGCTAAAAACCATATTAAGATACATTTTGAAAGCTAAAAGTGAATATAAAAAAATGAACAAAATAGAAATAAAAGATCCTCATTCAACATGGATTTGCAGTTTTCTGCCATCTCTCTTAAAAAATGTAATGTAAATAGGGTCTTATTTTTGCCCATAAATGAAAAATTATTGCATAGATATAATGTTTTAAACAGAACATTGTATTTTTGGTCGACTGCAACTACACAAGGCTCCAAACTTATTTTTTAAAAAGAACCTTAGACTTATCTACACTTTCCTTTCCAGAGTCCTTTGTAACTATACTGCGTTTTGAAAAATAAAAATAAAAAATGAAAAATGATTGTTCACCGTGAATTTATGGAAGTCGTTTCTACATTATGCACATTTTAAATGTGGAACCTGAAAAAAACCCAGGGCTGCTACATGAAGAACAATCAACAAGTAGAAAGAGAAGAAAGCAGGACGAAAAAAACATTAGATAATGAGAAAGTGGGAAAAAGGTAATCAAATTCTTCAGGAAACACTGAAATTAATGTATTTATTTTGAAGCTGTGCATTACATATGCAACACAAATCAATTTAAGATTTGCAGGTTTTCATTTATGCACCGACTTCAAGTTTCCTAATACAGGAATAAAAACAGTGATATGTATTTTGACTATACTGCGCTATCAGAGACCAACTGTATTAATTTATTATTTTTAGAACATGCAGATAAAAATATATATGTGAACAAATAGCTATAAAAGTTATCAGTCTCCAGAGGGGCTAATGAAAATGTTTAAAACATTGTTTAATGCAGGTTAAAAGCTAGTTTACCTCCTTAAAAAATATGATAATAAATCGTTCCACAGAGAGAACAACTGTTGCTGAACTCACCTATTACTAAGTCCCTCCCATCCACCAGACCTGCTGACACCAGCTCTTGGGACACTCCATCTGCTGTGTCTGAAAAAGTCACAAAATAATGGATTTCCTAAAATGTTTAGTGTCAAGAGTATTGTTGCAGTTCAGAGGGGAACATCTGGTCATACTCATTATAGGAGGGGAGAAAAAAAGACATAACTGAAAAAAGATTTCCACAGTTTATAGAGTAGCTTTTCTGGAGTTAAAATAATAATAATAATAATAAACAGCCTTAAAAAGAAATAAACATACCTCTTCCTGGCATAAATTCAAAGCGGATGTCATTCAGTTCTTTCTTTGAATTTCTGAAGTGAGGGGAAAATAATGAAAGTATTGCAAATGAGTTGGAACATCTAAACAAAACATGCTAGATTTAAAAAACAAAACAAAAACACACACAAAATCAGTTAAAAAGACATACCTTAACCTTAATACCAAACTAATGGGAGTGTTAACATCTCCTGAGGCAGCTGGGATCTGTTAAAAACAATTTCAACATTAACAAATAATAAAGATTAGACTAAAATGTAAAGCTGTGTAAAACAGTTATTCATACTCTTTACAAAATGACTAATTATTTTGTCAGCTGACATTATCTCAGCCTTAACGTCAGCGCCTTGATAACAGTGAGGTTTAAGTAAAGACGTTTGTTACATTTGTTTAAAAAGGGAAAACCTTGCAAGTGTAGTAACACAAACACAGCTGCCAAATATAGAGATGACGGTGTTTTGTTGTCGTTGTGTTTTATTTATAGGTGCAACTAGTGCTAGGAGTCAAAGGGGTTAGGGCCAAGAATTCAAAGCTGAAAAGCTTTGTGTTTCACCCTACGAACCCGATCAGTTACATGGATTCACTCGATCAAAATGACAACATATGGAAGGATACCAAAATGCTTTTCACAGCCATACTATTTAAAGCCAGTTCTACCAAGTAATAAGTTATTGTAAACTTTTAAATTACATAAAAGTATTAAAAATTAAATAATTAGAAACATCTCTTTTACTCAGATTAACCTCATGAGTTTAACTGGTAATGTAAACTAGCCAACAACACAGAAACAAATAGTGTTTACCATAAGACAGCAAGAAGCATGTGAAAATTTTAATGTACTAAAAGTTCTACAAAAAAACAAATAAAATAAAGTTGAGGAGAAAAATAACTTTGAATGTAAAGCAGAGGGAAACTAACCTGACTGGAAACAGCAGCAGGATGATAGAGGGAGAGAGACGCAGCCTGGGGAGGGAGCTGAGTGTTGACTTGTGTGGGTTGCAGAGGAGGTTGGCCTAAAGCCTGAGGTAGTTCAGCCTGACCCGGAGGAATCGGTTGGAGGTGACTACTTAAAGGCTCAGGAGTCTGGAAAATCTGAAAGAGTTTTATTTGGTTTTATAAAGTATTAAGTATCACTTTCTTTAAGTATTTTAACAACAGATTCCAAATCCTAAAATTGAACAGATCAAAATAGCGGGGAAAAAATTTATGGATTTCCTCCGTTTCCTTATTATTCCATGGAAATTGCAACTATAATGATCCAAAAAGCAAATACATCATTTTAAAACCTACCTCTGAATTCTGGGAACCTTCCTTCACTCTTGGAGACTGTTGAGCACATGTAGATGAAATGTCAGAGAGGGATTTAAGAGACATTTAAATATAACACAAATAATTAGAAGTAACCACATTAAAATGAATCACTCGTTTACTTTTCTGACAGAGCTGTCTAGTGGGTTCACCTTATCCCTTTTTCTGATAAATACAATATCTTGTTTCTTTTACTTGAAATAGTCAGGTGGGGACAAAGCCTGAGAATAACAACACTGAAAATAAGTGTTCAGAAGTTTATTACTAAATAAACATAAATAAATGAATGAATGATAATCTAAAGAAAAGAATAAAGGGGAATCTAAAGAAAATGTGAATTATTAATAACTTAGAACTAATAAAGTCAATTTGGTGCAATATTTCTATGATTTTAAACTTCATCTCTGGGACAGTGAGGCAACAAAGCGTCACCATGTAAAATGTTATGGCCTACGATGAGTATTAAGTATCAAGCTTCTGCCCACAGATGTATAGTTAAATTATGAATTACTGTTTGATATATCTGACCTAGACAAACCTTTATCTCTTTTATGACAATTAATTTGATGTAGGTTTATCCTATAATGTTAAATATGGACTTTTATAACAGGATACAACTAAAACTGATATGTAAACGAGTGACAGCACATCTAACAATTAGATTTAGTAGAAGAAGCAGAGAAGAAATATTAGGTCAGATTAAAGAAAGCAAAAAAAACGAGTGAAGAAGGAAACTGATCTTTCAAGCAAGAGTAGAGTTTAACCTTGGAGGCACATTGAGGCACTAAGATGACTCCTAACATAACATAATTATATACTGTAATTGTCGCTTATTCCAGTATTTTCCCACAAATAAGTGTATTTACTTTTTCTTTAATATGAAAGTTAAAAGAATTATTTATATGTAATCACCAACCTAGAACACCAGGGGCAGCAGAGCCTCATCAAAGACTTCTTAATGCTTCACTTTGCAAAATGCAATTCTATTAAAAATGCTAACACCAAATACACCGTCTTGATAAGTTGATATGAAAGCATTTTGTGAATGTGGCTAGGATTTTTTGTGCCTATTGGTATGGGAATTTTTAAAAGTCAAAGCAGGACAGATAAAACATTACAAAAGGGGCATAAAAACCTGAAAAGCCTATTAAAATAAAATCTTAGAGTTGGTGATAAGATCTAATGTACAGAGAGTAAACAGAAATACTTTTCTACTTGAATTTTATGAAACGGACAGTCTTTAACATTAGGATTAAGAGTGGGAGTATTTTTTATTTTTGCAATTATTTCAACTTGAAACTATTTAATTTTGCATTTGTTACGCAATAATGGTTTAAAACATATGCTTACTGAAACGTTTTACTGGAGAGATGGTTTCGGGCCTCAGGATAAGAAGTAACTAACTTTCAAATGTGCCTCAAAGGATAATCAAACAGAATAGAATAATAAGGAGAAAAGCATTGCAGGCTAAATGAAGGCAGACTGAATCAGATGCAGATCTAACATTAAACTTACATTAAATACCGGAAATATCAGTGTGCCAACATGTAACCCCAAAACAAGCAGGATTGTAAATACATTGCTCAGAGGTCAATTTAAAGTTTTAAAAAAGGTTGCAAAGAGGAGTAATTTGGCGTTCTCATTAAACTTAGCAGTGAAAATAAAAGAGTGTTGGAAGAGAAAAAGAAATGGAAATACAGATGGCTTACAGGATAGGAATCTCTGCTCTACCTGCTACAAAATAAATTATTGTGATATATTTGTTGAAAAGGACCAAACTACACGTTTTTCTTTAAAAACTCTTAAAAAATGTTTATTTAAGTTGCAATCAGAAAATATATATTAAAACTAATAACACCAAAAGGTGATACTTTATGTTAAAACCTGCTGTTAAAAGCGTTAAAGATTTTTATTTTTTTTAATGTGCCACTTTTTAGCTTGTAACTGAAACAAAAGAAATTACATTGACTCTGGTTTAAACTTCTTGAATATTTACATTTTCTTTTGTTACGTCCACAAAATTTCAATTCACTTTAGTAGGATTTTCTGTTATAAACCATCAGAAGTAGTGGATAATTGTTCTAACATTGAAGTTTTTGCTTTTCAGTTAAGGGAGAACCTCTGCTCCAATCCTAGACCGTTTTTAGCTTCTACAATGTTGTATCTTTTCTCCTTGGGATTTTTCTTTATTTGGCTGCATCAAAAACGGTCCAGTTTTCCATCAATGGTGAAGAGATGTTCTTTTTTCTCATTCTATTACCCTAAATGCCAATAATATGCATTAAAGCTGTTATGTGGACAGTAAAATGGGTTTAAATGGGCATGAGTCCATCTGCAAAACAAGATCCCTGGACAACTTTTTCAACACTAGCTGTGTTTTCTGGCTGCTGAGCATGGGAGAGACAACAGGTGAGAGTCCTTCCTTGTTAGTGCAAAGCCATCTGTATTCCTGTGACAAGTGAACAACCCTGGATGTAGGCAGCTCGAGCGGCTGGGAGAAGCGCACTTGTCGCCTCGGGGCACTAACAGGCTTCACCTGCTGCTCCTTTCCATCAGAGACAACATACAGACAGACTCAGTGCAGAGACAATGGAACGAACATGCTACTGCACAGACACAAGGATGACAACGTAATCAGAGTATGGCGATTAAGAGACCCGACTTGTGGAGTAATACACAGCGTTAATGTGTGCATTTGACACAGAGAAAGGTCGGTTTTGACTCACTCTTAAAGCCGCGACGGCTGCTCTGCCTTCCTCGCTTTCTTCATCGAGCTCTTCATCGCTCCACTCCCATTCGCCATCCTCCGTTTTGTGGAGCCGGCCGCTGGAGCCAGGCACTCGTCGAACCTGCAACGCCGAAACACAACTCGACTTACTTCCAATGCTTTTAGAAAGTGCAAGAAGCAGATCTATTGTTTTATCTTACCCGTTTTGATCTCTCCGTTATTGTAGGAGCCCTTACAATCAACTTCTCATGCAAGTATTCGTGGGTCTGAAACAAGAGATAACGAGATAGCCAATGCCAATTAACAGATCAGGACATATAAATGTATATATAAATCTTTTAATCCTCTAAATTCAGTTCCCAATTTGCTTTAAAACAACGAAAAAGCCCTCGAACATTATTTGTTCACAAAAAAATGCTGCAGTTTGGCGTTTAACGTCGTTTCCAGTTTTTTTTTTAATCTAAAGTAAGTGGAACGCTTCAAAGACACATTCACAAAATCCCACAAATGTTCCAGGGTTATGTTATTTAAATGAATCCTTATTTTGAGTTTTAAAGGTAAGCCTCAAATTTGTGTTGGAGATATTCCCAAAAGAATAAATGCCTCCATAAAAACATGTATGTAGGAGACTCTTTGTTCTTCCAAAGAAATTAAGAATATCCCATTAAACTGTAATGTAGTCTGGAAAAAATGGTCCAGAAATTTTAGTAAAAAGCTGATCATGTGATCCATAAGGACATTAAGCTGATAAGAATAAAAGGGAGAAATTATATTTTCCATCAGGCTATGCTTGGTTTATCTTGTGAGTGTTTGTATCAGAGCTATTAACTTTTAAGGCTGCAGCTTCACTGCGTGCTTTTCCAAGATTTTCCTTGCTTTTATTCTCCTATCCAGTTGAACCAACTCCTAGTAACTGCCATTAATTTCATTATTCTCTTGTTTTGCTTTCCATTGGAGATTCACTAAGCGTAGTCCTTTTATGTGGAGTGAAGCCATCGTTGGTCACAGTAGCTACTCAAAAGCGAGCTCCTTTAGGGAGTCATTCCTCTCTGCTGCCCCCCCAAACTAAGTTTTCTCAGAATAAAGGATCACTGGAACATCCACAACCTGATGCAACTGGTTGGGATGTCTTAACTTACTTTAGTCAAATTCAATGTGACTGAACTGTGGTGTAATTGAGTGTATTAGGTAATTAGAATTCACTAGAATGAATAGGACTCATATGAGATTTTGCCAAACATTATGTGTTATAAAACTTAATTTGTTTTGGACCTAATAAAGTGTACTTAGATGAATGTTTCAATGAATCTATCTTACATAAATAAATGGGGAAAAAAATAACAAAAAAAACGATTAAATACTTACTTTTGATTTCTGAAAGAATTTATGCTTCAACAACTCTAATGATGTTGGCCTGAAAAGCAACATATATGAAAATAAATTACTATAGACACCACTGTACAATATAACATAAGGCCTATAAAACCAACGCATTCTAAATAAATAAAATGACTGAGTGTTGAAGTGTTGAAGCTCAATTTAAGCTGCTTTTCTTTTCATGTATTAGCCAGAGTAATTCCATTGTTGTAAAATAAGTGCTACATTCTTCCTTACGAAGCAGCTTAAGACTGATCTGGACCGGAAGCGGCTCTAAAGAAACATTTGAAATATTAAACTTCGTCAAAGAGCAGTGTACCTTTTCTCTGGATCCTTCTGTAGACACTGGGAGATCATCTTCCTGAAAGATTTGCCATATTTCTTCACCATCTCCTTATCCGTCACACCGGTCTCCAGGGATGGTGGGTCGTTTTGCAGCGTCAGCATCAAGACCTGAAAACACCAGCAATGTTTATAATTACTGATACTTTAGTCATTTGGTCATTTTTATAAACAACAGACCTCCTGACGGCGCTCCTACCTTCATTGGTGGGTATTTATGATAAGGTGCAGCTCCAGTAGCAAGCTCAATAGCTGTGATCCCAAAACTCCAAATATCTGCTTTGAAATCATAACCTCTCACCTGAGAAAGCAAATAAAAGTACACAGTAAAGCTATACTCAAAAAAATAATAATAACTCCAATAATTTAAATTTGATTTGCAAATCACATAAACCCACATTTCATTCAAAACAGATAACAATGAAAAACAATAATGCTTATAGAAAAAAGGGCAACACAAAGCTTTTAGAAAGTTCAGATAATGACGTATGAAAGTTCAGATAAGTACGAGGGAAAGTGACGCAAATAAGAATCAACTGGTAGAGCTTTTTGCTACTATATATGTTAATGTCTGCAGCTTAGAATGGGGTAGTTTAAAAAGAGCATTGTAGATTTTTAAGTAGTACAGATGTTAAGTGGTTCACAAGTCAGAAGAAAGTGCCTTTAAAAAAAAAATTCAGCATCTATGATGACAAGAAATGGATTAGTGCATAAGGCATCGGTTGCCAAGTCCAATCCTTTAAAAGCTACTATCCTGCAACTTTTAGATGCATGCCTTATCCAAACCACCTGAATAAAATCAATGTTTCAGTACCATACCTCTGGAGAGCTTGATCATTGTTGTTGAGGGGATCCAGCCATTTTATTTAGAAGTGTTAGAGCAGGGATGCATCTAAAAGTTGTATCGTAACTCAAGGAATGGACTTTGTCAACCCAGTGCCTAAGGCCTGGGCATTACACATACTTAGAGGGGTTTCAGGCAACCAGGTGCTTCCATTTCAACATCTTTTTCTTGTAAGTCTTGCAAATTCCACTAAAATATTGCTCAACTACATACTGCTTTAGTGCAACGGGCTAGGCTTTGTAGAAGTAAACAACTGAAAAGGATTTTGCATAATCAAACACAAATAATTCATCCTTTTAGGATCCAGACCAACATCAGAGAACGCAACATTCTCTGACAAAAAAAAATCAATGTCCTAACTTTGAAAAGGTTTACAAATTAGTTTTAAAAGGATTTTTAAAAGATAAACATGGTCTCACACAAATTAAAAAATACTAAAAATATTGTTTACTATGTTCTATTAATTGGAAAAAAGTTTTATCTGATTTGAAAATCATTGCATCCTGCTTTTATTTTGTTTTACTCAATGTAGATAATTTAGCACTGCAAATAATTGCGAGTAAGCGTATTTTTATGTAATTTTATGCTCACTAAATGGTTGGTTTGACACAGATTGTTTTAGTTTCTGATAAGAGTTTTCTGTTTAATATCCTTTTTCTTTTTAGACTCTACTGACCTGCTCCATGACCTCGGGGGCCATCCAGCACGGCGTTCCCACAAACGTCTTGCGCACTTTGTTTCGGGTCATGTCACCGCCTGTGGCTAGGAAGGCACTGACGCCAAAGTCTGCAGGTCAGGGAGGTGGGAGACAACAAAATAATTATGAAGCATTGCAAACAGGCAGGAAGTATTAGTACATCAGCATAAATATAAACAGTGTGCTAATAACTGGGACGCACAGAAAATCGTTTTCTTGAAAGAAATACCTGCAATTTGCACAGAACCATCATCACCAAGGAGAATGTTTCCAGCCTTCAGATCTCTGCAAAAATAAGTAATATAACATATAACCAAATGTTTTACAAACCTTATCTTTAAAAAGCAAAACATTTGTATTTGACATCACAAATAAACCGCCTTTTTTCTATTTTTTATCTGCATTAACCAGGCTCCAGCCATCACATTTCTATGTTTTCCTAGGCCTATACTACACATTTATAGAGGGCTGTTCATTTCTCCATCCCTGCTCGGCCTCCTCCGTTGGTGATAAGAGGATTCAACAGGGACAAAACCGTCAGACTGCCGGTCTGCAGCAAATGCTGGCATCTCGCCAACCAGACAGCGTCGCCGTGGCAACCGACTTTTAGAGATAGAGCCAGGTCGGTTGAGTGAAAGGCGAGGCTGTAATAGTGAGGACGGCAAAAGGGTCACTAGCAGTGCAAGCCCCTGCTTTGGCCAGGTTTTGGGACAACAACAACTACAACAACAAACGAGGGAATAAAAAGGATTACAGAAAAAAATTATTTTGGAAGTAACATCGAGTTGGTTTGTATAAGTATCTTTGAATAATTGATTTAAAGTACAACATCAGGTAACCAATAATTCATAAAGATTCATAAATAAATTTCATGTTGCTACAAGATGGGGGCACTAGAGTAGGGACATTGCTTCTGTTTAATGAGGGGGGGGAAAATTATGTGTGATTGTAGGGTCATTCCAGCACACATTGTTTAAATAAATGTTTAGGGCAAATATATTAAAAATGTAGTTTTCTAGATTAAAGGCAATCTGCTCATAAAAGCAATCAATTGGACATACTTTACTAACGAAATCTGTTTAAAAAGAGCACAAATGCCAGTTTCAAGGCTTTGGTAAGCTTGAGCAGAGATGCTGCTTCCATTACGAAGGGCAACAATAAATTAGCACACAGCCAACACGTCTCTATACGACAGAAGCAGGGAGTGGCAAACACCAGAGGGATGAAGGCGACACATGTTCCTTACAGCAAAAAAGGAGGAATCCCATAACAACTACTAGACTGAAACAGAAGTAGGCTAACAGCTGCTTTCTGGAAGCAGTTTGTCCTCAGCGATGTGGTCCAAGTTCAATTAAAAAGAACACAGATCGTGTCCTACGTGTGCTGGAACTGTGAAGAGCATTTATGTCTAGACTAGTGTAATTACACAGCTATCACGATTATGATAATTATGATGACGATTCAGAAGAAAATATGATATGGATGAACAGACACAAAAAAAAACTAAAAAGTTCATTACAAGTGCTTTAGAAAAACAAGAGACAAAGCTGTGCGACAAACATCTGAGCTCTAAATATTTGCCGCATGTCGGTCGGTCACAGCTGGGTGATACCAGGTCGCGTTATCTTCCAACTTTTACCACTTTCTGGATGTCCACACGTCAGGCAGTTTAGGGCGATGCTTCGAAAAGTATTAAACGTGAGACATCCGAGGGTTTAAAGCGAACCCAAAGGTTCGCTTTAAACCTTTGGCTCGACAAATGTTAAAACTAATGAAAAAAATGTTTTCTACAAAAACGTAAAATCAAAACATGCGACATTGACACTAACTAGGTCAGTTAAAAGTAGTCAGAAAGAGACTTTGATATAATTTTCTTAAGGTTAAATGGCCTGGCAAAAACTCAAACATTCTTATTTTTGTCCCGAACAGTGAATAAACCATACTTTCCTTTCTTACTGAAGTAAAAACACTTAAAGGTAGTCGTTGTTAGTATTGATAAGACTTTCTACAATATGTTTAGACGTTTATGAGGTTAACTAGGACACAAGAGACAAGACTTTACATTTAAATTGTCTCTTGTAAAGGAAGGAAATTAATATGTGGTTCAATTCAGTCAGGGGTGAGCAATTCTGGTCCTCGAGGTGTCCTGCAGGTTTTAAGATGCGTCTCTGCTTCAACACACCTGTCAAATAATCAGGTCATTAGCAGGACTCCTGGGAACTTGACTTATGCTGGGGAGGTGCTTCATCCATCTGGTTAAGGTGTGGTGGATCAGGGATAAATTTAAAATTGTAGGACAACGGCCCTCGAGGGCTGGAGTTGCCTACCCCGTAAATAAGTGGTTTGGTTTTTCATTTTTATTTTCTTTGTAGTTGGAAAACAACAATGATTGCAACGGAAAAAGTGTGGAGATTGCTGCATTAGCAGGTAAATGCTATCTATTTTCATTTCTAGGATTTCAGACATAGTTCTGACGGTAGTCATTTATTAGCTTAGGAAATCGACAGTTTATAAATTTACAAAACATACTAGATAGATTAGGGTCATATTGATCTGGATGCGAGCGTATTGAAGTTCAACCATTTACATTTTAAGTACCCACAGGTCAACAACAGCACATGTAAAACGGGGTCATTTGAATGGCGTATCATTGAGTGACCCAGACATGACATTGAGAATGTTGCTGAGGCTGTACAACTATCCTAATCTTAATATTTAATATATGCCAAGTTAACAAATCATGTTGTGTTAGACGTACATCATTGCAAGCTAAAACAGGGTTATAGGAGAGGACCTTTTCAATAGAAAAACTTCAACGGAAAATCCCATAGAAAACGACCGGTGGTGAAAAATAACTGGCTGTCAATGCGGAAATAAAATTTACGGGATGACGTATATCACTAATGTACCCGTACAACGCGCGCTCATGTTTGAATTCGTGCATGAGCAGATTGTTGTAAAACATACAAGACGCATCGTTTCACACACCATTAATGAGAGGTTCTCCCCGAAGTCGTTGAGAAAAAAAAGACGTGCGCGCTTCAGGGGGCGTTACTGGAGATGAGGTGGTGCATGCACAGTGTTGCGAAAATGAGAATGAGCTGAAGATCCTTTCCTATACCTTTAAATGATGGATTATGTGACTGACATGCTAAGAATAAGTTCAGAGATAAATTTGCCGCTTTTTTCCTATGTTGTTATTAAAGGTTTTCTGTTTACCTGACTTGTTTATTATATGATGTGGCAGTGAAAAGGGACTGACTGTCACAAGAGAAATGGTACGTGTGAGGTAATTTATGTTCATTTATCAATAAACTACTTATGTGTTTCTGCTCTGTTCTCTATTTTTTTTATAAAGTCTTCATTAAGAGAATAAAACTGTAGCTAAATGCAAACCTTAACTAAGATGGGAGCAAATGAGGGTTATCATAAACCTTCATCAAGCAGAAACCAAAAAGCACAATATAGTTAAGGACGTTCGGTTAATATTTAAGTATTTTGGGGAATAGGCGACAATAGGTTTTTTGAGTTGGGTTTTATTTATTGTTTTTACTGGCATGTTTAATAATGGTCATATGCTTCTTTTAAGTCTTTTGAAATTTATTGAAAAAAAAGAAATACCGCAGATAAAACGTGTTACTTTATTGTGCATTTAAGCTTCATCACCCTTTACTATGATATATGAAAACATAATTTCATGAAGAGGGTTCTATCTAATTTAGCTGCACTTGTTTAAAAAACGTGGACCCTACGGTTCACTGCAGCATATTGTAATGCTCAGAAAAAGGCTGCGGAGTGCAGACAATCATTAACATTCAAAGAAAAGGAAAAGGAGGACGGAGGAGGAGGTGCTGACACAATGCACCATGGTAGTTCAAAGAAAAGCTGTACAAAATGGGACCGTAAACAATCTTACATTCCAGAAATCAAAATTCTTACATTTGTCCTGAACTTAGTCGGCAAAAATGAAGTGGTGCCCCCATAAAGCTATGACAAACTGAAATATTAGCCGGCTAGCAGCCAGGTGGGAACAGTCGTGGTATAAAACTGTCGGGGAGATTTATCATTCTCATCTGGCAGCCGTGCACCTCGCAGCACTCACAGGTCACCTACTAAGACATTACAGCCCAGGGCCAGGCCCACCGTGGTCATAACGGGGCCGTAGCAGGAGGGTTTATTGAATGCTTTGTGAGAAATATATACGTGTAAAATAACCTTTTTCATCCTCACCCCTGTTTAAAAACACCCTACTGGCCCTAAAGTTATCCTTCCCCCTGGAAGTACAATTTAATAGCTCATTCCATAAGGCTGAATTTCATTACTATACACTATTCACTGAATAGAACAGACACACATCAGTCCTGCAGAGACGACGGCTATTGGTACTTTGCTATTCAAGCATCTTTTAAGCACAGTTCACTGCATTTAAAAATTGTTCCTACCCTTTACTGTTGTCACATTTGGAATATTACTGCTAAAGCATTCAAAACATATTTTATTGATATTTTATGTGATAAACCAACACTAAGTGTTGCATAACTGTGAAGCAGAAGGAATTTGATGCATACATTTGTACATTTCTTAAAATGGTGGGTGTGTCTCCAGATATTTTGTATATTCCAGCTTTTCTTTATTAAATGGCTTAGCCTTATTACAACTGGGGATAGAGCATTCATTTTAAGTCTTGCTATTAATTTTATGTTTAATTTATGCCTGGACTTTGAGGCTTTCTAAAATGTAAATATGATTTGATCTAAATCCACTGTTTTCTAGTTCTGGCTGGGGGTTTTTTACGTTTGTTTTCCTCCAGAAAGACTACTCCTTGCTGTTAAAGCGGAGTTTTGCCTCTCCACTGTCACCACATGCATGCTCAGTATGAGGGATTGCAGTAAAGACAGCGGCACAATGCAAGCCATCGTCTGGCTGTGCTAAAATTCAATGACTCAATGCAATCTGCTGGGCTGTCTGAATGTATGTATGTTTGGAAGAAAAGATTTCATTTGTAAAGTGGATCAAGACAACTTGTTAAACATTGGCAGAATATAAATAAACTAGATTGAAGTCTAGTCCTTTTCACTATTGACAATTTTCTTCCTGGATTGTCATGTACTTATTCTCTCTGTGCTCTTACACCAACTTCTATGTCTCTGATGAAAACAATAATCTACAGCACACACTCATTACATTTCACATTGAAAATAGGGATGTGCACAACTTCATCCCTGACCTGGCTCCTGTGTTTCCCTGGTCTGAGATCATGTGATCTTAATCTCTAAAGCCTTTAAGGAGCAGCTTCATTTATATTTAAAAAAATGGTAACTTGATTGCATAAGAGTATTAAAGGAAATCCAGCTGAATAAAACTCATGAAACAGTTCCTGCTGTATTTTATTACAAAGCCATGCATCGTTCTACTGCAGGAATCCGGTACCGCTCTTACACATGTAACATAATGTCCACCTGCTGTCAACATTTTGGCCCCCGATAATGACTTTCCAAGAGGCTGCAAATGAGGAGGTGGGACACTTCACGTCTTGTGGTAAACGTCTCCAGCTGAGCGTCCAGCTCAGGCGCCGAGGCTCTAATTGCTTTCTGGCCATCGTGTCCCAGATGACATGGTCTCTGTCTCCTTGTTGTTGTGGAGCCTCGGTCCCTGAGCTCTCTCCTTGTCACTATATTGTGGCATAGTGACGAGGAACACTCAGGAACGTATTCAGCAAGCACACAGGCCCCTCCTTAGCTGGAACGTCAATTATTTTCAGTTCTGTGGGACGACCACAACTTTTCTTTCTCACGAATGAGAACTACATGCAAGAGCCTGGGGATAAAGTGATCTGGTGGAGACATGATCTTCTGACATTTCTCTAATTTCTTCTTCTTAGAAAAAAGAGCAACAAGCCTGTTTGTATTTGTTTTAATTGGCTCTTGATTTAATCTTATTGCAAAAACACTTCCCTTTAGTTTTCCTGGTAATTCAAACTTTGCTGACATTATTATTCTAAACGTCTCCAAAAAGGACAGTGGGAAGTTCATTTCCAGCCTTCAAGTTAGGACATTTTATTCTCTTTTTTTTGCCGCATAAAAAGAATAGCAAATATTTGAGAAAAATGTTTCCCAAAACAATTTGAATAAATCCTCTAAGGCAGTAACAGAATTATTTAAGATAAGCACTCAGAACGGCCTCCTAGAAATTAAGAATGATTGATAGCAATTTGTTTTAAATCAAGGACACTTTATAATGTCATCCTGAAAGAGTTTTATGAGAAAACATATTTAGAAATGAGCCGAGTGACTCATCGTTTTCACCTCTCTCTCAGCCATCTGTTGTTCTTCCTAAGCTAGCAGAAGTCGTTCTGCTTAATTCCAATAATTATGAAACAAGCAGACATTTCAGACAGACATTGCTTGGACAATCAAAGAAACCATCATAGACACTGAAGTCACAGATAATTTGAGTGAAAAAGTACTTGTAAGATTTGCTTCTCAAGAACAGTAAAATATCTTCATTTTAAAGATAACTATTTTCATTTGATACCAATACTGCTGTTATCTGCATGTTAGAGACAACTTGACCATAATTGTTTCACACCTCAATATAAGGACCTACTGTTAAAAATCAATATTTTAACTATTTCAACAATTATATTGTGTTTATTTATATCTGTATAGCAGTATTTGCACGTGTAAAGGTTGTCTTTCTAATAGTAATGCACAGCTAGTAAACGTCTCAAGATACGTTTTCAACTATTGTTTATTATTTTGTGTACTCCTGGAGTGTGGTTTGTAAAAGCGAAATGCAAGAAAATGCTAGTACGCACAGAGAACCAGCAGAAACCGTTCACCAGGTTGCCATGACTGTTCATATTTGTTTTTAATGTTGAATCTAAACAATAAGTAGCCCTCTCAGTGTTAAGTGTAGACAGATCGACACACAATGTGGACCCACGAACCTAGCGACGATGCAATATTAGGACAAAAGTATAAAAGAATAGATGAAGAAAGAAGAACTGATTAGTTAAATAAGCAACTTTTGTTCAAAGCCGTTAAAAGTGAAGTCCAAGAAAACGTGTAAATAAATTGATAAAAAGCCCCCGTTTCAGTTTAATCATTGCACCAATGCTGGAGTTTGCCTACCTGTGGATCTGCCCGTTCTTGTGAAGGTACTCCAATCCCTCGAGCACATCTTTCAAAACGGTGGCTATGCTGGCCTCGTCCAGGACGCCGTTCTTATGCTCTCCACGTGAGATGATGTGTTTGATCACGTCCAGCACTGACCCTGGAAAATACACGAGCCAAACATGGCTAGACTTAGAAAACTTCTATATTTTTTTTTTTATCTGAATCTGCACAGAAAATTCTTAATTTACCCAACAATAAACAGCATGAACCATACAGACTTTTCTTAATTTTGTAGTCTGAAATGTGAAAAAAGGCTTATTTAAGTGATATTACTTAAAAAGAAAATGTTAGTTATGAGAAAACTGGTTAATTTATTATTAATTAATGTGTCACATAAATATAAAAACTTTCTTTAAAGAAACAAGGCTTCAACAACAGTGGAACTGACTGCTTGAACTGGAGTGCCAAAATCGGACATTTTACGTTTAAATCGACATAGTTTGTGAACATCGGATCAATATCGGATATCAATATCACTTCGGGACACCCCTACTCAACAAAACACTTTGGGGAAAGGAAATCTTAGATTGTAAATGTTGAGTATTCTGGAGTAAGACTTGAGTTTTAAAAGTATACGTCATCAAAACTACTTTTTTGGGCCCAAATGAAAAACACAAAGAGCGCAACACTTACAAAATTTTATGACGATGCATTTTACTAAATGTTCGTGTTAATAAGATCTCAATAAAAGCAGCACATTCTTTTTACCTAAAGGCACTATTAACACTCTAAAAAATGAAAAATGATTTTCTTTGTTTTCTTTTTTTTTTAAATCAGCAGGATTGTGGGTTAAGATCCGCCGAGTATGAATCAAGCTGACATCTTTGTCTTCGCTGAATGCACAGACAGGAGGGGTTCTGCTGACTAAACCTGGCCCGAAAAGACAGGTCACCCCGTCTCTCCCAGCCCGGCTTCGGCTTCACAAAGCAAAACTCCCACTGAAAAGTCAGCTTCCCATTTCCTTTGTGCACCTTCCCTAGCAAACAAATGGGAAGCCTCTGCTGAGAGGTCCACTATTTGTATTGGTCTGACAGAAAACTGCGCAACACTGGTGAAAAGATACAAGGCAGATAAATTGAAATGTGACTCGCCTGACAAGCATTATTTTACTGCATTAAGACCGCAGCATTAACAACCCGCTGATGCTTCATTCGTCTGCAGCAAAGCCAAAACCCGACCATAACTGACCAACAATGTTCATGTGTCTTTTTTTTGTTTTTTGTTGCTTATTTGGGCTGAAATTTGAAAATTTGAATTTTGTTTAAATACTTCAGGATATCTTTGCTTACAGGACTGAATTAACAGCATCATAATTCCAGGAAGCCTGAGAGTAAATTGTGTTGCTGCAGCATCACAGACTAAACATAGGAAGACTCTTGGGGAGTTTAATTAATTCCTTATGTTTGGCATTCATTAGAGCCAAAGGAAAGGAAGGAGAGGCGGAGGAAATGTTACAGTGCCCTGCAAAACCTATACATCTGCAACATTAAAGTTTAGATTAAAGCACATTTATGTGTCAAAACGGCCTAGTCTAGGTCTACAACTAATTCCACCCACTAATTACTCACAAAACTTAAAATGGACGTTCAAACGCCTTACGATCTGGTCTTACCCGAGTAGGCAAAACATTTAGGTGCCAGTTGTTGCAAGATGGTAGCGACACACAAGAGTGTTAACAGTAGTAACGTTGGTCTGAATAAGTCACATGCAGACCAAACTTTCAGATTTAAAACAATTTAAAACCATGCCGCATTTTGCTTCAACTTCTTTATGTTACGCTACTTTGCGACCATCCATCTATTACATAACCAAAATGAGACACTGGGGTTCTTGGCTCCATGTTTACACAAAGAAAATACTTTGAAAAGCCATTGTGAACAAAAGACCCGTCCTGCAGGTTTAACACTTTTTTTTCTTTTTTTACTGTCTGTAAACAGCAAAAGTGTCTTTTTAAAAGTTGCACCAGGAAGTCATGCACACAGGCGCACACAGCGTGACGGAGCCTTTGGAGTCTCCCTAAATGCCAGCCTTGTCAGCTCCTCTTCAAATTAAACTCATCTGACTGAACTTCTCATGCCTCATTAGGTTGTTTCAGCAAGCTGACACATACTGGTCACTTAACAGTGCCAAGGTTCAGCATGGGGGGGAAAAAAAAAAAAAAAAAAAAAAAAAAA
>JAVLVB010000491.1:0-24128 GCA_032876305.1 Orestias chungarensis | reverse complement strand
GCTTCTTTTGAATTTTAAACAAACTATGACTGGGCAAAACGTTAGAGCTCCTACAGGAACATCCCCGTCTTTCAAACAGAGCAGCTTTGAAACAAAGAGAGAATAAAATAGGGTAGGTGGGAGGGAGGGATGGTGAGGAAATAGATCAAGGACATGAAACCTGGTGCCAACTGTGCTAAAGGCCTTTGTGGAATGCCAAGTGAAGCTTTAGGAGGAAAACGAGGGTGGGGCACAAGAAGAGCTGCAGCAAGGGTGTAAAAATATCATTGTTGGCTTAGTCTGAAGGAAGCCTCCAGCAAAGTTGCATCATTTTCATGGTGAGTGAGACCCGATGTAATGCAGAGATTATCTTTGTTAGCTTAGTATCTGAATGCTGTTTCCAAACCTGGAGTTACACCCCGTCCGTTTAAAGGGGAATAGGCAATAAAAGTAAAACAAAACAAAAAAAAGAAGTAAACGCAAAGGAATTTAGAAAGACCATGTTTAGTGAATCATATCCCATTGTTGTGGTCAGAAAACACTCGACAGGTTTGGGTTGATGTTGGCTAGTGTGTCCCATTAAAAGCTTAAATACGTAAGGCGTTTATTTTTATGGCACATTTTAAACTGCAGGCCCTGGTGGTGTGGAGTCTATTAATCTCTCAATATTGGAAAACAAGACAAAGGTATTGTTAATGTTTATGTTAATGATGTGGGAGAAGAATGAATCCAAGGGACTCAAGGGTTTACTAGTTATTTATAATAGAACCACTGGCAACTTAATACTGCGTGTGTGACTGAGGGACCAGGCACAATTCAAAATTAAAAACTTTAAACTGTCTTTTGCATCCTATATTAACAATCGGCAGAATTAGCGCAGATAGCAATAGCGGTCGATAGCTCAAAAAGATAAAACACAGAAACATCCATTCATTACTCTCAGTCTTCCTCACTGTTTTACAGCCTGAATGAAACACACATATGTCTTGGCATGTCAGATTTTTTCTTAAATGACAGTTTTTATTGAAATCCTTCCAAATTTACATTTGATTTATGTCAGTAATGGAATAGAAGCCGTCAGTGATTCCAGGAAGTACAAGAAGCCCGTGTTTAAAATGACTCACGATCCTTCCCTGTCGATGTTTCAGCAAGTGCATCTCAAACATGAATTCATACAGTCGAGGGTGATGCAGCCTTCTAATAAAAAATAAAAAAAACGCTTGTTTACATGTCATGTTAAGAACAGGAATTTCCTGAAAAGCCTTAGTGCACCGATTTCGAAACTCAGCTCTGCAGGTTTTGACTTGAAAGGTTAGTCTAGTCAGCACTCACTGATTTGACTGAAGAATTTTTTTATCTCAGCCCTGGGAGACTTTTAGATACTAAATTTGTTAAGCTGCAATACTTAAAGCAAATCTAGCTCTGAGGATTAGCGAGTAAAATGTGAAAAGTCCAACAGAGAAGCCAGGAACTGAACAGCTGTTTGCACCAAACGTTAGCAGGAAAAGGTAACGGATAATAAAACAGATAAGAGAGCATAAAATCATTAAGGCTACAAAAGTACTACACCTTAAAAGACTGCAAAATTAAGGGCTATATAAAGAATTTTAGATATCTCTCGTCCAAAAATCAAAGATATTACTCAAGTTTACATGAACAACAAACGCCGACTGGCATCCTTCTTCATCAGGAATCAGACCTGAAGGAATGCACTCTGTTGTATAAAAATATGCCTGGGCTTTGTTTGACTAACGGTTGCACAGAAAAAAAACAAAAAAAGCAAACTAGAGAAGCCCGGATGGGATTTGAGGGCGGACAATGAGACAAGAGCTGTTCTCCCTCTAGTCTGGTATGCTCTACCCTGTGGAGTGACGCTCTATAAACTCAACCTCAATGAGGCCTGTTTTCACGGCAGACGTCGCCGCCGCGGCTATCGTTTAATTACTCCACTCAATAAAGCTCAACATCAAGAGCTTCAGTCTAACGGGGGTACAAGAGGGAACGAGGCCATCTTGAGTCGAGTCAGATCCTGCTGTGAGGGCTGGCGGTCTGCTCAGGCATCGCTCGGCGGGCATGGCGCCCCGGCGGCCAGCTGCTAGGCAGCTGCCAAGGGGGCGTGTGTGCGAGTAAGCCTGATACGCCACCTGGGCACGACCGTTAAGAGCGGGACAAAGTTGATGCAGAGGGGGGCAGAGAGACGAGGGCATCCGCAGCAGCAGTTTCTATAACCATTGATGGTTTTTGATTCTGTAGACGTACAATCACTTTCCTGAAATTTGACATAGGTAATATGAATTTTTAAGTTCATATTTAAACTCTTATTTTACTGTCTCGTTTTATTTTTGCTTCATTGTTATACACTAATTTATGTTGTTCTATCACATATAGATCCAATAATATGTATTAGGATTTCAGTTTGAAACTTAAAAATGTGTGTAAAACCTCTCAATTTAATTTCCAGCCCTTATCCAATTGCGTGTTTTCACTTTCTTCCTGTCTAGCAACTGTTGAATAAAGGAAGTAGTCCTGCAAAATCAGAAAAAAAAAAAGAGTGTAAAAAGGAAATGGGCACAGCATTTATAATCAAGCGCAAAACATAGAAACTAGAGAAGAAAATATCTGTACTTGTTTTAACAAGTCGGGAGGAAAGAAAGAAAAAAATGTGCTCTTGATAACTGAGGGGAAACCACAATAACAACCGGTCACATTTTTACATCTAATAAATAAAACAGAATTAAACGATGAACGTAGATGTAGTTGTCTAGTTTAGGTGATCTGTTCCACATGTTAGTGGGGGGCAGGCTCCTCTTCGCGCTTCTTTGCTTAGTAATTGCAGCACTGGAGCATGGTTGACATTTGGGCCGTTATTATCTCCGCACCGTCATTAGCTCTGAAACAAGTTAAAGACCGTGGAGAAGCTGCAGCTCACAGGGAGCACAATGAAAACCCGTGTCGTCACATTCGCTGTAACAACAGTTAAATCGCAGGCAGCGAGTCGACGCGCTCTTCTGGCATCGCTTCGTCGTGACAAGGAAATGTAAAACAATCTTGGATCCTTACAATAAAACCAATAAAAAATAAGCCATCCCCATTAAATAATTCACTTTTTTTTTATCAGCACATGTTTTTTTTTATAATCTAGCCACACTTTGGTGATGCAAGGACTTTAGGCTTGGCAGATTAAGTAATGAAAATGAAATGAAAGAAACTTACCCCCACCGAGCAGCTTCATGACCAGCCACAGTTCATCCTTCACAACAAAGGATGTGTAGTAAGACACGATGTTGGGGTGGTAGCATTGACTCATGGCCTGAATCTCTTTCTGTTAGGAGGAAACACAAAGAAATCCATCATAAAAAATAAAAAAAGTCTACAAAAATCTAGTCCGCTTTTATGAGTTAACATTTTTAAATCAGTGCACAACGGCGTAAGAAGAAATACATAAATGAAAGTCCTTGGTACTAAAATATGAAACACAAAAACTAAGTAGAAACAAAAAAACATTGCCTGTAAACACATTAAGACTAAAGCCAGAGGGAAAATAAACCAAAAGAAGATACTGCAATAACATTGCATTGATGCTGCTGCTTTTTTTACCGCGATGCTTGGGACTGATAGGAAGTCGGTACGCAGAAGAAATATGGTATGTCACCGCATTGCTTTGCAGAGGCATTTAAAATAAGAAAAGAAAAAAAACAGTGGCAGCACTTAGCTCTCTGAATAGATTTAAAGCTTTGTTGTCGCCCGTGTAGGGAGCTGGGTTTGTGCGTCTGCCTGGAAAGCAGCAGAGCTGAGGTAATGCTGGCATAGCGGTCAGATCCATCACTTTACCACCAAACCAGAAGTCATTCAGGGACAGAAAAGCCTCCTTAGAGACGGAAAATGCAGTTGACTTTTAGCAGTAAGGGTCACTGATCAGAAGAGGTCTCTTTTTTTTGTTCATGTACTAGAATATTTAAAAATGATGGATGCATACATGGATAAAAGCGAATTTAAAAAACAAGTGAAATCACTGTGTAAACAGATACTTAAATTTTACAACCATAACAAAAATGAATTCTTCCTCACTGAGGACGACACGAACCAAAGGCAGCTAGATTTTCCTAAGACGTTTATTTGCAACATTTCAAAACCAGTCTCATTTGTTAAAACCAAATTCCAAAGTATTGAAAGATAACATTTTGAAATCAAAGAGTGCGTTTTGCAAATCATAGCCAAAGTTTCTGGTTTAAATAAAAATAAAAGTCAAACCTTTAACTGACTAGGGAGGACTATAAGAAACATCTGGAAAATCAATCAAGTTGTTTCTATTGTCAGTTTTCTTCTCCTCTCTATTACAGACCTGTAAAAAGGCCAAGAAAAAATTGTTTCTGGAGTTTTAAAATCCTGTTTATAGACAGAGCTGTGAATAAAAATGAAAAACTGAGGAGAAATAAAGAGTAATATAGAGATAACTAGCTTCAATTTACTGATACTGTGTCGATGAAGCAAAAACAACTCTATCTTATTGATCTTTCCACTATAACTCAAGAAGGACGTACAATAAATCTCATCCTTCATCTTATTTTACTTTTTTAGTCTTATTTTGTTAAAGAATGTTTGAAAAATTCAGAGAGGTAAAATATGCTTTTGTGGAATCATTGTCTTCATAAAAAGGGAAAACATTGCAGGTAGAAATCCCTTTGGCAGCACCGCATGCAGCCCAGCATTAATAATCTATTAGAAAAGTTTTAGCTTACGGAAAAAAGCAAAACAAGAAATAAACTGGAACAGGCTGCAGTTTGGTCAGAAACACTATTGACTGTACAGTCAGCAGCGTACAGATAATATCAACTTTATTATCTGAAGTAGGTCTGATAGGGTACAAGCAAAACGATTGCCTATTGATTAACGTTTGAGCCATGCAACTAAGGAACGATGATTTGTTCTCAGTGCATAATTTTTTTTTTATCATAACAAGCGCACCAGAATTTAGCGAGGCATTTTACTCTCAAGCTAAGCCCACATGTTAATAATATCAAAAAAAGAAAAAAAAAGAAAAGAAAAGGAAAAAACAGCGTGTAATTAAAGTCAGATAATCCATCAGCATAAATGCTTAGCTCACACATTGTCCTGAGGAGGTTCTGCTGCAGGGTCATCAGAATAACAGCCGTGGTTCTCGGTCTGAGAAATCACTTAGATAGATGACTTCATAATGCAGAGTAAATTTAGCACGGAGTCAGAGCGAGACAAAATAAGGTTCAGTACGCACTGTCTTTTTTTTTTTTTACAGCCTCATTTCCCATGATCTCCCAGTCTACCCGAAACCGTCAGTGTGAAGTTAAAATCACAAATATATAAAGAGAGAATAACAGGGAGCAGTCTTAATATTCTGTATTATAATTTGATGATTTGGCATTTCATTAAAAACAACAAACAAAAAAGAAAACTTTATATCACTATAATCTACTCCCACAAATACTTATAACAGTTTGTTTCAAGCAGATTTAGTTTGAAGGGCCGGTGCTGCAGCAACGACTGCTCTGACAAACAAACCCAAAGCCTTCCCAGCAGTTGTTTCTCCATTCATCCAACTTTGTGTGCAGAAACAGAGAAGTGTGTCCGTCTGGTCTAATTTCAAAGACGTCAAAACCGCAAAGGTTTCCTTATCTCCTGACTAAATTATGGGCCTAAAGTCATTCACTAACCTAAAGTCATTCCCCCGTGTAGACTATTAGGGACAAATCAAATGATAAACTGAGTTGTTTTAAGTGTTGTCATTTTAAGCACAAGAACCATAATAAAAACAAAATTACACACTTAATTATTCAAAGAGGAAGCATAGCACCTTTTCATGTTTTTTAAAAACATTGGATTGTTTAAAGTTGGGAAAAAAGGCGAACAAGGGGGGAGTTTGGGAGCAAACCAGTAAGAAAAAAGAGCATGCTACTAACCTTTATTATAAATCATGTAAGCTTTTTAGCTTTTTTTTCTGCTGAATTTCAATCAAAAACCTGTTAACACCCGTTTTCTAACCGCAGGTGACAAAAACTGTGACATTACCTACGGAAAAATTTCAACAACAAAAAAGAAGGTGCATTGGGAGCTTAAAACACCTTACAGTGGCAGTTATAGAAATAAAAAAACCTGTACTGGCCAAAATCCGAAACGGCAAATCAGGATTTTTCTTAAACCGGCCAGAAAACCACAATCAGTGCACCCTAAATGAAAAGATTATTGGAAACACAGTCAACAAAAACAAAACAGCTAAAAACTTTTAACACTTTAACTGAGAAATATTTATTTCCCTAATTTGCAAATAACAAATACTAGAGTATGTTAACTCTTAAAACATTGTAAATAGGTTGAAGCAAAAAAGGGTAGAAGATATGAAGGAACTAAAGGTTTTTGTTGTTTTTTTCACAACTACAAAATAAATGTAGGTGGAGCTGTCTTCCGTTTTGATTTCCTGTAAATCAGGAGGCATTTACAGCTTAAACTTAAAAACTTAATGGAACAGTGTCACAACAAGCTGAGGCGGAGGTAGCAAAACGGCTACCCAAGAAATACAATGTTGTAGTTTCCAGTCGAGAAAGTGAGAGGTCATGGTAACAGTTTCTGAATAATCTCTACACATTCATTCTGCACAGTTACACAAAACTGTTCACACTCTCAGTTTTTAACAAACCAGACAAATCCACTTTCATGTGATCTGAAGGCACAAATAGAATTTTAAAAATACTTTTTTTTCAATAAGAATATTAGTCAAATGTGTGTGAGACGTGGCACCGTCTAAAACAGACTGGAACCGATTCTTCCGACATGTTTTTTGTACCACATCTGGCCTTTGAGTCAGCTCAACCCAGATCTTTAGATCTATTTAAAAAAAACAAAAAAAACCTTGAGAACTTTGTAACAGAGCGACGACAAAATAAATGCGCTATTGTAGCAAAGTGAATAGAGCACAGGGTCACAAACTGGTGCAACAGAACCACAGAGATGGCACAGACACAGAGAGGCCTCTGTAGATGCGGTCTTACATCACCTCCAGTTACTCAGAGTGCCTCATATTCACACTCTGCAGCATCTGCACACACACACATGGAAAAAAAAAAAAAAAACTGAGTAGAAATTATGAAACAGCAGGACTGCAAAAATGCTTTCCCATTTGCTGACTAAGGTCAATTATCGTAGAGAACATTCTAATGTTTAAGATAGCCGAGAGGTTTTTTAAACGCTCAACACGTGTGGCTGCACATGACGCTGGCAGCTGGACTTCCTCCCAGTAAAGCCTTTGCTCCGAGCATTTAAAAGCAACCAAGTACACACTGAAGTGGAATTGGTCATTTCTGGTTGGCATTGCGTCAGTGGAGTTGGGCTTCAGGACAAAGTTAAAGAGTCAATGCTAAATCATCATTCCTCTAGGGAAACCTCTGACTCAGATTAGTGATTCAAAGTGTGCGTGATATGCTTCTGCTTTGCGTTCAAACGTACAAACCATATCAAGACTTGGGCAATAATGTGGTTTTGATGAGTAAAATTTTAATTAAAGACAATATTTCTTATGAAATTAAGCAATTGTCTCTTGATGGCACTGAGCTTTTATAAAACGATAACTTTCCCTTTCATTTTTTTTTTAAGTTCTCACATAAAAATCCTAAACATTTGATTGTCTATGTTGTAGACAAAGACACATTATTGCCTAATAGGGAATTGGAAATGAAATGAATCAAACTGAAAGCCATTGCTAATTTGTTTTTAGGAACTCCGAGAAACTAGTTTGTTGAACTATCCTCGGCTTACAATTCCTAAACGTTTGTGGTATGTTCTTTTCCAGATTTTCACATTTCAGAGACATTTCGCCTCATCCCGTTTGCAGTTTATCTCAAGCTGAGGCTGACTTAACAACGTTCATGACAAGATTTGGCATGTTTCTTCATTGGACACACCTGATGATGCTTTTCTGTAAAACCCTGACTTGTGTTCTCTGTCTGTTTAGCTTCATCTGGCTAGAGGGCACAGCTCCTCCTGTTTTAATTATTTTGCAGTGGTTTCCTTTAAGAATTGCTCCGCATTTACCTCAACTTATCACTGCATCAGGTCTGACCAGCTTTACCATTAGTGCTGAAGGAATACGAGTCTGTCAAGGCCATTGTTTAACTTTGGATTTTGTGTTATTTAGGGTGTTGTGCTGGTGTTTTCCGCCATACTTGGTGTATATAGGACGCCTATTAGCAGGGCTAAATTGGTGGCATACTCATAGCTGTCCTGTCAACACCCAAGCTGTGACTATCTGCAGCTCCTCTAGACTTAGTACGTGCCTCTTGGTTGCTTCTCGTGTTATCTCTCTCCTATCCCTGTCAGTCAGTTTAGACGAACACCCATATCTCAGCAGATGGATAGCTAAAGTATTTCCGTTTCACCCTTTGGGAGACGTTCAAAGTCTGAAAACTTTAAAAACTTCAATGATCGTGAAGACTTTTGCAGGGTGAGATGATTTTAAAGGAAAGACCACATAACATCTCCTACAGAAAACTACAATAGGTGACCTGGAGATATGATTTTCTAATTGCTTTTCTCCCATCAGGGACTTTCAGAGACAAGGTTAAATACCTGCAGGCTCTGTTAAAGAGTTTCCGCAGCCAACTCTAAGCCGAGTTCTTGGAAGGGGCAATCTGGCTTCAATTTAGTGCATCCTCGCCTTTTAAGTGGGCACCGGGCGCGCTGTGGTGCTGTGGGAGGAAACCGCCTGCAGGAAATACAATCGTGCGGTACTCCATGTGACCTCCTCGGCCAAGAATCTGGGAACAACATTCCCCCCCGACTCATCCTGCTGAATTCAAGGGGGTGGGGAAGGGTTTAGTGTCGCCGATGAGTGCTGAACAACTTGGCTTCCAGTTTTTACTCTGGCCATGATCTTCGAGGGATGCGTACCGGCTTACACAACATTTATTTTCTGAGTTCCTATCTCAGGTTTCTGGAGGAGTACCTGGAAGGGCTGGAAAAACACATTAAGCACCCGACGAGTAAATCTAACGTACTCGAGTATAGAACCTGAAAGTGCACCTCCTTTTAGAGCTGTATTATGTTTCCGCATTTATAAGCGATAAAGAAAGATTGATTTTGAATACAAACACTCTACTGAGCTGACAAAATCTATTATGGGACAATAACAAATTGTGATGAAACCAGCTGCTTTTTACGAACTGCAGCAACAAACAAGAATCCCAAAACATTTATGAAATTGGACATAAAGCCCCCACCCATGGAGCCAAAAACTCCTTCAGTAATTTATGCGATTGACTGCACCACAAGATTGGATTAAACTTTTAGGTATGAAGACACAGCAAAGTTGCTGCTGTGAGAAGCTGCTCCAGCAGTTTCCTGGTTGTAAGAGGAGTCAGCTTAGGAGAACAACTGAAACAGTGTGTAAGGTGACAGGATTGATTGGATTAATGCCCAGAGAAAATGAGTAATGAGAAGCAGAGGTGGGACGAAATCCACATGGGCGCAAAGAATACAGAGTTCTTAAAGCAAATCTTTCGTGGTAAGGAGCAGAAATCGATTGCACAAAAAGCCTGCAACTTACCAAGAGTTCATCCATACTGGTCTGGCACTTCTCTAGGTTGATGCGTTTGATGGCGACCTTCTCCTTTCGGGGTATACAGTAGGCGGCTTGGACCACCGCTGTGGCTCCACTGCCTGGAAGAAGAGAAACAACTTTTCATTTTGTACTGGATTTGGTTCCAGCACACTGCTGTTCAGTTTAATCAAAATGTCTGCAAAGTTATCGGATCTCGTGGTTGAAAAATAGCGACAATACTTCTTTGGTGTGGGAAATAAATTGTTCTATTCCTGAAGCTAATAAAGATCAAGATACTACAACTAAGTGGCAGTGACTAACACATTCATTTCAATCAACATTTAAAATCTAAGCTCATTGAGCCTTCCTTATCAGCCTGGATCTTTGTCCGAGTTTTCTTAAAAAGCAGGATTACTACTGCATAAATGTAACCGAAGTAACGTCTAGTGAGAGCTATTTTTGTTTTGCTGGCTCATACTCTTTCAATTGCAGTCTATACACTTCAATCACTTGGATGTCTTGCAGGTCAATGACAACCTTCTATGTAATCAATAGCAGAGCTTGGTTTAAAAAAAAAAAAACAACAACATTAAATCAGTTCAATATTTATGGTTTATCAAAAAGTTGTGGCTTGAGGATATTCACATTCAGCTCAAACAGCCCACCTGACCTATATTTGGTTCAACGGTGCAATAGTTAAACCAATTATGAGTCAGCATCTCAAAATAAAGCCAGCCTGACACGTGCGTGACTCCGCCAAAACAAGAACGGAGGCTGGAGGTTTTTGTCTGAGGTCCAAAGTCAGAACATCCCCCAAATTAGAAAAATAAATCTAGCTCAGGCCAGGACTGGGCTACAATTCAATGAAGTCAAAAACATTAGTCCTAGAGGTAAAGGTCTTCTACCTGGACACAATAAAAAAATACTTTTTACATTAGTTTTAATTTATTCAAATCCAACTTAAATCCATCTACAGTTGTAATAAAACAAAATCAAACTCCTACAATAAATATATAAACAAAGATTAGCAAAGATTTAGCAAGCAAAGTGGAAATCCGCCGCTAATTATCAAAAGCACTTTAATAAGAGATAATTAGTTGTGACAACGTCTGCATAAACAGGTCTGCTTCAATAAAATGGTAAGAACTTTATTTCTTGTTGGGCAGTCAGAAAATATCTTTAATTTGAACAAAATTGTGGCAAAAGCAAAGAAGCTCCTTTGGCAATTTTACAATAATGCAACCCCTGAGGCTCTTCCTGTCCATCAAAATGTATCCCTTCTGCCTAAGTCCAAAAAACAGAACACCACAAACGCAAAGATTTAATGTCATGTTTAAAGAGTTTTGCTAACAGCATACAGAGTTTTATTTATTTACAATAAATCTGAATTGCATCTGTAAATTTCAGACAACATCATGTCCCTCTCGAGTTAATCAAGTTTTCTAATTTGGCCCAGTCTGAGTCACCAATGAGACACAAACCTAACACAAAATAAGGAGAAGGAAAAGAAACAAGGTGGTCAAGTTGATCGCAATGCTGAGGCGAGATCTTTAGCAGGCGGTGCAGAAGCAAATGCCTGCAGAGCTCCATCAGCTAAAACGACGGCGTAGATGGGGGAGTAATTGCCTGAATGGAGCGTTTTGTAAATCAGCTTCTGTTTAGAGCAACATCTGATAGTTATAGGCTGATAAAAGACCTCTGCAGGAGAGGTACGCCTGTTGTTTCCGCATAATATGAGGTGATTTAACTCCCCCTCCCCAGCTTTTATTTAACACCATGAGCTTAAGACTGTTTTCTCTGGATCTCCGGTAAGAAAAAAATATATATATACAAATGCTGGTAGCCTGCTCGCATACTGTCAGAGTAAGCTTTTCCTAACTTCATAACAGCTTCGACCAAACATTAACAGAGTGCTCATTGTTTGAAGGATTTAATTGGTACAAGAACGGGGAAGGTTTAAAAAGAGGAGTGGGTTTAAAAACAGAAAGTTCACAGATCCTAATAAAAATAACACAAAGCTGTAAAACATATGTACAATTTTAATCCAGATTTTTATTTTTTTAAATCAAACTAAGTATGATTACGGCGATAAGAAAGAGGCTAAAGTTATTCAAAGGATAAATAAACAAAGACGGGGGAAAAACATGCTTGCTGATTCAATTAATCTAATAAAACATCAACTTCCTTGTAAAATCCAAACTGGCTAATTTATTTATCCCAAATAACATCTCAAAAATGTAAAACCTGCTAAGACAAGTACCATTTGTTCTCCTGATGATTTGGCCAGCATTCGTCAGCAGGATCAAGAGAAGAAGTAAAGGCTGTAAACGTATCTCTCAGACTCAGCCTCTTTGGTCAGACCAACACCAAACGAGTATCTGAAGACTGGCTAACTAACCCGCTGATGGGGAATAACCCCAGGGAGTTTGTCTCAAAGTATTATTGCGGTCTAGATTCTTTCACAGGAGTAAAATAGACCGGGGAGTCAGAACCAGTTACAAAAACAATGGAGGGGAGTGCTGGGTTTGAAGGAGGCAAGATCATAGAATAAAACGGTTCCTAATTCAGTGAGTCCTTAAGGAAGAAATGTGTCTAATGGTCACAACTTGGAGCCAATATAAACTTGATGCTCTTCTATTATTTCTATTACAATATTTTTAGTTAAAATTTAAATGCAAATTTCTTGCATCCAGATCCGATATTGATATTGGTCCGATATTAGCCACAAAAAAAAAAAATCAATATACTGTAGTACTCTATCAAACATGTAAAACCTCTGATATGGGCTCTCCAAGTCACCAATACATGCCACTGTTATAAAAAAGATTGTTCAATTGCAGAACCTTGTCAATTTGAATAAAATTGAATATCTATGTATAATATGTTGATTAATAATAACTGGATCAATTTTTTTCTTATAACCATTGTTCTGTGGATAGTATATCTATAAAAGTAATAAAGGCTTTATAATTCATGCCGATATCATAGCGAGTCAATATTACTGGTCGAGCTGCGGAGATTCACAGATCTGAAGGGATAATCTGTGGACAGGACGACTCTTTGTTGAGCAATCCAGAAACCTGACCAGATTGTAGTTTACAACAACTAACGTGGGGAAGAGGGCAAACGTGTGCTGGACAGGACCAATGAAACCATGTGACTTTCTGAGTCTTCATGTAGAAATACAAAAAAATGCACGGAGCTGTCATTCATTTTTGTATTTCCACATGAAGACTCAGAAAGTCACATGGTTTCATTGGACACATGATGGTAGGATAGAAATCAATTACACACTTTTAGATATTTGTTAATGAAACGCTTTGTCAGCCTATTGACTAAAGTCCCATAGATATATAATGAAGAGTTTTCGTTTTGAGAGTAGGCAAACTACTGCTGCCAGCATATATTCCTGTACAAAGCAGATTGCAGATGATTGTATTAAGTTCACGGATGAAAAATGGAACAGATAATAGATCACCAAGCCTTTTGTTCAGAGCTGGAGGAAACAAAACAGAGCTAAACAGGTAAAGACAAGTAGCTACAGCAGTGCTAACATCTAATCGTCAAAGGCAATCTGGCAGAGAAATAAAAGCAAAATGGAAAACAAAAGATTTATTTTTCCCAAAATAATTAATAATGCACTACTTAAACTGTATTAACAATCACTTATACTTTATAAAAGATTATTTTGATTTTATTGTATACTTCAATATTCAAACAAATAGTCTTATGGTGGAACAGTGATGAAGTTCAATGTCTGCAATTAACATTAACTGCAATTAGACAAAAAGGAAGATGATGCAGCTGCCAGGATAAAATATTTCATGTTTATAGTTTTACAAAATGATTCTTGTTTGATTTAGTTGTTTTTTTTCTGTATTAGGAAAAAAGTGTCACCCAAAAAAATGCCAACATTGTTCTGATTTTGTTATACGTAAAACAAAGTGGAGGCTAAATTTGTTCTCGCGCCTCTAGTCTAATGATGGAGATGGAAAGCAGCCTCCCTGTGACTCTGCGAGAATAAGCAGGTTTAGATCATGGATGGATGAAGGAGAATACAACAAAACAAAGCAATACCTGACCGAATTTATTTGGAAGACTAGATGTTAATTTCAGTGTCTGAAATCCACTTCCAAATGTAGAAACTAAGGGAGGGAGGAAAAAAACTAAACAAAAGAAAAAGTCGGAGATCATGTGAACAAACGTCCATAAATCTGTTGGACAAAAATTGCCAAAACAATTGGGATCTTTTCAAAATCCACTCAGTGTTTTCTGTAAGCATGTTTTCCTCTAAGACGTGTGCACAACATGGCAACCCCCTTGAGAACATCGTATCACAACCTGGCACAAAATGAATGGAGCACGACGTGCTTGACTGTCTGAGCCTGGATGCCCTCTGTTAAGGGTTGAACCCAGCTAACCTGTTTGCTGTTTCGGGGGAGTCGTCAGATCGCAGTCCTTTTATTCTTTAATGCCGTCTATTGGCTGCGTTAACAGCAAAACCCAAAGGAATAATGAAGAGCATAAAATATTAATATATCAGCTAATCTGACTGTTATGAGGGTTAGGCGCGATTGTACAGCCCATCCCATTTCACAAACACCCAAATAATCTGTAATTTTTTTTGCATTTTACAACACAAAATTAACACAATGTTCAAATAAATTTGCTTTAAAATGCGCAATATATATATAATTGATATGGAATAAAAAACATTGTTAAAGTAATATTTATTACTTTGATCATCACCTTTATTGGAAGTAATTTTGATTCAGCTTCAAATGCTATGTCTTTTAATCATCTGGTCTCACTCCTATTTTTTATATTACATCAAAACTAAGTAAACAAAGTGTTTGTATGCAGGCGGCATTTAAAGTCCACCACGAGTCCTTTCCATTAGGTCTTTAATCACTCCTCATAAGTTATGTGTTGTAACTGTTGTGACAGAATTCTTTTGATTTATTGATAGTAAGGATATTCTTTCCCCTCTCTTGTTTTGAGAGTCAGGATGCAAACCAAATCCAATTCTGCTGCATGTTTCCAAACAGGCCTGAAGGAAAGTATTTGGCTACAAAAACATAGTTACAATAAAACATAAGGAGCTTAAGGGCGTATTAGTCTGATATAGTTTTTAATTGCTTCCTGGACTTGTTGGGTTTTTGCCGACCTTTGTTTCCAGTCAGTGCACAAGCAAAAAAGCTCCGCTGTAGACCCCACAGTGGAAGTTTGTGGTAAATATGTTAGGGAGACTTTGGTCACATTGTGGAAATCCCTTTCCTCAGCCGTGAACTTTGTGCCCAAGTGTGGGTTTCCTCCAACATGAGCAACAAGCAGCGGTGTGGCAAAAGCTCATTGTTTCTTTCCTGTCATCCTCAAACCAGTTTAGAGTCTGATGTCATGTGCCTTTCATATTACATGTCCTCAGAGTCAATTTCCAAATGGCATCCAAATTTAAAACAGCCTTTGCGCATGTATTCCTCGAATAGACACGATGCGGTACGTTAAAACCCGACATAGTCTTGACAGTCACAGTATACGAGATGGCTCTCTTTTGCTGCGGCTTTTATAACCATTAGGAAGAACCATAATTGAGTAACGGGGAGGGGACGTGGTTGCTAGTGGATACAAACACAGGGAGCAAAAAGTTTCCATAGCAAATGATCCAAAGTGTGATCCAAGAGACAGCTCAACTATTTTCCAGAGAGCTCCGTCCGGTACGATCTTGAGCTCAGTGGGATGAAATAGAGTGGGCGTAACCCATGTAAAAATAAATATATAGCTCTGCTGGTCACTCCGGGTACTAAGAGTCATAATTAAATCCAACACTTAACACACAAGTAGGCAAACTCAGAGACGGCGACATCAGCCTGAGAGGAAACGCTTTCTACAACCAACAGTTTTCATCAGACAGGGGGAGAGAGGATAAGATTTTAGGAGTTAGTTTCATCTTTTATTGACGTCTTGCCATTTAGTTGTCCTAAAAATGATAGCAATTAGGATCTTATGCATTGATTTATTTAGCAATGTTTAAAATTGTCAGTGCTTTTACAAACACCAGGATATAGATTTCCTTTTCCATTAAAGAAAAAATAGTACAGCCTAAATATCAAGATGTACAAAGAAACCAGCTGTTAAAGGAAACTTCCTGAATATAGTATACACCAACCCTGATTGGCAGGATCTGATCCACAAATAAATAATTTTAAAAAAACATTTTAAACTACTTGGAGCTTTTTCTAGTGAGTTTTTGCACCAAACATAGTTTCAAATGCCAAGTGGCGCTGAAAGCAAAGATCTTCACTGCCAAAGTTACTACTGAGTGAAGGAGTTACATCAGTGTTTTTCACCCAGTGTGCCGTGGGTGATCGTCAGGTGTGCCGTGGCAATTATCTTGGTGAAATTGGATAATTGTTGAGTATTTTTTAAGTGGACATGTTAAGTGCAATTTCAAATAAGAGAAATAAAATATGATAAAAAAATACATGTTTATTTGATTCATATTAAAGACACTTTGATAAGAATTACTATAAATGTAATATATGCGACTATAGAGTATCATTTGTTTAAATTTTTGCTTTGTGGTGTGCCTCGTAATTCTTTCAATAAAAACACTGTATCTTGGCTTAAAAAAGGTTGAAAAACACTGAGTTACATATTCTAAGTAATCTGTCTACAAATGAAGTCCGAAGAAGAAGCAGAAACAGAACTTTCTATAGAAGAGAGTTTTCTACAGGGGCGTAATCAGTTTTTTTCTGGCTAAAGCCTTCAAAAGCTTGGTGCTTTCAAAGCCGCTATTTTTAAAGTTTTCATTGGAAAACGCCCAGATGCTCTTAAAATACAATACAAATGCAAATCAAACACAAATGCAACTTTTTAAAATGCAATGGTTTATTTCTACAAGTCTTACAAGTCTAAAGATACCAACTGTTAAACTTTTGTCTTTAACATTAAATTAGATACTTTAGCTTTTTTTTTTTATATATTTTTAATGTCATTTTTATGAAAAGAGATGAGGTTTTGTTTAATTTTACCCCTCCCTTAGCAGGTTAAAGCACATAATTTCTTACTAAACCTGCAAGCAGGCAGAAAACTGACACTACCAATTAGGTCTTTCTCATCAGAGCAATTGTGTTGCTCTTTAAAATACTTGAAGAAGGAAGAATTAATGGAGCTAAATTTATGAAAGTTAATGTACTCAATTTTAGGGGGATGACCTGATAGAGAAAGACATAACATGGTGAAAAGTGAAACGTCTCAGACAAAAAAAAAAAACTTGAAACAAATCCACAGCATGCAAGCAAGGCAGAAGAGAGTAAGTAAAGGGAATAAAGGAAAATGTGAAATAGTGTTGTTGGAGTTTTTTTTTTTTTTTATGTATTTACAGGAACCCTGGGGACATAATTTAACTCTTTGTGCCTATTAAGATTAGAGACAAACGAAACCACCTTATTAACACTTAAGGAACATAAATTATTGTAAAATAAAAAATGGAACCAAGTCACACGCATTCTTAATTTCTTAAGCTCTGTTTTATGAAGATTATTGCTTCCATCATGTTAAAATCAACATGCTACGGGTCCAAAGCTTTAACAGCTTCAAACCTATGTAGGCAAGTTAAGCTCAACACAGAACAGAAAAACGCCACAAAAACTGGTTTCTACACAAAAGAGGCTTTATCTCTGAGTGCAAGCTAAAAGTCTAGGGCGTTATCTTGAAGTGCTCGAATTTTCCAAGAAACTATAAGGAAAAATTACAAGTATTTCAAACGTGCAAAGGCTGACGTACGACTTAAAAAATGTTTAAAAAAAACACTCGTTATGTAAAACATACAAATTCTATGCAGGGAAACCATGTGCCGGCTGGATGAACTGCATGAAAAAGCATAAATTATTCAATTTGAAATGAAGAAGGCTTAACTTATATTATGTTAAATATTTGTATTCACCTGTCAGTCTAGAAACAAGACAAGGTCAGCAGTTCTTAGGACTTATAACTTCAAGGAAAAAAGTTAATCCCTGCCATAAAAAGTTGACACTAGACATGAACTGCAAGTATGTTAATTTTAGATCAAGCCATACTCACGAGGGTAACAAAAAAAGTGTCATACAATCGCTTTCTGTCAGGGTAAAAGCCCCATAATATTGATAAGCCATTTCCAAAATGCTCGGTCATGTTCAATAATCGGAACGCTAATACCAACCTGCAGGCCGTTTGGTGTATAGACTCTAAAAAACAACATGACTGGTCTGAATGGAGCTACCAAACACTTCCAGATATCTTTCAAGATACACACAACATTTAAAAGACAGTTTAAGGTGCCAATTTCGCAATTTATGTTTTGCAAAGTTTGCTTTGAAATGCATTAAACGAAATGTAATGATATATTTATGGAAACCAAACCTGACTACTCAAGCCATTCATAGCATCTACTTTTCAAATAGTCAATTGTCCAATCACTGAACTGGAACAGTAGCAGACGACAACAGATGTCAGGTGAGCTTAATTTTATTCTTTTAAGCTTTCGATCTTTGATCCAAAACAGGACTGATTTTGGAGAGGTTACAGTAAAGCTACCACCGGACTGCTGCTTACTCTCAGCTACTCCAGCTCTAATACGAGATGCTACACAAGTATTTCAAAAAAGCAACTCCAAATTATCTTGCTTTAGACTTAAACAGGGAAAACCTGTCTGACAGTGACTGCTTTTACTCACACACACATATATGTATATACCCTTAGTCAAACACACGGTGTCAGATCATTTCTGCTTCTGATATAAATAACAACCTACATTTTTTTTAACTGGTATAACGGCCATTACAAAACATAGTAGCACTAACCAACGATGCCAGAGGCTTGTAACTCCTTCATTATCTAGTCGTAGTATATAAACGTAATCACAAGAGGCTTGACAGGTGAAAAGTCCTTTTGTTTTACTTTACCTATTTATACCTAAAGTTTTTTAACTTCTTCGACAATAAGGCGACATGTCGTTTTACTTAACACTGACATTTCAAGACCATCCACTCAACCAGGAGAGAGGTCCTGATCACTACTTCCTTGAGTCAGGTTTATTCCTTTATTAGAGTTATATTAAATCAATTTAGTTTTTTCATATAAAAATTGAACAACTGTCGGCTGCCATCAGTCTGAGACCTAAAAAGAAAGAAGGTTAAAGGACATAGAATAAGCTATTTGGTGAAATACAGATATACAAAATATGACAAAAGCAGAGAATGCATACTAAAAGTGGCATTTTTAGTCAACTTTCATGTGTATAAACACTGCAAAGTTATATCTAGTTTCTCAATAAAATAATGCACAGATAAGTCACAGATTCCTCCCCACCAAACCAAAAAGGGAAACAGATGTTTCTTCACTGATACATGTTTTAGCACACAAAGTAACACCAGCAGAAAGTTGAGACCCTAACTGGAAAGAGTTGAAGTGGCGTCAATAGCATCAACAAAAATGACACAGTTTTTACTCATCTGCAACTCCTAGTTAAAGAGAAGGCTCAAGGCAAACTGTAAATATTATCATGACTGAATAACCGTTAATAACATCAACAATGGTAAAGTCAGGATCTGTATCAAAGCTATCTCACAGTAAAAAATGCTTTTTTTAAGTAAGTCTGGACAGTAGGGGTGTACTTATAAAACTTTTTTTCATTCCAATAGGATGTGAGTATTTCTGTCTTCAGTGTTGCCCGATACCGGTATAGACCAAATACGGTATCGCCTTGAATCATGAATACTTTTACTACCTTTGTAGTGTGAAATGTCAAGAAAAGGGTTTGATTAAATTATATTTTTCAAATAGAACATTAGTGTAAAACAAACAGCATCACTGAACATTATTGTAGTGATTTCTGCAAAGCCGCTAAATAGACACAGCAGCGCAGATTAAACGCTGGAACAGACCGCTTGTGTGGGAGTGGCTCTATTGGAGAGTTTTGACGGTGACTGGTATATTGTTACTGCAGATATCGGACCAACATCAGATTAACATCAGATTGGGACATCTCTACTGGACTGTGTTTGATAAAGTCTGCTTCAATATCTGAAATGCTTACTGGTCAAACCTGAAGTGGATAATTGTACACCAAACACTGATTGGTGGTCTATAAAACAGTTTCAGACTTGCAAAGCAAAAACGAAAGCTCAAAAAAAGTAAATGAACTAGTCCCATCTTGGAATTAGACCTGATCTAATATGAAAAAAAACATGGATTAGGCAAACCTGGACTCTAATATTCTAAACCAATTGGTTCTAAAAAGCAATCTAACTGATTTGTGATCATTTTTAATTAATAGTATAATGCAAAGAAAATTGGGATTTTCTGTATTGTTCTTTTAATTAATTTGGCTTGTATGTAACTTTATCTTAAGACCCTTAACTGTCTGCTCCACAAACCACAATGGGACCCCGACCCTTGTTTCAGGAGCCTATAATCATTTGTAATAAACATTTTTACACTTTCAAAATGGTTTTTGCTGCCAGTTTATGTGTTAGTTTGTACTTCCCTAGTGATTAGCAGCCACAGCTACCATAAAAACATAACAGAAGCTTTTTCTTCCCTCCTCATGATTGGGATGGGCGTGAACGCAGTTTAAGTTTCTCTTATCGTGCAGCACTAACGACGCACAGGCTTTATAACGACTGTTTAACGCTTGTTTACTTTTTAAAAAGGCAAAAATCACTCGCTCTTTGATTTTCTATGGAGCACACAAGAGGATCTTTGAGAAAGTATCACTAGTGCGTATCTTCCAGCAAATAGTCTGATCCTTAGCAGCAATAGTCTGATCCTTAGCAGCACGTTAACGTTGTAAAAGCTCGTTTACAGCCTCGTAAATTAGTCTGTTTCCAGGTCGAACCTCGATGAGGTGGTCCAACTCTTCTAATGCTTTTACCCTCAGCCTGTCAGAACAAAAATAAAAGCCTGTTTCTTGTCTTTATTTTATCTTGTTTTACGTTTACCAGCTAACTAAGCTAGAGTTAGGCGCTGTAAGTTCCCCTTTGGGTTAGCTAACAGTGACACAGTTACAAACTGCCAGTTAACAGCAATGCTAACAAGCTAATTATCACATACCAATCACCTCCAGGAGCTCATAGTCATCTTTGTTGATGGACCAGGGTTGGGGGCTCGGGTCCTCGGACATGGCGAAGAGAGTCTGCTAAGGCTGCGTCTACCTGCGGGGGGGAAGGTGCTAAATCCACCAGAAACCGCAGCCGAGAACAAGTCAAAGTATTCCAAGCAGAGGCAGCGAGGGCGACACTTCCCCTTTCTTTGCGAATCCACCAGCTCTCCTGTCATTCCCAAAGTTTGACACCAGCCCAGCGCAGCCCCGCCTACCGCATTCCTCCCGAGCGAATGCTGGACGTTCGTGGCGGCACAGCGACCAGATAGGCTCGTCTCGGCCTGCCGGATCGACCCGGGGTCCTGCGCTTCCAGATGACGTGGCACGTTGTGATTGGCCGCTGCTTGCTTGCGTGCTTGCGCGAGTGTACGTCTTAAAGAGACAGTGGAGCAGTGTAGTGGTAAGCGGATAGTTTAGCATCATATTGCATGATGTGCAATGATACATTTATGAATGACTTTGAGAGACATTACCTATCCAAATTTTAGGAAAGAACAGCTGTTTTATGTGTCGTATTTAAACTATGCAAAAAGTAAAATAGGCTTGTTTGTAGTTTGTATTTGTGAATAGTCAATTTTTTTGTAAGTGTATGGGTAAAAGTGATACATAGTACAACTAATAATAAAGATTTTAAATATTCTTATTATCAAGTTGCACAACACAAAAAAATATAAATGTTTTTTTATGATTATTAATATTATTACTACAAAAATAATATTATTACAATTAATACTTATTCTCTCTGGAGGGCAAACATTACTAATTTTGATAAGTAATCAGACTTCTGTAAAGAAAAAACGAACGGGAAAACAGATTGAAGGTAAATAAACTAGTACCACGTAAGGTCAGTTTAACAGTTTCATCTGTTTTAAGATGTACCAAATATAACGTTTTAAAAATGTTATTTACATTTTTAGAACAATATGTAGATTATAGAAAACGTTGTATAAATGTTAATTATTATTATTAATTTGTTGTGTTATTTGTTTGTTTATCTTACATCAGTAAGATTTTAGTTGATTTTAATAAAGGGAAAAAAACATAATGGCCACATAATTGTCCATTTTAACATTCACATCTCCATTAACATAACTGATAATATTCACTCCATTTCATTTATACACATTTGTCCTTCACTAAATGATATAAGTCATAAACCTGGTACACAGCAGGGCTTTCTGGACATTTTAAGAAGTGCAGTTGAATGTGACACATGAATAAAGGTCGTCATCTGCCTATGCAAGACCCCCAGCCTTTTTCACACACGACGAGTGGATGTGGCATGCGAGCCAAACTTGACACTGTAAATCACACTTAAGAAAACAATTTCCTCTCTCTGTTTGTTTTAGTAACATATTGCCACAACCAAAAGCTGCCATTTAAACCTAGAAGTAGGACATTACAGGGTTAAATAAATGAACCAACACACACACAGTCACTATACAAAGCTTCCAGATCTCAGAGTTTATATCTCGAGGCCTTGGGTTCACACAGCGCCTCTTGTTGGTCCAAAGCTTTTAACTTAACCAGGTTGTGACAATCACCCAGCAATATAAGCTCTCATGAAAATGTGTTTAAATGGAACCGTGAGCAGAGGAGGCCAGAAACTAGTTATTCTGACTGACTTACATGTTTTTGGGTAATTAAAAATGTTTTATTGCGCAATACTTTTACTTGACAAATATCATGACAAAGTAGCTTTTAGTTCAGTAAAATGTCTAGATACTCCACCCACAGTGAGTAACCTAATTTACTCCAAACAAGCAGGTTTGAACCCATAATGCATTAGAGTCATACAAACAGCTTAAGTCAAAGTGAGAACTCTTGTTTGCTCACAAACTTTATTGTTCCGCTGTTCTTTTCTTACAGATGAAACATGTGAACATCATTTTACTGTAGATAAAATTCCTGCTGGAAGTACTCCGTACATTAGTTTTATTTTAAATAACTTGATTTGGAAATGTTCTCTTTTTTTTTGTTAAAAATTTGTGGTTTTGTAAATTTGTTTTTTTGTTGTTGTTGTTGTGTTTTGTAGTCTTTAAAGTATCAGAACTTTCCTACAAGGTTCTTCTTTTAAAACAACAGTGAGTTGTCACTGTTTAAAGCTACAAATGTTTTAGGAGCTTTTTTACCGTTTTTAATTAATGTTAAGCAAGATATACCATTTCTACTACTTTTCTACTTAAAGACAGTTTTTATTTCTAATTAATGATATTTAATTTACTAATATAGTTTTCAAACTTTGAAAAAAAGAGGATAAATTTTTTTTATGTAGTAGAAAATGTGGAAAATCCTGTAAAAAATAAATAAATAAAGGGCAAAGTTTCTAACTTAATTACATTGAAGATAGGCGTAAACAGTATTAATGGTATTTCTAAAGTCATTCTGTTGTGGAAATGAAATCAAATTGGATTTGTTAAATTTAAAAATCTTAGTTGGTTCCTCCCATCATTTAAAGAAAAAACTAACTTCCAAGGAAATGTTCACCAATATTTAGAAGTTTTGTAGCTGCTGTCAAGGCAACTGCAATTGGTTTATTGTTTTGTTTTGCTTTTTGATGTTTGATTTAATGTATCAGTAGTTCAAGTTGATTTAATATAAAACATTGAGTTTAAATGTGGGAGGGGACTTTTTATTTTGTTCCACGGACCATGTGTTGCCCAGGGAAACATTAGCTGGTGCACTGAAAATTTGCATGAGGCATTCAAGCTGAAAAGGTGGTTCGTAAGAAATGAAGCTTTATTCCTCTGGAGTCTATGCGGCTAATGAGGTTTGTTTATTTATATCTTTATTTATGTAAATAGTCCATTTATTGTGAACTGATTTGGGGTTTGTGTTACCTCTTGTTTAGTTCTGACGGCATTTTTGGGGACTTCGTAAAGACGTGTCTACAATAAATGGCTGTTTGAAACCAAGAACTGCGTTAAGCTTGATTAAACGCGAGAGGAGTAACAAGTTTGTTTCAAGTTATTAATTCTTGAATGTCAATAAATACTTCCAGCTTCATTGGTAGATTTCGTCAATTGTTTTCCATATTTTTCAACTAGTTTTAAGTCTTTCAACAAGATAGATAATCATCCATCATCTAAACCAGCTCAAATCATGTTCAACAATCAGACTTTAATCACAGACAACAAAGGAAAGTTTAAACGGTTTATTAATGAATCTGCAGATGAGACGATTCTTCTTGGTTCACAACAAGAATCCAGGACGGCGCTGCGGAGGAGAGGAAAGTGGTCACTGTGTGAAGCTCGAATGGTTGAGAATGTGTTGTAGAAGGAGGGAAGATTGTTTCTTACTGGTGATGGAGGAGGTGAGTGTTTCCACAGAGGCTGAGATAGGCTGGATGTTGGTAAACGGTGGTTAGTCATTGTCTCATTGTTCCAACACGAAGCATCCCGCACACACCTCTGTGGACGAGACAGCTGACCCTCAGAGGGTCACATG
>JAVLVB010000490.1:648934-677831 GCA_032876305.1 Orestias chungarensis | reverse complement strand
CAGGCCCAGATGGAGTATCACCGTCATGTCTCAAAGCTTGTGCTGACCAACTGGCTCCTATTTTTTCAAAGATTTTTAACGAGTCACTGGAGCTGTGTGAAGTACCATCCTGCTTGAAACGCTCCACCATCATCCCAATTCCCAAGAAACCCTCCATCACAGGACTTAATGACTATAGACCGGTTGCCTTAACATCTGTAGTCATGAAATCCTTTGAACGACTGGTCATGACACATCTCAAGAGCATCACTGGCCCCCTGCTGGACCCTCTGCAGTTTGCCTACCGGTCAAACAGGTCGGTGGATGATGCAGTCAACATGGGATTGCACTACATCTTGGAACACCTAGACAGTCCACGGACTTATGTAAGAATCCTTTTTGTGGATTTTTACCTCTGCATTTAACACCATCATACCAGAACTCCTCAACCTCAAACACAAGAACAGTCAGCACTTGTGCACCACAAGGCTGTGTCCTCTCTCCACTGCTATTCTCTCTCTACTCTAACGACTGCACCTCTACAGACCCAACAGTGAAACTCCTAAAGTTTGCAGACGACACTACGATCATTGGACTAATCCAGGATGGAGATGAGTCTGCATATCGGCAGGAGATTGATCGGCTGGTGCTCTGGTGCAGTCAGAACAACCTAGAGCTGAACACACTAAAGACTGTAGAGATGACGGTGGATTTTAAAAGGAAGCCGTTGACACTGCTTCCCCTTCACCATATTCAACAGCACTGTGTCTACCGCGGAGACCTTCAGGTTCTTGGGAACTACCATTTCCAATGACTTAAAGTGGAAGGCCAACATCAACTCCATTCTCAAAAAGGCCCAACAAACGATGTACTTTCTGCGTCAACTGAGGAAACACGGTCTGCCACAGGAGCTGCTGAAACAGTTCTACACTGCAGTCATTGAATCTGTCCTGTGGACATCCATCACAGTGTGGTTTGGTTCAGCCACAAAACAGGACAGATGCAGATTACAAAGAGTGGTGGATAGAGCAGCAAAAATCATCGATGCTCCTTTGCCCACCCTCCAAGACTTATGCAAATCAAGGACCATAAACCGGGCAGAAAATATTATCAAAGACTCCACACACCCTGGTCACAAACTCTTTAACCTTCTACCCTCTTGCAGGCGCTACAGAGCCCCGAACACAAAATCAAACAGACACTGTAACAGTTTCTTTCCAAATGCCATCAAACTTATTAATAACAAAAACTAAACTGCTGTTTACTGTTGTTTACATGCCACACTGCACTTTATGCAATATATATATGCTATATAATACTGTAACTGCACCTTAACTATTTATCTTACACTAGTTTTATATTTTCTGTACATATGCAAACTCTGCTGAACATGTAAACTTGTATATTGTCTACATAGTCTTGTTGTATATTGTATTGTTGTAAATTTTAGAGAGCTAACAACAGCCGGAAACATATTCCTTGTGTGCGTAAACATACTTGGCGAATAAAGCTGATTCTGATTCTGATTCTGAGAAGCCTTAGTACCGCTAGAAGCTAAGCTAACTAAGCTAGCGAGTGCTCACTATACAAAAAAGGTCAGTTTAGAACAATTACGGTTTCTAAAAACTTCAGTGAAGCAACAGAAATGTGTGATTAACGTGAAGGTGAGTTTCGAAACGTCTCAATACAGAGAATTCGGAGTAATAAGAGAGCGCGCGGAGCTAGCAGATGCTAACAGACGCTAACAGACACACGGAGTAACAACAGGAAGTGACGTCGATACGTACCACCGTCAGCGATTTCACCGTCTCATGTCATGTCACTTTCACCGTCTCATGTCATGTCACTTTTCCAAGTGAGGCTTTACAAATATAGAGGCTCCCTTCCATCCCTTCATCGTTTATAGATTTCTGAGGTGTGATATACATTCTAAAGTTAAACATGACTGAGGGGTGGGGGTGGTGGGGTATACACAGACAAAAATTCCATACTTAAATACAAACAGACAAAAATTTTTTTTACAAATAAACAAATCAACGGAGCCCAAAAACTAGCTGCTACTAGATAGCTCCTGAAGCATCCATAAGAAACTGCGAAAAGACATTGAATTATAGCTTTGCAGATATAATAGGCGGAAGGCAGAGCAAAGACCGCAATGTATGCGGCACATAAAACAAATAAATAAAAATATGAGGAAAACTTGGATGTTATTAAGACACAGATCGGCCCAATTAATGTATTGTGATTTCTATAGTTATTGCTGGTGAGCATGCAGAAATTGTCTTACATGAATTATGCTCAGCCATGGGTACAGATGGGCACTGCCACCCCCTTCCCAGAGCCCAGAGGGAGCAGAGGGAGCACAAGGTCCAGGACACCGGGGCCACGCAGGGGCACAGAGATCAGACAGCCCACGGCAGGAACACCACACACCCACCCAGAGGACTGCAGAGTAGGTCCGGGTAGAACCCCCGTGGCTGCAGAGTAGAGCCCCCAAGGTACTAAGAGCAGCACCCTACCCGTCCCACTAGGCCCCGGTCGCCCAAGCACAGGCCAGGGCCGGGTTCCAGGGCCCGAACGCCCGAGCGCCCCTGGGGCCCAGCAGAGAGCCCACCAGACACCCGAGAGGGACAGGCCACCCCAGACAGCCAGCCGGGGTGGACCGATACACCCCTACATGTCCCCAGCATTGCACCCCAGGGCCCAGTCTGGCCACAGGTGAGTGCAGCAGTGAGCAGTGAGCAAGGGCGAGAAGGGGGAAGGGCCCAACCCCTCCAACATGGGAATAGCATGAAAAGGTAGAGGACACCCAGGCCCAGACCCATAGTCATTCATACACAATTATACATGCTCACTCACTCACTCACTCACTCACTCACTCACTCACTCACGCAGTCACTCAAGGTAGGGATGGGGGGTTGGTGGTTGGGGACACCAGCCTCTGGTACAGCACAGTGGGAGTTCCCCGGGACAAGAAGCTCCCACACCAACGCTGTCCCCTAGCACCCAGGAAACATTTACCACTTTCTACCAAAGCTGCTGATCCTTAAAACAGAGGAACAATTTCCTACAGTGAAGATTCAATCATTTGCTCATTGTGCCCTGTCAGCTAAGAAAACCAGCAGACTGTCAGTCTCTGGTTATGAAAAACCAGTATCTCAACTCATGTTCTCAGTAGTTTTAGATACTTTAGATACGTATGTAGTATGTGGTGATATCTGCAAAATGTGTTTTAGTTTGGTGTGAACATAAAAAAATTAATGGATTTAGCAAAACATCCGGCTAGTGATGTCTGTGTATTGCTTGTGCTTTTTCATGTCGTTTGTTTTACATAGACTCCTGCCTTCCAATGAAGCCACACTCTACATAAATATGAACATATTTTTGAGGTAAGTGCCTTGGCATGTGACAGCTAGAGTTGAGCCTGCAACCTGACAATTGCAAGACAACTACACTGCCCACTGTGCCACAGTCAGCCAGTTTTTTCTCTATCAGCAATAACAGAGCGCACAAGACGCTGAGAACTGAAGTGGCGGAGGGCTTATTCACATGGTGTAGAACAACATATCTCAACTTGAATGTTTATTGAAATGTTTATTTGTGTTCAGCACAAATACAACCAGACAAATGTTATTTCATTTTGGACTGAAATGATTTATCTTGTGAAGTGCCGTCAGATGACATGTTGTTAACTGTTGCTAAATAAATAAAATTTAAATTGACAAAATTATCATCCTGTTGATAAATTAGCTATATAATATTATTTTAGCTGTGCCAATATAGTAGTGACTTCTTTTCTATTTAAACCAAACTAGTTTGATACATTTTTGCATTTGATTTTTACTTAACACATTTTGGTTAACATTGTGTAGCCTTGGTAATTTTATTCAAGGTAATCATGCTGAGAGATTTACATTTTGGCGTAAATGTAGTCTCATGAGGTAAACTCCAAAACTGAACTGACCTGTGGTTTATTTATCAATGTCTTGTGTGACAAAAGATAGATATTTGCAAAGTTATGCATTGTGCATCTAGTAACATGAAAAGAAAAAAAAAGCAACACTGTAACTTCTGTGTTGTCTACGGTTATATGGTGATATATCAACTATGTGTTTGTGGATAGTGATCATGTCAGATTCGTTTGCAAGATTAATTGTGATGTGCTGAGCCTTTTTAAGGTGTGGACGTGTTTCAGGAATTCCAAAAAAATAAAACCCACTTAATTATTATTTTGAATGTACCACAGTTATTATTTTTATTTGAAAATTATTTTTTGTCTTTATATGGCCACATTCAAAACTAACTTAGAGGTAAATTTGAGCCTAAAGAGATGTTTTTTTCCTGGGGGGTCCTGGTCTAGTGTTTGGGAGCGCATTATCCTCGGTTCAAACCCCACAACAACCGAGACCTTAACTGATGTGCCTTTAAGCAATTAAGTCTTACAATAGTCTTTATTATCATGTATCCATGTTTCCATTATCAAACTTAACTTATTATAGGCACCACCATGCTGAGGAAGAATTCCAATTTGTCAAGCAAATGTGCCACTCTGTGACCATGACAAGTCCGACCTTGTCATTTGCCCAGCAACATATCATCAACAAGTGTGAGACTTATATTCTCAAGGGCACAAACTAGTCATAGTTAATGAATAATTTAAACTGTTATGCCACTCAATATGTTTCATCAAAATACATTCCCAAATAGGGAAAGGTTTCAAGATAAGGACAGTGTAATATAGAGTACAACCTCCTTTTTTACTCTATGCTGCTTGTATGTGCTTTCCACTCTGACTTTGTAATTTATTTGTGCATTACACCAGAAGTGGAACCATAAAGGCTGCCATACAAAGACTACACACTGAGGGCCTGTTGCCAGAAATGATTCACACTGACAGAAGCACACAGGATTAGTCATCTAAAAGTTTCCCTCAGTGACAGCTTAAAGAGGGAAAAGGTGTTGATGGACTTTTTAGTGACAAAGTCACTCATTGTTTTCTATGATTTTACAGAAACTGAGACTCGACATTTAGTTGAAGTTACACTAATGTTGGTACATTTCCAGAAAAAGAAGAGACATACTTGATAATGAGCAAAAATATTTTGTATACCACAAAAAATCTGATGTCAACATATTGTGCATAAATATGCAATTTCTAATGAATTGAATTCTGCTAAAAATACAGTTTTTGTTAAGAAAATAAAATTATGAATATATTTTAAAAGATGGTTCTACTGATTATGATGGGGTTACAATTTTAATTTCCTCATACGTCTGCTAGTGTAGGTTTACTCAAATACTAAAAATAATTCACCACGGATGCATTTATCTGTATCGCTAAGAGAAACGTCAGGAGAGAAGGATTTTATTTTAGTTATTAACTAAAATAAAATCATTTTAGCTAATAACTAAAATATAAAACCTCTAAAGGGTGAAAGAACTGTGCTTCAGACTTAAGGAGGAAATATTTTGTCACCCAAATCAGGTGGCTATGATTTAATTTTCTAAATGAAAAATAAAATTTATATAATTTCCACCAGGCCACTTGTCCTTGATTTTAAAATTAATTTGACCTAAAATATGTAAGTGTCACATGTTTTTCATAACACTGTAAGTCACATATCTGAAAATCTATCTAGAGGCATAATTCTTTATAAAATATAACATTTTAACTTTTTTTTTATTAAAAGTTTTTTTGGAAGGCTACCATTAATTACTTTATTTGCTACCAGCTTAAAGGTGCACAAGCTTCATTTTATTTATATATTTTCATTTATTTATTGGGCATTTCAATAATATTTAAGTGAGACAAAATAAGCAGAGGAATCTTTAATTATAGTTCAGCTAAGTTCTGTAGCTGCACTCCACTAACCAACTGTAGAATAATACACAGCAGTGTACACCTGACAGCTCGTAGCCTGTAATTAAAGCTTTATGACCATGATAGCGCTGACCTCTGTGGAAGTCAAGCAAGGCACTCCTGTTTGACAGCTCTAAATTCATTGCAGAGTCAAAGGGGTCACTGTCAACAGTCTGCTATTAATGGTTCTCATTATTCTCAGTGCTGGAGAAGGAATACTAGACATGCAGTAGAAGGTTAAATGCCTACAGCCTCAACATTAATGCCAGGAACCCTGATTTTGATAATGTGCACAACCTGTATAGCCATGCTGGGATACTTGGCCAAGATTAAGGGAAGCGCCATTAAGTTGCAGCACCAGAAATTTCCTGCAGTATCATTTTCAATGTTTAAGACAGAGCGCCTGAGATAAGGGGGCCATGTGTCATAATTATGCCCTCCCTGTGAATAGACTATTGGAAGAACACGAATCAGGTTTTCTCCAGAAAAGAACAAATAATGGTAAAAGAATAATGATATTATGTTCCTGCTTAATTCTTCGTTTTCTTTTTTTTTTTTTTTTTTTCCAAAAGTCTGGAAGCCCATTAAGTGCTGGGCAGACTGGCCTATTTCTCAGACAGAACGTCAGATTAATGGTGAAGCTCATTTGGGTTTCAAAGTGTTTGTTCGATTTATATCTGCCTTTTAAAACATCATAGAAACATTAAAAATGATGAATGAAAATATAAAAAATTTTTTTTTCATATATTGGATTCTGTCTTTCTGGGCTTCAAAGGAGAATTTCTGGACCACATCCATATTCAAATGTGTTCATTTAATGGAGTACATTTAGAAAATTGACATGATAATGATTTAAATAATAGATTATTCAGCGAGTCAAAACTATTTTGGTCATTACTCAACACAAGAGTGACTCAGTTTCTGTATTTAATACACTTGCAAATGGAAATAAAACACAGTTTGAAATGTGATTTATGGATCAACAATAAACTAATGTTTTTTCTCCAATAGTCTGAATTTCAGCAAAAAAACAAAGGAGGTTTCAAACAATTATTGAACATTTACAACTCAAACAACAGCATTTACTAAATGCATGCTGTGGCACTTCAAACACATTGTTTTCTTGCCTTTGTCTTTTTTTAAAGTTAAACTGACCACACTTAAAAACATTTACTTACTGGACACATTTAGTTTAGAATTCTGGTTCTTTTAATGATTTTATCCAATAAGAATTGAATTACTACATTTCTACAGCTACTGCAGTGTTTGCATGTTACACAGACAAAAACATTAAACCATCGTATTGCATGAGTATGCTTAGTGGTAAAAATATACTAGTGTTGTGAAAAAGTTAACTACATTCTGTAATTAATTTAATAAAGTAAGACTTACTCTCTGTAAAAATGTATTAATCATAGAGAAGATGTATGGTAACCTTTTGTGTCTATTGGATAATAAAAATGCAAAATACTGCAACTTAGGAATTGAGAATATAAAAAAATCTAATATTAGGAATTCATAGTGTCACGCTTGTTGGGGTTAAAAAAGTATTTTAAACAAGGTGTGAGTAGTAATTGATATGAAGGCTATTTTTACTTGTAGAGTACAGTGCTTTTTGCAGTCCAGAGGACTCCAAAGCATTTTACACTACATTCAGTCTTTTACCCATGGTGGTGAGCTACACTGAAGCCACAGTTGCCCTGAGCTAGACTAACAGAGGCAGGGCTGCTATACAATCAGTTCCACTGGGCTGTCTGAGTATCAACAATAGGTGAGGTGGGGGAAATGTCCTGCCGAAGGACACAGACTAAGCAAGTGTTCAAACTTTTACTGGAAAAATTCCAAGCTCCCGAACCAGACAAATACAGCAACAAACTATCTACTTAATAATTACAAAGAATTTGGTTAACTTTTGGTGTTTTTGTACATTTAATCTCCATCAATCCCTCAACCCAGAGCAAGTATTGAGGAACTCAAGCAAAATGATTATCACTTTTAGACAATGTCCTCCACTGCAAAACAGGAAGCTGTGGCAGACTGTAAAGCTCCTTAAGTGAAAGACTGCCGCATGCTTGATGCCACATTGTAGGTGCCCAGTATCTCTCCCATTAAACTAATAGCTCGGTAAATCTTTTCATAGCTGCTGTTTTTAGCAGTTTAGCAATTCCTTGTAAATAGTCTGTTGTTGTTGGTTTCCTTTTAATAGTAATAAATGCACAATTTGTGCAAGTATATTATTAGTAGTACTATCTGTCTACTTCCATTCGCTTGTCAGTTTTGCTGCTGGTACACGTTCATTTCCCCAAATGTTTCTATTGTTTTCTATTCTATTGTATTATTATTATCTCTATTATCTCTATTGCATTGTCACATATAAAGTGTTTATGTTTATATAGCGAACGGTCAGCCGATCCTAAATTTGAAAAATTAAATATTCCAGGGACATTGCAGCACAGTTACATTCTGCTTTTCTTACCCAATAGAACACCGTAAATTTCACCTTAATCCAAATACACATGTTCAATCTGAAAGCACTTCAAAAGCTTCACATATACTTCAAACATGTCAGGAATTGCTGTTCCAGGAAATCCTCTTCAGTCAATCATGTTTACATTTATTTTTTCATACTCCAGCATGAAATAAGAAAAGGAAACTGTGTGACAGCAGCTTTGCAGGTTCTACTGTGAGGCAGAAATCAGAAAAACACCTCAGACCTCTCAAAGTTCAGAAATATGACACTCAAACTTTCTTTAAAACCTCTGGATTTTCACAACTTCCCGACCCCATATCACAAACACAACAACACAAAGTTCCCATTAAAATGTGTAAAAGCGGTAATGTATTCCACTTGGTTGCTTTGCCTTAGTTGCTGTTTAGGTTCTACTGACTTTTAACCCCTCCATCTGCCAAATCCATCATAGGATGACAAGTGTTAATTAGATATCAACAACTCATTAGCACATTTGCACTTACTTCAGGTGGATTCAGATGCATACAACTTTACAAGAAACTGCACTATGCACATGTAATATATAAACTGGAAAATGATTACAAGGAACTGGATTAAAGATTTATGTGACCAAATTCTACATCAGTAGGACCTTTTCACAGTTGGCTCATCCTACAGTCCTTTCAGGTTATGTAAATTCATATGTGACTTGAATTAACTCATAGAGTTTAAATGCACATGTTTTTAGAATCTGGAAACTGCATTATGGATAAACGGCTGTTGAGGTACAGTAAATCATTTTAGAATCAACTTTTAGGTGGGAAGCTGGCGTCTGATACTCGCTGGCATTCACTTCCACACCTGTCAATTACAGTTTAATAGGATTATTTTATTGCAAATTGTGCTCCAACTGACAATTACATGTCTTCATTTCAGATTCTGTTATGTTATTTATTAGGTTGAACAAACAAATGTCAGATTTGAAGTACATATTTCTGTCAGTAATCTAAACCTGCATCCTGTTCTGCTCCAAACCATTATATCCAAGACATCAATAATCATGACATACTTACATAGCTCTGCAGATGGAAATCATTCTGGTAAAGGTTAGTAGAAACGTCCTGAATTATTAAAAGAATATGTAACTGAGTATTTGATGTAAAAATTGTTCTTCTCCACTTCAGTTTCATAGTAACCACAACAAATTCTTGTTAGAAATGATTTTAAGCTACATTTTGAACTCTTCTGTATTTGGTTTCTTAAGTGGAAAGTTGTTTGTGGTGGATATAACAAAAAACAGTTCAAAATGAAAAGCAGCAGGACGTAAAATATTTAAATGCTTAATTTAACCTATTTACATAATTTTTACAAGACGTCTAATAAAGATAACTGAGTGAGTAACTTGAATCTCAGTTTCTTCCCACCACTGTGCATCATTTCTGATGTAAAATAAACCTGCGCATTAGTCAGCTGATTCGAACAAACACAATTTTAGATCTATTCTGTTTTAGGTTTTTTCTTTTAGAATTCTAGATGTTCAGTGTAAACATTTATAACATTTCCCTTAAGTTTTGGTTAAATGAGTAACATTAGATAGCAGAATATAAAGGTTAAATGAGACCTACCATTTCTAGCCTCTGATTTTGGTTAAATCACCAAACTGGAATCCCTCAATCACATGCTAACTTCACCAGCACATTTCTACCTGTAAAGAGCGGCCTTTGCAGTTTCAATAACAACAGAATGAAATTATTCGACAGCAAGTAGGAGGATCCCCCTATGCTTTGCTGTAGCTGAAAACGGTAAAATTGAACATTTTTTTGTCTGCCCTTGGCAGCTGAAGCAAACCAGTAGTATTAAGCAGTGAATCCACAAGCATGATTGACCTTTCTAAAAGCTTCCTCTCGTCTCTAATTGGCTGTTTCTTATTGTAAGTGGTGTATTTTTGCAGATGGCATTCAACCACTCAGAGAAGTTAAAGAAGCTCAATCTCTTTACAGATTATTAGTCTTACACTTTGCTGTCATGTTGTAGTTTTAGAAAATATGTAGAAAAACAAGCTACTGCACATTTAATGATTATTATCCAGTTTCAAATCAGACAATACGAGCCTTAATAAAACACAAGATCAGGCTTAATAACACTTACAGGTAATCAGAGTAAAGTAAGTAGTGAACAAATCTGTTAGCCTAAGAAAAATAGCTGGTGGGGATTTTAGGACTCTGCCTTTGTTTTTATTGGAAGACCGAGCTGCTGGAAATTATGTGAAATTACCAATATTTTTCCACTCATCACTGAAAGAGGAGTAAATCATTTTCAAAATATAAAATGTAATAAAACATAAGATAAGTAAATACATTTTTGGTGCAAATCTCTTAAAAGTTGTATCATATTTTGATAGAAGCCTCACTTATTAAAATAATTGAAAATCTAAATCTCTAGTGTGTGTGGAATATTCTGCTCTGGTTTTGCTCAGAACAACATGTAGATGGTATCTCACAGCAGTGATTTATGTGTGCTTCCCCCAATAAACTGATTGGCGTAATACACTTCACAGTATTGTATGTAGATGTAAGGTATTAAAACAAGAACGCTTCTAAAAGATTAGAAATATATTACAGAAACACACAGTTCTGTTCCCCAACGTTATGCTAAAATTGTCTCGTAGAAAATCTTCCTGTGTGCTTCTCAGAAAGTTAATTTTGTGGAGTCGGTTCTCTGTGCATTTCTATTTCACGTTCTCTGATGATTGATCTGCCCATCTGTCCCCCATTAAATGAATACCTCCCTCAGTACATATCAGAGATTTAATGGCCGTGATGCAAGATTTCCAAGAGATCAGTAGTCACAGCATATACATCTAAATAGTACACACAACATTGTTTGATATATTGCAGTTTCTTTTTTACTGGCTTGTGGTTGAAGGTCGTTTTGAAGGCTGCCAAACTAAAATTAGCACAAGGTTCTTAACAAATATAAGCAGTTTATCCAGACAGTCAACCATGCCTGCACAGTGAAGGATTCCTTTGAAAATATCCCTAAACTGGGACCTAATGGAAATCATGCAATACATGTCATATTTATTAAGTCTAAATAGAAACACTGAAACTGCAGCTTAATTGATCTATTGAATCAACACCAACCACAATCAGTGGACCTGTTATGTGGTCATCTATCAGAGAGCGCCAGTTTACAACATGTCATCTCAAGGTACTTTACAACAAAGTAATTTTATTTAACTCATTAATACATCAAAAACAAAACAAGTTAAAAGGGTTTTCAATCTAAAGAAACCAAACAGATTGCACCAACTCATTGAAAACATTTACTTCTGCAGACCGCACAATTAGTGTGTTGCAGATAAACAGAGACATTTTCATTCTTTAATTTCTTTTTTTTCATTGGTTCCTATCCAACATGTTGGCACTTACAATTGTTGTCCAAGTGCCAATGTGAAGCCCAACGGATGTACTTTCACAACTGGAGCATTATGACTTTCACTGCAATGCTTCAATTGATTCATATGTATAAATTAAATAATAAATTATTAGAAATTGCTTATTTAAATATTGATCTGTCTGGGTCCTAAAAAGTTGTTCACTTATATTAAATTTGGTGAAATGGCATTAAACCCTAAAATATGTCTTATTTCTTTTGCTGGAGGAGATTCTAAACAGCTTTTATGTCATGTTTGAGATGCTGGTTTGATTTGAACATTTTAGGAGTTCAGGGTCATTTAAAAAAATTCTCTTTATTTCACTTCAATGATTTACATAAAAGGACGTGTGATTTTGTCTGTTTAATTTATTTTTTAATTAGTTTACTTCACCGTTTGAACTGCTAAAAAATAAATAAGGTTTTTACATTTAGATTTTAAACTGTGTTAGATCAGGTGAGATGAATCAATGGTTTAATTGTGTGTGTTTTTCTGACACTACTATGATAATATTATAAAACTTATGTAAATATAATATTCAAAATAAAAATAAGAATGGTATGAACACGTTTTTTATGATCAACTTATTGTTCTACTCACATGGAAACATGATAGCAGGATCTACAAGTCAGGTGCAAATAAGATGCATCAGTAATATGTGTATTATAGGTGTCAGAATTAATTACCATGTTTGCCTATATGAATATGTAGATGATATGCTAATCATCATAATATGCAAAATTCTAGAAGGAGTATATGTACATTTAATGACTTACCAACAGCAATTTTCACATCTATATTTACTGATATTCACAAATGACACCAGTCACTATCGCAAGAAAGAGGCACGGACACAATAACAGTGCTTCTAAGAATATTTGGAACAATAAAAAATAAATAAATAAATTTCTTCCAGCAATGCAGATTTCCACGTGTAGAACAATCTTTTCATTCTAGCGCACCATCATTTCATGGCAGAACAATGTTACATGTGCATACACATGTGGAGCGTGTCTATCAAAATAGTTGGATTATTTTGCTACGAGGTTATTGTAGGTAAACTGCATCCAGCCTTTATGCAAAAACAAACAAAATACATTTAAAATAAAAAAATCCTTATTTCTAAAGCTTTGCATAGGATCTGTACATAAAAGCTACACACAACCTAAAGTTGAACTCCTGATACGTAAAACCTTGCATTTGCAGCGCACCAAGCAATTTTCCTTTATAGATAGTAGCTTTACTTCAAAGTTAGCGCACCAGATCCTGCATCCTGTTGAGCCCTTGACAAGCTCACATTCAGCATAAATGGTCAACATTAAAGCCCATCATTAATGTCAAGATGTATTTAAACAAGACATCTGTTCATTTTATTTCCTGTTAACTAATAGTAACAATGGAGAAAACACTCAACAGAAACAGATAGAAGTGAGGTGGAGAGTTTTACAACATATCATTTTGGATTGGATTGATGACACAATGTTGGTTAATATGGTGGAATATCCTGGACTAGTTCATAGGTCTCTTTATCCAGTGCTGCACTCAAACTCTACAAAATATGACAGAACTAAAAGTGTTATATAATTTTAAACTATACCGCAAGATACAATACTTTATACATTATAGCAAATGTTCACTGGTTTCAAAACCAAAACACTTAATATACATATAAGGACATATGATTCTTGTCAAATAACTACTTGTTTATAAAAAATGTTGACTGGATATTTCTTGAGTGGTCAACAGGCGTTGCTTTTCCTCAGCATTGAAGGATTCAGCTGCAGTTACAAAGTCTGACAACAAATTAAACCTATGCTATTAAAAATAACCTAAATACATAGTTTTTAACCATTTATACCAAATTTGACTGCACTGTTTAATCTACATTCAACAATCTGTGTAAGTATGTTTTTTGTCTTGTTGTTATAAAGTGACTTAGTTGTAAATGAACTCAATATAAATAAATAAAAACCTTAATATTGACTTTGAGCATGTTTCTAATTCTAAAACTTATATAATAAATAACTGCTCCTGAAATACCGTCACAGAGCAGGTAGCGTTTGTACTGATTCAATAACACTTACAAATTTATAATCACTGTTATAATTTAATCCCCAAAATGTCCTCTCTGTTAGTTAAAATAATAACAAAACATATGCATATAATTAGAATCTCTTTCATTACGTCCATGTATCAACTGTTTGAGGTTGAAGAGAGGATAAAAACAGACAAGTTTCCATCTGAGGGCTTGATAGATGGTACTTTGGATTGTAGGAGAGCTCAAACAAAGTCAAACAAGTTGCAAATCAGGTTTCATTTCCCGTCCTTCCAACATCAGCAACTTTGAAATCAAAGATAATAACTGTTCATTGAAGTTACCTATGGTAAACAAATAATAATGGATAATCATTTAATTTGCCTGGATCATTACATTGTGAGCTGATTTTTAAGTCATTTGATTAGACCATTTAAAACATATGAAGCTGCAGCGATAAATTATTGGATAATTAATGGCTTAAATTATCAGTCTAAGAAACCTACTGCTCTGTTTAAATGAAATAATAATTTAGAGTCAAACCGTCAATAAATGTACTATTGTGCCTCCTAAAAAACAGCAGTTTATTTGAACACAGGTGAAGATGTGTGCTCGGGGGAAAGGTCAAAGCTTTTTAACACATAAAATTCTTCTTAAAACAGAAGAAAATAAAGGGTCTGGTCTGGAGCACTTTTTCTGCTCAACTTGAAGACATTCCTTTAAACTGGCTTTATTCCTTTACCATGGTTAAAATATGAATGTAAGAGAAGATTTCATTCTAATAATTTTAAATTTGCTCTGTTCCAAATTCCATTTAATATCTTAGTTGTTGCACGCAGAATTTGAGTGGGTAGAAAGATACTGTCGCTCCATAAGAGTAGCCTCAGGACTACAGTAGCATGCTGGGTCTGAGAACAGAAAAGTAGAAATGTTTAAAGAAAGACATAATCGTGTCAGATCCCATTAATCATTGTCACCGGATGTTTAGCAAAACAGTACTGTAAAGGGTTCTTTTACACTGTATTTCTTCAGTTTAGATGATCTCTTGCTGTAATATTACAAATGTAATTAATTCTACAGCCCACAAAACTGACAAGGGACTAAACATACATTTTCTTTCCTCCAGCAGAAATGATCAACAAGCTCTTGACCACAGAAGTGTCATCCGATTAACCAATGCAGTGGATAGCAGTAGAAGACTCAGAAAAACCAGGGAGCTCACAAGAGGGGCTCTATGTGGAAGGATTTCAACTTGTTGCATTAATGAAAAACAAAAATAATAAAGATTATTAGATACAAACCTAGGACCTTTTAACTGCTAGGTAACAGTACTTGCAAATAACATACCTAAATTCCAAAGTTTCTAACTTCAAAACATAGAATAATGATGTTGATTATGCATGGACAAGTCCAATATCTATAATACATATAATCCAGTTTTAAGAGGGGACTTGGAAATTTCATACATACTTAATGTTCAGCTGCCTTTGAAGTTATAAAATACTTACTGTAAATGGAGCAAAGTGACTTTAAAAAAAAATAATGATAATTTCTGCCAACAGTGAAACACTTAAATCCCACATTACAGTGGCAATTCAGTTTTTACATGCAGGTTAGAAATAGATTATAGTCTCAGGTGGAAGAGCTTCATAATCTTTAAAATTTCATCATATATTTGGGATGAAACAGATAAGGAAATCTATAAGTAAGTAAACAAGATCTCATCTGTAGAGAAATGGATGAAGTCATTTTAGGGAGAGAGGTGAACCAGAAGTGTTATGTTTTTATTTCTTTATTCATTCTGTCGACTGATCCTTGTCAGTCTCAATATAACCTCTCCACAAACTATGAATTTTTTAAAGCGAAAAATTTGACATTGTGACAAAAAAAACAAACAGTTTTTAGATTAAATTGATGTGAATTTAAATTGACTGATGGGTGACACTTTAGCTAATATAAGCGCACACACTTAGACAACCAGGACTTTTTTATTTTCTTACATTTTTACTTTGATCGTACAAGAGATTTTTTTAAGTGATTTTTGATGAAGTAACATCTCATGTAATCTATCATATACATTTTTGAGAGATACTTCATGACAAATATAGTGTGTAAGGAAGGGGGTTACCTGCTCTCAGATAAGTTTTGAATCATATAAAACTGATAGAGGTCATATCAAGGAACTCTGACTGTTTTTCTACAATATATCAAAAGTAACATAGGTATAAAAATCCCTCACATAAGTAGTATTTTATCTACCTAGGAGAAGATTTGTATTTGACCATTTTTTAATGTGATTATGTTAATCATCCCAATGTTGTAAAAGCATAAAACTACAACACTAATTGATTCCATTTAGCTACGATCTTTGGAATGATATTTCGAAACGACATCAACTCCAGACACGGACGTGATTCCTAGATGTGATTAACAATAGAGAAGGAGGAGGAGTGTCAATGAGAAACTAGCAAATCAATTTATTACAGCCAGTGGTTTCAGCCACTTATTTTTTTAATGTGGTATGACATTCCTCCCAGATGACTCCCCGTCAGTTTTATCCATATTAATGAGCACCATCGGCTGGCAGCATGAGATAAATTTGCAGCCTCTTTTGTCCTCAGATAGAAAAACTTTGCTGTAATAAAATGTAGGGCTCCTATTGGTTGTAATAAGCTTAAACCGGCCACAACAAAAGCTTCATTAGGAGGGAAATGTTGCACAATTAAACAAAGGTGCTTTATATCTTAATATGGGTGCCGGTGCTTTTAACTCTCTTTCTAAATGACTGCTGCAGCTTTCAAAACACCATGACCTGATAGTCAGCTTAAGGCAATATCTGGAACACTGGAATTGGATTTTACATGATGCAAGCTGAGATGTGTTGTTTACAGTACGCCTTTCAATATCATCCAACATGAAAGAGTCTGTTTCTAGTTTCTTGCTTTTAATGGCTGATTCCTACCAAAGACAGATAAGCTGTACCACAAATGGTTTTAGACAGCAATAAACAAGATGTTAATCAGAAGCAAACCGTTGCATTGCACATGTTCATAGGAAGTCTTTCATGTTGAGATGAGCTTGTCAGCTAAGGCTGGCAGTCTCGTCTAATTTAATGGTTATATATCCTGCACTCGGCTGTTTGACAAAAGATGCTGTTTTGTTTGGTTAAAATTCCTTCATTATCATTAATTAAATCCCATTAAAGCAATACCTTTATGCTGCATTTTCAACATACATTTACTGACAAAGAAAGCCTGGCCCCCAGAAGAAATACCTCATTTAGAATTTAGTACATATATGAAGATGAGCTTTGGCCTAAAAGGATTTAAGTAAGGTGCTGGCTTAGTCAGAATGACACCGGTAGGCTTCAAATACACGTTAAACAGTATTACCAGCCCTTGCAAGTGTAAAAACAATTTCACCCAGATGGTTACAGCAGGCAATTGATCAATATACCACAAAAACAAGTCCAATACCCCAATCTTTTAAACCAGTAGTTAAGAACAGCAATATGCATTGTGAATCTTTTGTTAACCCAGGATGGACAATATATAGCAATAACTACCAAGATAATTAGGTGTTCATTACTCAATCTACAAGTTGTGGGTTTGATTTCAGCTTCCTCTTGTTACATATCAATATGCCCCTGTGCAATGCACTTAACCCAAAGTTGCCTAGAGTTATAAATGTCTGTGCATTTGTTCACATATCCATCAATTGGGTGAACGTGGCCGTTGTGCAAAACACTTTGAGTGCTCAGTATTAAAAAGTGCTATACAAATCCAGAAGGAACTGCATGGCAACTTTTGAGATTTATTTTTCATACCCTACTAGACCATAAGTGTCCAATGATACTGTAACTATTATATCAGAGTACAGACTGTTGGGACATTTCCTATTTCTGTTGAATCCACCAAATATGTGTTTGTCAGGAGATGTGCAAAGTAGCTGACTAGAGTTGGAAATCTCAGGTCAAAAACATCCAAGGATATTAATCACAAAGACTAACTTTGGACTACTGCTGTTGTATAACTAATATTGCATTCTGTTTCATTTAAAATTGTAGTTAAATTTGATTTAATTATTCAATTTGAGTGCTTCACCTATTTTGTCAATATCTGCGATATACCTTGAGTTGGGGTCTGTAGACCTAAATGTGGGTATACATTGCCCAAAGAACAGAATCTATGAAACTCGCCTCACTGCCTTGGACCCTAATGAAGGTTATCCAGAAACCTAAGAATCCTGTTGAGAAGTATTGATTCACTTAGTTGCTGAGGGTTAGTACATTGTGCTAAGAGGTCAAAAGAGAAATCTTATTCTTAAAATGAATAAAAGCTGAGAAAAACTGATGAAGAGAAAAGCATATGCAGAAACAGATCAAGTACAACAAATCAACAGCTGCTCAATAAATAAGGCATGTGGATAACAATGGTAAATACAAATCTTAATTAATATTTGTCATAAAACAGCTGTGTTTAAACCCATGATAGAAAAAGAGGCAACACAGATCTGTTAAAATAATCCTTACTAAATTTAGAAATCAAAACTGCAGCAAAATAACACAGACTTATTTAATTAGGAATTTACATGGAGTGGTTGTGACTGTTTTCTAGCAAATCTGCCTATAACCTTCTGTTTGCCGACAACAACAGTGTGTGGATTTAAAACCGGCGATACTACAGTATCTAACTGTAGCATCTTCTCGGGAAACAATGACCTACTTTTCCAGCTCTGCATTTTTAGATCAATAACTTTTTCTAAAGAATCGAGTGCAGAAACATGTCATAATGCACTCCATGCCCTCAAATCACCACGAGATATTAAATATAACCATTAAAGCAGAGGAGGTCAACAATTAAGCAAAGTCAGTCACTAATTAATTTATCTTTACATGCTTATCTTTGCATACCACATTGGGAATATTAAAATGTATTTCTAGACAGACAGCCTGAAGGAGGTAATATAAAATTCAGGAGAGTTGTAAAGCACTTCATTTTTCAAAACAAGGCGGATTGCTGCTTTAGAGTCAAACTGAGTTTGCACAACGAGGGTTAATATTGTCCACACACATATGCATATTATTACTGCTAATAACTGGAAAATTGAATGGAATAATAACGTTTTACAATGTTATGGTGTCAGCAATACGACTGGTGACCTGAGCCCCAAACAAGGACAAACAAATATTGCAAATAGTTTTTAATTTCATTTTAACATGGAAGCATGTGCCTGATCAACTAATTCTTACCTGCTATGGGCCTGTTTCTATTTAAAAATACACCATCATAAGCAAAGGTAAAGTGAGACATATAAATGATCTAGTAGCGCAAACAAGTTTCAGCACAAGTAACAATCATTAAGTTGATTTTAATTGAATAACTTAGTAATAACTACATTCTGAGCCATCACATTAGTCACAGTTAGATATTCTTTTTCTCCTCAATGTCAAAGCTGAAATATTTACAAACTGTTTTTTTAGGGTGCATTTCGAGTCTAAGACGGTCTCAGAGTCTAAGTGTCTAAAATTAACCATAACTTGTCAAGTAAGGATACTTTAAAGTCGCACGCAATTGTGTTTTTTTTTTGTTAGTTTATGATTCGCATTGAAAGCAAATTAATCAGACGCTAACGCTATTGTGGTGTTTTTTACCTTGAATAGTTTTAAACTGATGTTTTACCAAAATACTGTTTCACCACATTCACCACAGATACATGATAGGCTACTTGGGGTTAATTGCCTTGCTTAGGGGCACATTGAATGTGACAGGAAGCAGCTGGAATTGAACAAGATGACAATTCTACGCCCTGTGCCACAGTGTTGGACAGTTTTTCTTATGGTTATGCAGTCAGAATTAAATTATAATTTTTTTATGAAACCTCATAAATATCTTATTCAATTCATAACAAGAGTATTGCTTTATTTTTTTTAATCAATTGATGCCTGAAGAGCTAAAATATGTATAGTCTTAGCTATTATGTATGTGGACTCGTTGATTGCTAAGGACTCATTGATTTTTATGTCTGTTTGTGAAAGGTGGAAAATCACTATTTTATAATAATGTTCTACATTATTTCTGACGTCTGCAAGCCTTTGGCATATTTTATAATCAGTAAAGTCCACATCTAGGACATTTAAGACAACTCTACATTGATTTTAAAACTATAAGACACTAGGTTTTTACTCCACTGACACTGACTTGCATAGGTTTTCAAAATATCAAACATCTCCCTAAAGAAACATTTAGGATTTACAGAAATTACGTTTATATTACCTTACAAAATAAAATAAAATACAACAAAAAAATTACCTTTTGAATCTGTTAATCAGGAAAACACAGAAACAAGGTTACAGACATTCCATACATGTCTGGGGTTATACGAGGTAATGTACAGAAAATACTGGTTGTATTTTATTTTTCCTAAAGTTGTGGTGCTAGTAAAAAAGATTTTATCCCTACACAAAACTCTTGACCAGAAGAGTAGAACAAGTGATTCAATAAACAAGCAACAGGAATTTATAAGATATGACATATCAAAAATGGGGGCAACCATCTTCTTCCAAAAATAGGTCAGAAATATTTGCCTTCTAACTGTATGACCTCATCAACCTCTCCTCTAAACACCCTAAGAAATAAGAAATAAACAAAATGTATTTATAGTTATAAATGCAAATAAGCATGCTAACTTTTTTGTTAGAATAAAGCTGACAACTGTGATGAATTTGAAAATAATAACCAAGAATCACATTTTTAATGCTGTTTCATTTTACTGCGTAGCAAATGGGTAATTTACCTTTGTGTCCATGTCAATGTTGACCTTGAAGTTTTGCACTTGACACATGTTATCAAAATGTCATAGTATACAGTAAAAAATAAAGATTATAAATTTGACATACACACATTTATTATTCTGTACAGTGTCAGTTTTGTAATATCTGAAGACCCTCTTGGTTCAATTGTACATGCAATCTTTTTAAACCTGAATCAACTGTTCTGATGAATTAATAAGGGAATCTGCCACGTAAATGTTGTCTTAGAGTTGCTACAAAGTTAGGTGAGTGAGAAGGATGGTAATGTGTTAAAAAAGAAAAGGAAGAGGTAGGTGGGAGGAGGTATTAGAGCGTAAATTGCCCGGCAGAATGTGGCATGAATGGAGGGTGTTCTTGATGAGTATTAATGATATCAGAAAGTGCAGCCAAACATGCAAAGGGGAGAGACAGCGAAGACAGTCTGTAATGGATGAGGCTTAGTACGAGAAGTGGAGGAGCAAGTTGGACTGCAGCACCGCACATAGGTTACTGAAAATATTAAAAATTAATGACTATTTCTGTGATTTACGGCAACACAAGGGTGCTGTAACCCAACCTGTGTAAGATGAATGTCTTGGGAAAGCTAGAAGACTGATGCAAACCTTGTGAACTACTAGAGAGTAGGGCATGGGAGCCTGACCCTTGTCTGCTGGTACTTTATTTCCAGCTGGTGTTTTTCCGACTGCTAAAATGCTTCTTCTGTATTCTTTATGAAAGAAAAAAAGCAATAAGACCCTCCACCTGCACTATGAGAAGTATATGTCATACTGAGGTTATAAAAATAAAACCTTCTATGTCTCCCATTATAACACTTTGTATGAAACATTAAAGATTAAATTGAGTGGTAACTGAAAGTAAAGAATAAAGAAAGGTGAAATTTTTCTCAAACGTTTGGCCCATTTACAGTGAGGGGTAGTTGTGCAATGACATGCAAAACTACAGCAAGGCTTATTCACTAAAATCTATTTTGCTCCAAATTAAAAATGTCCTAGTGCTCCTTACAACGACGCACTGACAATTAAGAGTTGCTTATATGAATGAAGTTGGTCTATATAATGTGTCCCAGAAAAAAAATCAAAGTTAGTTATGGTAAAATGATAAAATGAGATTTTAGTGTTTTTGTATGTATGAATAAATCTGTCAGTTTAAATACATTAACTGGAGTGTGAATGCAAATCTGTATATACATTTATTTGTTTTTGTAAGGTTCTTGAGACAACAGTTGTTGTAACTTGCAGCTCTTTAGATTATCTCAACTGAAATAGAAGAAAATGCATGAATCCTGTTGAAAGTTATTGTTTTACCTGGATTTTTGTGATGGCAAAGGTTTTATTTATTTATTTGTTACTGAAATACTTTGGATTTCACAGTTTCCATTTCTCTTATCTTCCTCCGTGCCTCTCATCGGAGCACGCCTTTCTCTGCTCATTACGCTGATATCATCTTCAGAACTAACTAACTCCCTGGTAGTGTGGCTGCTGTGTAGAGCAGCATTTTAGGTCAGATTGTTAAGCACGATGAAACAGTGAGGCGGGAGCTTGTTAGCAGCAAATCATAACCCTTCTTACAAGGCGCGCTTAAACTAAAGAAAAAATCAAAAATACAGCATCAGATGTTTTATGCTCAGATTAAAGCAACATTCTTGTGGGATGTTGATGGAATCTTTTATTGTTTTTTACAAAATAATCATGATAACAAAATACCAGTTTGTTGATCAAAAAAGTAACAAAAACTAAAAACAGAGTTCTATAAAAATGATAAGTAGGTAATACATTTTTAATATACAATAGTTCATTGCATAAATATTCCCTCCCTTTACAGTTTCATTTTTAAGACACCTGTGTCTAAAAGGTCCATTTACTGAAGCAGAAACAGAAATTATAAAAATTATAATTCAGGGGCAAACAAATCTCTGAGACATTAAACATTCAGTTGTGGAATTTAGTTAAATTCATTATCAAGAAATGAAAGGAATATGGAATATGTACAAATCTAACTGATTGACAAGCAAGAAATAATTTCCCTTCCTAGAATATATTCAAGTTAAAGACATGTAGAGGATGTTGGGATTTTATTAAAAACACCGACTGGATCTGAACAGCAATGCTCATGTTGTAAGAACCTTTGGTTCCAGAATCTTAATATTATGCTTTGAAAATCATACAGTTTGTGATCATGACAGATTAACGTGTATGATGTAAAAGGGGAAAGTGATCTGTAATGGAATATGAATGGTTTAAAGAGCATGATAGATTTTTTTTTCATACAACCTACTGAACTCTTTTATTCTGAGAATACATAATATTGGTGAAATCTACCAATACATTATTTAGTGAGTATTTTCATCGCTTAGGTTATGTACAAGATCAGATTAATCTTCTTTAAAGTGAGTCTCTTTGTGCTACTACCAATAAATCTGCAGCTTAGATTCAATAGGTCCAAACCAAAGACAACCCAAGTTTCAAATGATGCAGAAGATTTGAGTCCAACTCAGGCTTATTATTGAGCAGTGCAGGAAGGTAAAACTTTGTCACATGTAAAGATGCTTTAATGGCAGATTAATTAAGGTAAAGAATAGAACACCTATTACAACAAGGTATTAAAATGGTATCTTATACAATCCAGTTGGGACAGCTGGGGGATTGATCCAGACTCTCTTGACGAACAAGAGTTATTGACATGAACTGGGTTTAGTAAGCAAGGAACAGCCAGTGCAGGACAATCATTGTTGTATATCACTTGTTGGCCATGTCACAAAGAAATAGCAAAAGACACAGTTGCAAATTTCAAGTTAGAAGTTACTATCCTCAACCCAAGTTGGGTTACAGGTTTGCAGCTCAAGTTACAGGCTAGAGATTACAACAAGGTGCCTTCCACTTTCAATAACAACAAACAAGAATGGGGTCAAACATCAGTGCCAGTGTTGTTGGCTTTAAACAGGTGACTGTAGCTAAACTGGAGGTAAAAATTCCTCTTAGACATGCTGTGTCGCCCTTGCTGCCAAGCTTAAGCATTTTCAAGGGAAAATACATCCTTAGCAAAAACTTCTTGAAAAGATTTATCAATGTTTAGGTAAAAATACTATTTAAACATATAGAAAATAACAAAATGAAATTACAATAGAAAATAAAGCCCTCCAGACTACATAACATTGACATCTTGATTTTAGATTCGTACAGAAGGTTAAACCAAGAATGAATCAATATTTTTTTATTATTAAACACTTGGTGGAAAACTCTTTGTGGAACAACTCGCAGGCATTATTTTTGCATGAATTTTGCTATATTTCACAAAAACGGCTTTGCAAGGTTGAAGGTGCCGTTAGTATGTTCTTTGGCTGTGTGCTTGCTTCTTTTGGAGGAGGGTACTCCATGATGTTCCCATCTGCAACAATAAGTGTTTTTGTGGTATTTTTTATGGTGATTTATGCCACGTTCTTCCTCCAAACATGTTGTGAGCGACGACAAATAAAGATATCGTCTTTGGCTTCATCCGACCCAATTATAAACTTCTAATATTTCACTGGCTCGCACAGATATTCTGGAGGAAACTTTAAACAACCTTAGCCTGTTTTCTCTTTAGCAGTGGAGCCCTGGCAGTGGTTGTGCATACAGGCCATTGTGGTTAAGTACATTACTTAGTTTTACCAGTAGTTTTCAGGTCTTTTTTGAAGTTCTCTTTGAGTGTTCATTCGCTCTTATACAAAAGTCTTTTGATTATATTTTTATTCCTGTTAGAAATCAAATAAAGGGCATCTGGCTGGTGCTGCTTTATGCTGGGAGTTATTTCCTCTTTAGGATTATGGCTCTAATGAAGCTGGAACATTGAGGGTTTTATTGGACATCATTTAATATTAAACCAGCTTATACCAATTTGCATGTAGCAGTAGGAATGCTTATTAAATACTACCAGAAGTCAGATGGTGTCCTTCTTTGGGTTTTTTTCTGTGTTAAATAAGTCTGAAGGTTGCTTTGGGATTATGTTGTTGTTTTTGTTGCACAAATTTGATATTAATTATATGAAATAAAACAATGTTCCAGACATGGTCATACCTTTTATACACAATGTATTTAAATATATAGACGACATCCATACATCCACCCACTGTCTATACGTGCTCATCTTTGCTGGTTCACAGTATAATAGATGACAATCTCTGTTTAATGTAATTACAAAAACACATTGATTGGAGAAAGACAAAGAACCCTAAACTAGACATTAGCTTGGTTAATTAGAATTAAGAATCAGTATTTAGCCCTACTGATTATTAAATTCGAATAAGTTATAAATAAATGCCATGATTGCATGTTTTAAATGAAATGTTTTCCTGAATGAACTTATAAAGCTGATCATTTCAGAGCCTGGTTGAGGATTTTAAAATATCCATCCTTGCTATACTGAATGGTTTCAGATATGTTAATTTGTTAGACTTCACTTGGACATAGAGCTGAACAATCTATTGTTTTCAACCAACAATCGCAATCTCAGACAGCACAATTTTGGGATCCTCAAAGCTGCAGTTTTTCTCTGTCCTCAAATAATTTAGTCAGTAATTTCACATGTGTGCCCAATACCGGTGTAGGAAAGCTCTGTCAGCTACCAATCAGAAAGCTGCACTAGATTACATGTTCTCCACTCCAGTCAGAGTTTAGTGAGGCTGTAACAGTGCAACGTGCTATAGAGGAGCTGTCTATGCGATAAATAATTTTTTTCAAGTAGCCCTTGTGCAACAGCTTTGTCGTGAAGAGTGCACGTAGATCACACAGCAGTAAAGGAAGTAGAAAGTCTCATCTATCCTTCCGTTTTTCATTTCATTCAAATACCCAGCATGCCAGGCAGCTAACTGATGCAGGCGCACTTTACGTGAACTTTGCATTAGCCGCCTTAGCAATCTGCCGTGTTGCATCGAGATAGAATGGGGGGCCGGGGTGGCACCAGCCCCTCTGAAAAAAGATATATATATATATATATTTGCTGGAACTCTAACACCCATATGAACATACGTATGCTTGTGTGGAATGTGACACTTCCAGCTAAATATATAGAATATTGCATAGTCATTTCTGTAAAACATGTGCAGCATACACACTGCGGTATGACACAGATTGCACACATTCATTGGCACATACTCACACTTATGTATTAAACGCATCTACAGCAATATGAATAAATTAAAATGTTTGCCTTTTCCCTGACAAATAAACATGTTTCCATACAAACATTTCATTAGTGTTTTTATTGCATTCATTACTCGTATTTGTCAGTGTGTTGAAGTAATCATATGCATTACTTTGGTTTTCTGAGATTTAGTGCTGGTGCTTCAACTTTTTGGTCTGTACTAACAAAAAATGGCAGCCTATGTAGCACCAGCGCTATCAGCTAAAAACATTACTGTACAGCCCTGTTATTCCTACCATTATAATAAGGGAATTCATTGAAACTTGATTTAAAGATAATAAATCGTGATTGAAATTGAAAACTGCAATCTCTGCCCAAAAAATCGCTATTTCACTTTCTTCTAAAAATTGTTCAGCCCTTCATGGACACTACTGGACATGGCTTAACAAATATTTTGCTTGTCTCCAGGTCTTAATGTATTAATTTCAGTCAGTACATAAAGTCAACAGAGTCAGTGACGGTGCAGCACAACCTCCATTGGTTGTAGACAGCAGGAATGGTGATGCCATATAGAAATTCTTAAACAAAAATCACTCTCATTAACATTTTATCAAATGAAATTACAAACTAAACTTGACTGCACTACTATTATAACAAGAAATAACACTAAATCCATGCATCTTTAGAATGGACTGACTTTAATATATACTGTATTTTTGGATATGAATTGGACTTTAAGGACAATCTAGAGGCAATGAAAATATCATCATATCATATTGTAAAAGGTTGGACAATGGGATGTTTCCTGATTAAAAACAAATGTTCCTTCTGATTTTTTGATTTGAATGACAGTGAGAAGTAATTATTTTTGCTCACATCTGCCTAAGTTCTGGTTGGCCGTGGTTTCGTTTCTCATATTATAATGAAATCTATTTGAGTTTTTTTATTAGCTGTTAAAAAAATGTAATTCCCTGGAAGAAATTTATTCCCCAGGGAAATACATCAGGAAATCAAAAACAGCTGCTGCAAGCTTCAATTAGGAATATATTTCTAAGCTTACAGTACATCCATTTAGTATCTCTCCTTTTTTTTTAAACAACTGTATGTAACGTAAAGCAAAAGCAATTAGCTGAAAAGGTATATAAATTGAATGCTAACCTATTACACACAGGATATGTCAATCAGTTCTATCTTTTCACCAGAGGACAAAAGCTTAGCTCTAATCATTTTAATGTGAAACGTGTTTACAGTAAACAAAAGACTTGACCTAATAAAATGTGCCGTAAACATGCTCAGATCATTCAAAATCCAAAGCCAAAGGGTTTATTTTGGATCCAACACAGTCAATGATTTTTATATCAGAACAAATATCAGTGGAGTTAAATCAAATCAAATAGCCTCACAGACACACAGCTAACATTGCATAGTGAGTGAAATCTACAACATACTAAGGCTGGATATCTCCTTGAAATTCCATTGAAAACAAGAACCTCATTCATTCATCTGTACAGTTTGATATAAATCTAGAAAATTTAGCCAAAAATTATCAAAACAATAGTCGATATATGTATTACTCATTAGACGCTTAACTTCTTTAATAAAATATGTATCATAATAATGGCCAGAGAAACATAAAAAACCTTCTGATTCCACAGTAAGAGATTTGATTAAGCTAAGAGAGGAGCTGATTATTCCCTAGTTAAGTTTAACAACAAAAGATAATACTTCAATTTAATAAATCTTATGAAGCTCTGAAACCTAATCCTTTTTTTAAATCCACTCTTTTCAATTTTTCCTAATAAGCTACTTTTCTCCTCAACTTCAGGTGAGCTATCCACATAAATACAGTGGGATATTTAACTTATACGACTTCTGTTATGTGGAACTACACATACTGTCCACTTCAAGCTTTCCTCTCCATTATGCTTTTGGCCAAAATGACTTTGGTTATTTCGTGCTGTCGCTACAGTTACTCTGCTATTTGCTTGCTGTATACTTTCTTCATTCTGCTCTTTTCACTCCATCTGTGTGCACTTGCAGTTCTTGCTGGCATTCACTTTGTTTTCTTCCTTTTTCTCCTTCCTTAAAGAGGATGGCCTACTTGTTTGTCTGCCTCTGTTTTTAGACATCTGAACTTGCCTTCTCCCAGTATGGTAGATGACGGATCATTAGCCTGCTTCTGCTTGACGTTTCTTCATGTTAACAGTTTGCTGTTCTGCATCACCATTGCCCCATGTTTTCTTAGGAACTGCACTTAAGTTGTAAAGGAGGTAATGCTGTCTGATTATTATGATTACACTAGAGCAGGGGTCTAAGGACCCCCAAACTTATTTGTGCTCCATCGCCTTCCTGATTTATTCTACCTGTTATATGAACTATTATAACAATCATTAAAAAATGTAAAAAACATTAAACTTATAAATAATTCTTAGAATTGTATAAAGATAATGTTTCAAATACTTATGGTATTTCAATGGAGATCTGTCTATTGATCCATAAATCAGTAAATCTATTGCACAGAATTTACAACCAAATTAATGGACACTTTTTGATTTAAGTCAGGTCACAAATATGAGTCACACAATAATAATAGCAATAAATCATGGCACAATACAAACAAATCTATTCGTTCAAATAATAAATACATGAATAAAATATGTGGTAAATCTATTTAGCTGTTTTTGAGATGGTCCAGTCTCTCCCTACATCTGAGCATACAGCTTAATCGCAGGCCCACCGAGAAGGAAACCTCAGGCCACGCCTGTTTCTTAGCAACACCTCCTCAAAAGTTGAATTTGCACTTGTAAGAAGTGTGAATAAACTTTAGTAGGTTAGACAGAAAGCTTTAAATGTCCAGTTTTTATTAACTTTTACTCAAGGCAACCTATTAAAAACTTCAAAACTTTTATGAACCATGGACCAAGACAACACAAATAATTGCATCTCCACATCTTCTAAAATTCTTTAAGCTTTTGCATTTAGTAATACTTTGCAAAGGTCAATAAGAGCATAAAGTATGAATTAAATCTTCATCTGAATAACAACCTACCTGAACTTTCCTTTACGCTGAAACTGAAAGATACTAAATGAAGTCTTGGCTGGAAATAAGAATGACTTTTTGAGATCTGAGACGATGGATCTTTTCGATTTTGTGGATGAAGGGCAAACTGCAGTTCAGTTTTTCTTCCTTTTGGGGGGGGGGGGGGGTT
>JAVLVB010000490.1:637858-648834 GCA_032876305.1 Orestias chungarensis | reverse complement strand
AAGCACTTTGAGCCGACTTTCTGCTGAAGTATGCTATAAATGTTTGAAATTTCACTCATTTTTTATCCTTATATATAAATGTCTTTCTTTACTAACAGCACTGACCTTCAAATATTGGTCTGCTACCAGGAATGCATTGTTTCTTTCCCATTTTACCATGGAGTGTTCCTATTTGAGGTTTTTAGACTTTCTGGTTGTCTGTCCACTTCCCACTTCTGATTCTTGTGCAAGGGACATCATGTAACCGCTTTGAATCCTGCTTGCACCACTGAGCATCTGCTGCTGCTAAGACTGATTTTATCTCTATTTTTTTAACACTTACACAATCGCATGATTGGACATTACACTATTATATTGGCAATGACACTCCTGAATTTATATACTGCCTTTAATTATCATAAAAGTCAAAAGTCAAGTTCTTCAATTTAACATATAATCATTAACATTTATTAGATTTACAGCCTAAATAATAATTAATATTGTTTTAGGGTAATTATTGATACCTTATCACTTTAATTATTCCATGTCTCCATCCATATTGTAATTCTAAGATGGACAGAAGTAAAAAGTGTTAAAAGTGTTAAAAGTGCTTTTTGAGAGCAACCAATGAGAAGAACCATATTAGTTAAAATAAGAAAATGACTTTGAGCAGGGAATCATAATTTCACAGGTGCTCATACTAATATGACATGACTGATACTAATCTTACTCTCATACTGATATGAACTAAAAGGCAATATGTGTTTATATTTGGTAGATGATGAAAAATAATGTACACAAACCTGTGCACAGACTGACAAGATAAAACCAAATATCCAACATTTGCATCAAATGGGAATCAACCTCACAGCTGGGGTTTTTTATGGCTTCTAGTGCAGCTGAGCCTCTCAAGCCAGCTGTCCCTCCAAACCTTTGCATTGCTGCAGTTTCAGTCACGACAGCCCTCACAGGCAAGGATCAGTGCATCACAGGTATCACAGACATCACAGCTCCAGCCCCAGGTTGCTCGGCGCATGTAGCAGTATAGCTGTCAAATGTGTGGACAATGCAATGATTTGCCAAGTCTGCAGGGATTATTCCCACCCACAGAAGCAAGAAAGAGGCTAGAGATTTTTTTCTCTAGTTCTTTTTACACCATCCAGCTCTTCCCGCTTGGGGAAAGAATCAGAGCAATATGTGTGGACAAAGTATGGTTTCCTTGACTATGTGACTCTTTCACTGACAAACAGTTCATCTTCTGAAGGACAGCCAGTTGGACACAGTGTGGAAGAGCGAAGCAACACCCGGGGTCACGGCATTGTCAACTCTCTGGTCCACTTCCAACCCCTTTTAACGCCGCTTTTGTAATTCAACCCAGGGTCATGCTGGCTGCAACACTTCTTTGGTGCCTCGCCAATTGAGAGAGGCACAGGTAATAGCTAAAAAAATCAAAATAGCAATGTTTCAAAATCTAGGGTTAAAGCTACTAAAGTAATTGTTTTAGAAGAACCAGCAAGTCTCTTAAGGGCCCCTAATCAGTAAAGCCATGACAAATCTGGATTGGCTTAAAATGAGGCCCGGAAATACAGAGCTGCACAGTCAAGAAGGAAAGAGATGAAAACTAAGCAGATTTTTACTTTAGACATTTTCACCCTCCCTGTGGCGATCTGGTGAACTATTTTGTACATGATGACCTATGAGCAAAAAGATGAGCAGCATAGCTACTTATCCAGCAAAAATTTAAAAAAAATTACTACTTGGCTGCATAAAGTAACTTTGTCCTCTGTCAATATGGATCAGGTAAATACTTATTTTATTTTACATTTTAATTTAAACAGTTAAACTACATATAATATAACCTCACAAAAACTTCAAGCTTAATTCATTTTCTGAGAATTACAAATAGTACCAATAAAAAGTTAAAACACACATTGTGTTAAGAGGTTCTGGGTTACCGACATGTGGCAAAGACTTGACTTTTTAGTTGTCCAGCAGCTTATCACATTCTCTATAATGACGGTAAAGTCAAGTAAAAAGAAATAAGCTGCAAAAGCTCTTTACACAGTACTGCACCCACCCATATTATTTTCCAAGCTGAGTGAAAGAAAAATGTGTGGTAGAAAAAAGGTACAGAAGCACATGGATAATTGCTGTACAGAGAGAACTGTAAAAACAAAGCCAACATGAGAGTTTGAAGAAGATTCACAAGATTTTGTCTGCAGCTCCAAGACACACGGATGTATCCACCCCATCGGCTGCAACTGTAACATTTATTATCCTTAACAAAGACTTGAAATAGCTGCTGTTGTTCAAAGTTACATTTTTATATGAAAGACCAAGACTGGTAACAATCTTTTGGCAGATGCTGATTGAATTTTTCATCTATCAGGACAGGATACCTGCTCACATGCAGAATGTACTTAAAACCTCTTTAATTATCCTTGCATCACTGTGATTAATTACCCAGTAAACTTGCCAGACCAAAACCAAAAAGATAACATATGGAATACTGTCATTATTAGGTTTGGAGACACAGACAATCCTGCTAAAGCAACCTAAACTTTCATTACACCTCATCTGCGCCAGTGATGCAGAAATTCATGGCAGAAAAAATATGACCAAATACTGAAAGCATACATGTACACACCCTTAAGTTAGCTCTAAGACACAGCCATGAAATTTCACTTAAATACTTATAATTGATGACTGTGTGATAAATGTATGACAAAAATGAATTTCCAATCAGCTGAAGATGCTTATGCCATGCTCTTGTAGTTTTACTAATCAGAGCACCTTAGATTAAAAAAAACCTGGCAGGTCCCAATACTTTCTCTGCATATATCTAAAACATATCTAAAGTACTGAGGCAGTTTGTAAATAAATAGGTGGAAAATAAAAACTTGAGTGACATTGAATATAAACTCTAGTTCTTTTTTGTAATTCCCACAGGCTGAAAACAGGTTAGTGTGTGCTTATTGACAGAGCAACCAATCGAGACGAGCATTCTGACTAAAACTGACTTCCTTGAGAACAAACTATCCTTCAATTCTCCAGCAAATGTGGGCCAACCATCAGTAGCAACCCAGCAAAGTGAGAGCTTGGTTTTCCTCAGCATCGTCAGGATGAATTATTGTTCCCCCAAGGAGTTGGTTTTTGTATCCAGTGGAAGGGAACAAGCAAAGGCTCTGCATCCTTTTTACTTGTCTCAACATACACAGATCTTAGTGGAAGATGAGCCCAAGGCTGAGTACCACATTGTTCCCCCTGAATTTTAGAGCTGAAAATCATTTGGACCTCTTCTAAAACACCTTAAGGCAAACTTTCTCTGGGGAGCTGAGAGGTGGGAGAACATAAAAATGTTGTGTGTTACGATTTATTGTTGACTACCTTGGCTGGAAGCCACTTTGTTGTTGACCACTTCCTTGTTTTCTGCTAAATCATAACAATTCTTCTCACTTCTTGCTTAAAGGTTAACTTCGGGGCATTTCCGTACTGGGTGTGGGCCTCTGACGATCTAAACAACAACACAATTAATCACAAAGGTTTATTTTTTATTTTATTTTTTCAAGAGTCAGGTATAGGGAAGGTTCTGCTTCTCCATCTGAGGACGATCAGTTATCAGCAGTTATTTCCTGATGATGTGATCTCAAAAAGTGAAAAAGTGACTCATCCATGAGTGTCTCTTGCAGTGCCACAATAATTGGATTAGTGAATATAACCAGGTAGCTTATTACTCTGCAATTCTCAAGGCTTATGTCATTTCTGTATTGCCTTGTCTAAGGTCCTCTAGTAACACTGTCTAAGCTCAGTGTTGCCATCTATTCAATCTGTTCAGTCTATTTAAATGGCAACAATTCTGAAAAAAAAAGTATCTTGAAGGGCTTTCCAACAAATGTAAATCCAATCAAGTCGCCATACATCCATTCCAATTGATCCTCGTTATCAAGCAGTATGCTGATACCTAAGGCTCTTGTGGTGGCAGTTGTGGCTGAGTGCCCACTGGTAATTCAAATCACAGCACCGGGGTCCACTGGTACCTCGTCCAGAGCAAATGGCCACTGACACATTCAACAAAATGATTTCCACTATGACAGGTCCTCTCACACACAGACCATGCTGATGTAAGCGTTTTTTTATGGGCTGGAGTGACACTCCAGAGCCTCTCGCCTCCCTTAAATAACCCTTCAGTTATGAAGCATTTACCATCCAGTTCGACAGGGTAACGTTAACAAGGAAGCAGTCACCAACATGCTATGTGGCCAAATGACATCCAGCTCCTTGTCTTTCTGTGAATCCAGACTGAGTGAATCTGCAAACAGCTAAATGACACTCTGGTGGAAACTTTCCTGGAGCTTGTTAGGTTTCATCTTATGTTAGAATGACGAGCATCATAAAGAATAAAGATAGTGGTTGACACACAGATTTAAAAAAAGCAAAAAGAAACGATTGAACAGTTTTTATTTGTGTATTTCTATTATTTAGTGAGATATTAACCAAGCAGACCAATAACAGTCAAGGGCAACGAGTCCGGCTGTAAAGAGAGTTTTGCTCCAGGACTGACACAGTTCAGCACAACAACAAGCATCTGTGCTCCATACACGCAGCTCTCAGCCTGGGCTGTGAGGAGGTGGATGGCGGACTTACTTCAGCACGGCGCTGTCCCCCTGTCTCACGGTGATGTTGTCCTTCAGGGCAGAATCTCCGCTCCTGGCTGGAACTCCTGCAGGTAGAAGGAACAGCAGTTTAATTCCCAGGATGAGCAGGGATCTCCCCGGCGCTGCCAGAAAGCCACACGTTCCCATGTTTGTTTGTTTGTTTTGGATTTCAACTTCCGGAGGAGAAACAAACAAAAAGAAGGTGAAGGCGCTCGGAAATATCCCTTCAGCAGCTTCAGTCTCTGTGAGAGCTCCGCGCTTCCTCTGCTCCTGACTGTAATCTGGTGAAATGGATGCTGAGGCGCAGATTCATCAGCTGAGCTCCTGTAGCTTCCCTCCCTCCCCTCCTGGCGTCTCTTTCTCTCTGTCGTCTGGGTGAGACGGTGGGAAGCTGAGAGCATTCGGAGCTGAATCCGCTCACTATCCCTTTTAATTAGGTACACATCTCTCTCTCTCTCTCTCTCTCTCTCTCTCTCTGTCACTGTGTGTGTGTGGGTGTGTGTGTGTGTAACGTGTGTGTGTGCTTGTAACGTGTGTGCGCATCTTGGCACACTTGCACCATGTGAACCTGTGGACGCACCTGCCAGCTCACATGGGGTTTCCAACCTATGGTCCGCGGACCACCGCGGGGTCTTTGTGTTGCGTTTGTGGGACACTCAAAAAACTTACAAGTGCCAGGATCACAAGATCCTATCATAATTAAAGGCAGTTGCTCCAGAAGGATTTGGCACTTTCACAAACCTTTAGCACTAACTCATATTTTTGATGTGTTCCTATACACTGAAAAAAAGGAATTATTGAGTCTTTGAATTTACAAAAGTGGAGCTGGTAAAAGCAACACAATTCACTGATATTCTGTTTGCAAACGTAATTTAATTGAGTATACTTAAGTTGTTTAAAAAGAATGTTGTGCTAACTAGTTTTTTGCAAGTTGGTTGAAATTAATTAAATTTAAAAAAGAAACTTAGTGTAATTGAGTTTAGTCAAGTGTCTCTATTGTTCCAATGTCACTACTCAGTGTCGTTGTCCCTTCTGAAGAGAAGGTTGCGCCAAAAATAGACCAAGAAGAAGAAGACGTCTCAGAAGAAAAGACCGCCAAAGCGGTTCACATTCCTCACCAGTCGGTATGGATGGACATCTCAAATGAAACGAGACAGTTGGTTGTATGTTTTTAGGATGCAGCTTTAAGACAAACATTTATTGTACTTTTAAGTCACACAAAAACAGAAAACATCATCATCAAACGCTGCTTGATTTTAAACCAGAAGTAGTTAAAACTACAAGGATAACATCTGTGAATGAATTGGAACCAAACAGTGAGGAGTGTGTTGAACAGTCAGATACTGCCGTTCCTTCAAACACTTATTCTCATACTGAAATTATTATTGCAATTATTAACCTTTACCAATTTTCAAGACTCTTTCTAAACCCCCTATGAAAGACTCACAAATTAAAAATTAGACAAAAGTGTCATCTATACAGAGCCTGGATAACAACAACATAAATTAGACCATTGAAGACACCACTGTGGTCAAAGAACATGCTTCAAGTGATGAAGTAGAGGACATTGGCATTGTTCTTGAATGAATAACGGTGTTACAACATCTTGATAATGTGCCATTAGCTATTGCTATTCTATTTGGACTGATGTATGTGCTCAACCTTAGTTACCATTCTGATCTCCGTTACACTTTTGAGGTTATCCAAAAGATTTGGATGGAAATGGATGACGGAAAGCTTTCCAACAAAGTACTTGCTATGAAAAACAAGCTCTCTCAGTGAACTGGTCACACTGATAGTACTGCACCCTTTTTTGTGTGTGTTACTTCTCCATGATGAGTTTTTATCAGCAGTGTTAACACTACCTCTTACATATTTGTACTGGTTTACTGTTAAAAAAACAACTTATTACTGATATTTGTATTTGTTCTTTTAACGATTCACCTGCGAAGTACCAACTGTTTGTGTACTGCAATAAGTGACTAAAGATAGATATTTGAAATCTGCTGGTAACAGATTTGTATTTATATGCAAAAATGACTATGTGTGTTTGTGATATAAGGAAGAATACAGTACTTTTGTTTCCAATGCATTTGGGTATGTTTTTTTGGGGGGTATTTGCACACAACACAAAACTGATGTCTACAATGTATTTTGCTGGCTTTAGCGTATCAGTTTAGATACTTAACCTGGGTTGTAAGGACATAATAAATTTGCTTTTTTAACATAATGAATGTACATTTTATTAGCATTACCAAATCAGGTTTGCTGTATTTGAATATCCGGTAACCTGAACATGATAAAATAACTATCATACTACATAATGAGTTGGTGTTGCAGTAGCTTAAAAATACAAGTTAACTTAACTTGATTATTTTAAGTACCTGAGTGTGATTCAAATATTTTGGTTAAACAGATAGTAATAAGTTGATTAAAAGAAGGTAATGTTGTAAATCATTCACATTCTTATCATGTGGGACCGATGTACACATTAAAATCAATTAAATCCAAATGATTCTTTTTTTTCAGTGTATGCGCTCCCATGATAGTTTGATCATAAAAATAAATATTGTGAACACAAGCGTACTTAGCTGCTTCGCCAGCTCCACAGATAAGGACAACAAAAAGTTGTGTATTTATCATGATCTGATGATTTTATTCTTTTTAATTTGTAGGAGAGTCACAATACAGCCTATCTTCTACTGTCTGGTTTCTACTGCTGGTCCAGGAGGAGAAAATGAAAGAATGGATGAATGGATGGATGGATGGATGGATGGATGGATGGATGGATGGATGGATGGATGGATACTGCAGAACAATGTAGCTCTGCTATAGGACACCATGGAGAAGCATAATGTTTAAAATTATCCGTCGTATCAAACTGACAGGAAAGAAAAAAAATGTATATATATATATATATATATATATATATATATATATATATATATATATATATATATATATATATATAAAAGTTAGCTATTGCAGGTTAAGGCCCTTCTCCACATTTATCTCCATTAGTAGATATTGTGCAGCTCTTCCCAGTTTTTTTATAACCACTTCAGGGGTAGTACTGCACGTACCAGGCAGTGAACTGGTAAGCAATTTGATTAACGGCAAACATCATGCCAAGATTGGTCCATGATTAATGTACCTGTGAGTGAGGACAGGAGCTTACAAACTCCAGGTATAAACATCTTCACCACGGCTGTGTACAGGAGGACATATCGTTCACATCAGAGAGGCACTCCCTGTATTTATGAGTAGCGCCAGGAGCACAGGGATCAACTTTTGTTGTGGAACTTTAATGATATCACAGTCCTCCACTTGCCAGTGTGAAACACCTGAACTAAATAATAACAATACTTTGAAATGATGTGCATGTTATTCTGTTCTATTCTAGTAATACATGGACACTGGCATACATCTTTTGATGGTATTTCCTGAATTGTGTCTGGTTTGCTCGTTCTGCAGAGAAACATTATTGGACAAAATGTTATCATTTGCATGAAAACAGTTAACTGTAAAAAGAAGGTCTACCCTTTTTAAATGATTTTATATTTATGGGTTTAAAGGTGGTTTGGACTGTGCTGGATGCTAAGCATACTTACACTTTGGCTCAAAAGTATTCAGACCCCCATAAGATTTGTATTCATAGGGATATAGTGATTGATCAGAGAATAATTTTGGAAAAAAAATTGGTTGTTTGTACTTAATCTTTAAAAAGTGACAAGATAAAAATGATTCATCCAATACACAAATTTTGCTTGCAGCAGTTTGGTGAAAAAATCCTAATATGATGCGCCAGGTTTCCTTAGATCACCTGGAATACAACTGGAGTATCACTGACAATGGTCTGGGCAGATGGTGGCACTTTTGTTCGCATTGAAGGTTTAGAAGTTCTTAAGACACAAAGAGAAACAATAACAGAGTGTCAATACAAAACAACACACCTCATACATTTTAGGACATGTTTGGCTATAGTCTAGTGTGATAAGAGACATGCAACCAGATTTACTACATGAAAAATGAAGTGTCACAGACACACAGTCTATACAAAAACATCCTGGGATGACCAGGAGTGGCTAATTCTATCTTCTGTATCTTCCATAACAGGAAAGAGTGAGGAGACCGGTACCAGTTTCACCACCAGACAGATGCACACATGAATGAGGCCAACTCCAAATCAGAAACTGTATAATATGAAGACAAAGACCTGATGAACCTCTCATCATGAGAGAACTCTCTTCTTAAGTTAGCATCTTATATAGAAAGAACATATTAGGTGACATTTTACAATAGTTCTATTTGGCTCATATTAAAAATGAGAGCCTCCGGGTGAATTCTTTTTAAAAGCAACCGCAGACTGTTACAAGTAAAAGGCAAGACAAAACTAGGTTAAGGACAACTTCAAACAAGGGGAGTGGAAGGGATAACTATCTAAAATATTTCTCCTTCAATAGCCTGGACCTACACACTAAAAGTTTACAGTGAAGCCTGCATCTCATAATGATTTTATAATTAGCTGGATAATATATTGTGAAATTACGGGTAAATGTTGCGATAAAAAATCAATTGCAGTTAAATCACAAATGTTTTCATGATCATAAAGTGTTATGAAATGCAGTGGTGTAAAACAATTGTTTTGCTCTCACAAATGTCCTGTTTTTGCTTTTTGTTCCTTGACATTATCTTTGAAACCATCAGACCCATTTAAATATTACTCTACCAAAATTACTCATCCAGTTATGAGTAATTTTGGATAGCATATGGTCCTAATACATCTAAAAGATTTTTTTTATAAAGGTATTACTTTTAGATTCAATACATAATAAAGGTATTATAAGATTATGTCAATTCATGCATTAAAAATAAAGTCCATCTAAGAGCAGCTTTTAGATCGAGGCATTTATAGACTAAAATAGTTGGAATTTTTGGTTTGAGATGTATTTGATGCATAGAAGAGAAATTATGTTTTTTTTAACAGTTTACCTGCAGTTATCTCATTATAGCCGATCATTGGCTATAATGTTTATTAAATATTCTGTCCACCATACAGTTCTTCGCAATGTTACAATGATCCCTGAAATGTCTCTTTTATTTTTCTCTTCCTAGAGTAAAAATAGGCTTTGGAAATATAAAAAAGCATAAAGTGAAAAAAATAAATATGATAAGGCAATCGTCACCTTTATTGGTTAGGTCTAGTAAACAGTAAACATTTTAAAATCTGATTCAAAGGAGACCACAGATTTGGCAATTCTAGGTTTTCTGGCTGTTGGTTCCAGAATTGAGGAGCAAACACGCCGACAACTTATCCTTATTTGATTTTGGGCTTGGGTCCTGAATGTTTGGACATAAGGTTCACACATGACCAATAACTGTTGGATCAATACCTTATAGATCAGAAAAATATTAAAATGAGACATTTTTTTCTAACAGAACACCAGTAAAGAGTTTCAAGAACTAATAAGATATATATGTTTTGATGTTGGTAAGGACTTTTACTGGCAGCTGCCTTGTTGTATTTATCTATAAATCCTGATGTATTTATCTATAAATCCTGATGTATTTATCTATAAATCCTGATGAATCCAGTCAGTTTGGTAGATTACATGCATGTCTAGATGACATAAAAATGTGGATGACTTTAAACTTTCTGCTCTTGAACTCTGAAAAGACAGAAGTTGTTATCTTTGGACCAGAACCTCTAAAAAAGAAATTGCTTAGTCAGCCTCTTGACCTGGATAGAATCAGGTTGGCGTCTGGTGACAATGTAAAGAACCTTGGTGTTATTTTTTATAAGGAAATATATTTCAAGTCCCATATAAAACAGGTCTGTAAGATTTCCTTCTTTCACCTTAGGAATATAGCAAAAATTACAAATATTCTCTCTAGGACCGATGCTGAAAAACTAGTCCATGCATTTGCTACTTCAAGGCTGGCCTATTGTAACTCTAAAATGCAATTAAAAGTCTACAGTTGGTCGAAAATGCTGCAGCAAGAGTTCTGATGAAACTTAAAAAGAATCAAGAATCAAGAATCAAGAATCAGTTTATTTATATAGCGCCAATTTACAACAGATGTCGTCTCAAGGCACTTCACAAGAAATCAATTAAAATCAAAGATACATCATAAACAAATCTATTTAAAAAGTTTCCAATCTAAGGAACCCCAGCAGATTGCATCGAGTCATTGACTTGCAGCATTCACTCCTCTGGAATCAGCAGACCAAAACAATGGCTTGTGTTGTCGTTGACTTTACAGCAATCCCTCATACTGAGCATGCATGTAGCGACAGTGGAGAGGAAAAACTCCCCTTTAACAGGAAGAAACCTCCAGCAG
>JAVLVB010000490.1:582747-621626 GCA_032876305.1 Orestias chungarensis | reverse complement strand
CGGAGGAACTCAGTCTTGACTGACGGTTCTCCTTTGCTCTACCTTCTTCATGTCTCACTCTATAGGGTTAAGTTATTTAAGTTTTTCTATAGTTATGCTGCTATAGGCTTAGACTGCTGGAGGACAATTTGACCACTTCTCTCTCTGCTACTTTCTTCTCTTGTCCAATCTACCTAGTTACCGTTATTTCAACCTTGTTAACCTTTTGTTTTCTCTTAGTGTTCTTCTCTCCATAGTAACCACACCTGGGCTGGCGTTCTGTTAGCTGAGACAGCTTCTTGGATGAGAACATGGGCTGAGATGCTTCCAGTGACGTTCTACAACTGCTGCTATAAACTCTTTTTTTTTCAGTTTCCTCTGCATCTAATTTAGTTTTCTGTCTTTTCAAACCTCCAGTCAGTCATGGCAGATGGCTGCTTGTACTGAGCCTGGTTCTGCTGGAGGTTTCTCCTGTTAAAGGGGAGTTTTTCCTCTCCACTGTCGCTGCATTCCCACTCAGTAAGAGGGATTGTTGTAAAGTCAACGACAACACAAGCCATTGTTTCTGCCTGCTGATTCCAGAGGAGTGAATGCTGCAAGTCAATGACTTGATGCAATCTGCTGGGGTTCCTTAGATTGGAAACTTTTTCAAATTGATTTGTTTGTGATGTATCTTTTATTTTATTTTATTTTCTTGTAAAGTCCCTTGAGACAACATCTGTTGTAAATTGGCGCTATATAAATAAACTCATTCTTAAATCTTGATTCTTGATATAGTCACTCGGGCCTTAGGTCAGGGAGATCATAATATCACTTTTGCTTGTTTTGACGTTTGACGTTCTGGTCAATTATTCAGACCTTTCATTCTTCTTTAAATGAGAGTTGAGATTAATCTAGCTGTTCTACGCGGCATAAAAAATATAGCAACTGGATTCATATTTTTAACAATCCTTGTTGCTATATTTTATTATATGAACACTGTTTAAGCTCCATCCAAAGGAAATTTCATAGTATATATTTTTAAGCCTGGACTGCCATGTTTGTGCTGCTGTGAAGATAAGGTTGAGATTATAAATCATCTCTGGTCACTAATCCCAGCGAAGTGCAGAGCCACATGTAGTAGCTATTATAGTAACTTGAGGGTTTACCACCTGCCTTTAGGTGATAAATGTATTCCAGGCTTCCACAGCAAAATATCTAAACATTAATGATGTTAAAAAGTATTTTTTGCATCAGTGCAGTCAGCTTCGAAAGTGCTCGTAAATGTTTTTTTTAAACTGTTCCTAAGAACACACACTGTATGACAGATATCTTAAACGCATTCCTAGTACGTAGCCACTTTATGGAGCTACAGGCACCGCTGAGGCATGTAGGGTCTTTTGTAAGCGCCTTCACATCTTCGATCAAGCCCATTTAATCAAACTGGTTGAAGTGCTGGAGCTTCATTAGCACCTGTTTTTCCACTGCTGTAAGTCTTACCTCTAGCTATAATAAACACAGCACCTATTTAGAGCTGGGCTAATACAAAGCCTGTTGAACAGGGGCAGGGAATTGGAGACCAACAACCTATTGGATTGTTGAATGACATTGTTAAAACTCTGGGTTCAGTTTTGTATTAGATTTGTATAATTTAACAAAAAAAAGACAGTTTGTCTCAACATAATAATTTTTCAGAGTACCATTGTATAAACACAAAGATACTGTCTCCTTCTACTGAATATTTTGAAAAAGGGCAAAGAACTGAATTCACAGCTAGTCTTCCATATGTGCCTTTTCAGACTTATATATTATAAATTATTGCCTGTACTCTAAAGTTTAAACTTACTGAGACTGTGAAGCATCCAGAATCAGTAGTTTCAGAAAGAAAGTTCTGTTTGACAGTTTCTACTTCCAGTAAATGAGCTCCCAACTTTATATGGGTTTACTGCTGGAATTCCCATTCATATAAATGGGTCTACGATTCACATCTTGGTAAAATAGGATTGCCTTGCCTACCCCATATTGCCACAGGAAGCACACCATTCAACACTATCACACTCCTTAACTTTGCATTGTCAGTAACAACATTAGTGTTTTAATCCAGTGGGACAATAGAGTCACCATTTGGATCACCTTCTGCACTTTGCTTAAGGATCTAAAATATTTTTTTTTGAATGAGTCACTCAAACACAATAGGGATCTATGTGTAAATGAACCTCTGCTCTCACCCAGAGTGATTCAAACTTAACACAAGTTAGTAGTCCCAGCAAACCTGCATGTCTGCCCAAAAGCATGGATTGTTTTTCATGCTGCAACCTGCCTGCCCACTCTGACTCTCACTTACTGTGGCAGCCAGATTTCTCCCCAACCTCCATCTTCTACAGTAAATCTTCTCTCAACTGTCACTCCTAAGTCCCGGGGCCAGGTGAATTAAAGATGTGTAGGCACAAAGCACATTTGTATGGCTTTTGTTGCACTCAAGGAAAATGTGAGAATGGATGCACTTCATGCATTCTCAAGGCCACATACACTCACACCCACACAATGTAGCAAATACATGGTCACACACATGCACACAGGCAAAATCACACATTTTTAGGAATTTGAAAACGAATGCACCACTTCTCTACAGTGGACTGATGGTACATACTAGCCCAGTTTTCCTACCCACTCTCCACCACACATTTGCAAGTAAGTCCTAATATATAAATTAGAGGCATAAACAAAGCAAGTTTTTAGTTGGCTCAGATTTATTTATCAAAATGATTTTAATGGTCATGTGTAATATTTATTTGTTGTAAGTGGAAAACAATCAGGTAACAAAAAATAAAGCTTTTAAACATCTGTGTGTAAATAATCTGTATAACTTGTATTATCAAGTTGATTGAGCAACTGCAAATTCTCAATGGTCTACAGACCTCCATGTGTGATAGCATTGTTTCACTGTCGTGTTATAGCATTATCTGCAAGTTGTTTGTTCTATATTCATTAAACCTTTAAATACATCACCTTACATGACCTTTAAAACCTCAATAAACAATGTCTAAACCTGGTACATCAGGATTTATAATATTCAATTTTGTGTTAAGATCTCAGTAGCTTCTGTGGTGTATAGAAATGTTCGATTCATACACATTTTTGTACATGGTCATAAGCTACTACTTTATAATGCTTTATTAGACAACCTAAGGTAAATGTTTTATCTAAACATTATCAGTGTGAACCTTTGTCCCAGTCTCATATTAGTTTAAGGCACTGCATATTCTATTCAAGTTCCTAACTTCCCAGCAGCATAATCAAGAATCAAGAATCAGTTTATTTATATAGCGCCAATTTACAACAGATGTCGTCTCAAGGCACTTCACAAAAAATCAATTAAAATCAAAGATACATCAAAAACAAATCAATTTGAAAAAGTTTCCAATCTAAGGAACCCCAGCAGATTGAGTCATTGACTTGCAGCATTCACTCCTCTGGAATCAGCAGACAGAAACAATGGCTTGTGTTGTCGTTGACTTTACAGCAATCCCTCATACTGAGCATGCATGTAGCGACAGTGGAGAGGAAAAACTCCCCTTTAACACATATCTCAATTGTGCAATAAAAAAAAAGTAAAATGCAAAACAAGCTTTAATAAAGAACCACTATTACTATTTACTACGACTACTATACTTTTTTTAAAGTAGAACTATTTACATATACATGCGCGCGGGCACGCGCAAACACACACACACACAAACACACACACACTCGCCGGCCAGCACGCTGTTCCACAGCTTCTCCGTGAGGAAGTCCGTGTGTTGCAAGTTCTCCAGCGCCAGGTACAACAGGTAGTGGCACAGAAAGTGCGGCGCGGAGGAAGCGCCGAACACGCCCACGAGGACCAGCTGGCGCAGCTGCTGGTAGAAGCCCACCAGGGCGTGACTGGCCGAAAAAAATTAGAAAATAGTTTTTTTTTTCCTTTGTTCTTTTTTAGTTTATTTTATATGGTCTGAAAACTCGCTAAATGTAGCGTCAAAGTCGCTAAGTTGGCAACACTGACTTACTGTCATGTCATAACTAAATGATAACCTCGCGGCAGATTTGGGATCAGTCCGCGGTCTACCATTAGATCACGATCGACTGGTTGGGCACTCTTGGCCTATAGCAAAGTGCAAAAACCCATCCCTTTGTCCTGAAGGGTGATATGAGATGGATTCGACTTGTACTTTAACGTCTTTTTCATAGTTTCTGCCAGTATATTAAGCTGCAATGGATCTTCTACACCTCAATTCTAGGCTTAATTTTTAGATACTTTATATTCCCTCCTAACTGTCATTTAGAGGTCCACTGCCTGTAAAAGCTCACCCTCTCAACCTGACCAATATGTCAAGATGGTGGCAGAGTTAAATAGTGTCCTGTGTCTGGGCAATCTTAAAAAGGAAAAAACCTCATGGAGTGCAATTTAACACATCCCACATCCAGCTGTGTGGGATCTTCCATCACATCTTCACCTTGAGCCTGAGCCAGAGGGTCGTTCCCGACCGGTGGAAAACTTCATGTCTGGTTCCTGTGCCCAAAAAGAAGACACCTACCACACACAGTGACTACAGGCCGGTTGCCCTGACATCGCATGTCATGAATTCACTAGAGCGGCTCGTTCTGAAGCACCTGCGTAACATCGTTGGACCTTCACTGGACCCCGTGCAGTTCGCGTACCAGCCCCGGATGGGAGTGGAAGACGCCATCATCTACCTGCTGCACCGAGTCTACTCGCACCTGGAGGAGGCAAGCAGCAAAGTGAGAGTCATGTTCTTCGACTTCTCTAGTGCGTTCGACACCATCCGACCAGCTCTCCTCAGCAACAAACTCCTGGACATGCGGGTGGACGCTCCTCTGCCTAACAGGCCGCCCACAGTATGTAAGACTGCAACACACCACATCAGACATCATAAGGAGCAGTACGGGGGTCCCACAGGGGACAGTACTGTCTCCGTTCCTGTTCACGCTCTACACCTCTGATTTCAGGTTTTGCTCACAGTCCTGCCACCTGCAGAAGTTCTCAGACAACTCTGCCATCGTGGGCTGCAGCAGCAGGGACCAGGAGGCCGAGTACAGGAGTGTGGTGGACAGGTTCGTGGAGTGGTGTGGGCTGAACCATCTGCAGCTTAACGTCCGGAAGACAAAGGAGCTGGTGATGGAACCGCCCAGAACCCGTCATCATCAACGGCTCAGCTGTGGACATAGTGGAGGACTACAAATACCTCGGTGTCCACATAGACAATAAACTGGACTGGTCTAAGAAAACACACACAGTCTACAAAAAAGGTCAGAGCAGACTGTCCTTCCTCAGGAGGCTCAGATCTTTCAACGTCTGCAGGACCATGCTGCAGATGTTCTACCACTCTGTGATCGCCAGCGCCATCTTCTACACTCGTGTTCTGGGGCAGCCGGCTGAGGACGGCTGACACCAACAGACTCAACAAGCTCATCAGGAGAGCTGGCTCTGTCCTGGGACTGGAACTGGAGTATGTGGTGGAGGTGTCAGAGAGGAGGATGCTGATGAAGCTGCTCAGCATCAAGGACAACACCTCCCACCCCCTACATGCCACGCTGACGGCCACCAAGAGACCACCAAGAGTCACCACAGAACGCCACAGGAGGTCTTTCCTACCTGTGGCAATCAAACTGTACAATTCCTCTTCCATCTGCAGGAGGGATAAATAGTAGTGTAGTTATTGTTATATGTTGATTGTGTACTGTACTGTGTTGTAGGTGAGATGAGTGTGTCGTGTTAATTGTTAATTGATACTCTGTAACCCTGGCAAAACAATTTCCTTTGGGATCAATAAAGTCTATCTTATCTTATCTTATCTTATTATCCCACCTGAGCTGTAGATTGTTTAAATTTCTTTAGATGGCCTTATCTCGTTAGATACATTTTATGTCAGTGCTCTTTTTGCCCTGACCCTCAGTCAAGCCTTGGTAAGTTTAAAGATATTCTCTATCTATAAACAATTTTAATGGATTACACAGGACTGTGAGATGTCCAAAGGTTGAGGCATTGTTTTATAAATGAACTCTGCTTTAAGCTTTTCCAAGATTTTCTCCCTGCCCAGCCTGCCAGTTTGTAAACATTTGTTCCTTAATGTTTTCTGAAAACCATCTTTACAGAAAAACTCAATTTATAGAAAAAAGAAATGGGACACAAGTGGACTCCTACTAGTTAGATGAATTTTAACTGCAGTTGGTAGCTTTGGATATTATTTATTGTTACTGTATCGAAGTAAAATTGAAACTATGTAAAGTCGCAGAACTGCAATGTATCTCAACCCATGTTAATCCACACAAAAAAAGATGAGCAAAGCACATCAGAATGAGGTAGAAACAGTATTTATGATACATATACCGTGCCGATCTCTGCTGACTTTGCTAGTTTACATTCATCTTGCAAACTTTGAATGTGGTGCTCCTATGTTTAAATTCTTCTACAGGGAATTTAATATGTGAACATTAAATAGAACACTCCCAACTTTTTATTGGTCCATCACTGTGTTCCACACAGAGGACATAAGACACAAACACACACACACACACACACACACACACTCAAAAACTGCAAAAAAAATGCTTTTATCCATTTACAGGCCGTCAGAAATGTTCCCTAATGACATGAGAGCATATTACTATTCATCTGATCTTGACCTCCCACAAGGTAACAAGAGGATGTATTTAGGAAATCACTTTAACAATATAAAATATAATATATGTAAAATGTTAAGCAGCACCTTCTCCTTAATGTGGGGGGGTGGTTTCTAACAGACATTAGTTATTTATCATTATCTCAAAAGGTATTTCTGAATAATAAGGCTTCAAAACACAAAAGATAATCTCTAGGAACCTGTGTGATACTCGACAACTGGACAATAGTTTGTTCAACAAAAATTCAGCAAAAGGAGGTAATCTGAGAGGCAGAGACAACCCTTGTTGTTTTTGCAGTTACTGGACCCCCGAGTACTTCACCTGTGTACACCTTCTTAGGTTTGACAACCTAGAAGGCATCTTGGAAAAATCACATCGCTTCTGGATCAGTATAATTACCAGCTAATGCAACTCAGAAAGGTTGATCTTATTTTGATGAAAATAACTAAATGTAATTTACCTGAACTTTATCTTTGGAGAGAAATGGTCCTATCCATGTTAATGTTCATGAACATTGAAGCAGCATAGTTATTATCTTACTGTTGTAAGACTGCTGCAAACGCTAATTTCCATTAAAACCTAAATTACATTGCAGACTGGTTTGTAGGAATTTCTCATGAGCTCCATCCTTTTTTTAATCAATATGATCCTAGCCCCCTATTTAGGTATAATCTAGGTTTCAACAGCTTGAACTTTTCTAGGACACTTTTGACCATGTTTAGGAATGTGTTTACAGACATATTTGATCTTTCTTGTAACAGACCGAATAAAACACTCAGCCAGAACGATTATGTTAAACAAGGGAAAACTCTACTTCCCATAAAGCATTAGGGGAATTGGTATTTGCCTTATATCAGCTAAAACCACACTCATCCAGTGAATTGCTTGACAAACAAGCATGATATATTACTGCAGAGAAAACATCTGTTCTACTCTAGAATCTGTTGGCCATTAGCTTACACTACTGCACCCATCTGGCATTGTATTTTTGTTTAACAGTTTGAATATGAAATGGTCTGATTTACTGGACAGTTCATGTCTTTTCATGGTAACATACTGGAAGCCAGTGAGTGCCTGAGAGTGACCTGAACATCCAAATGCAATGATTTAGATGGGTACGTGATACGTTTGGTAATATATTGTATCACACACAAGCAAGTATGGCAGCATCAGTCTAACCTAAAATGATGCAGAGTGCAACAGAAAGTGTACCCACCAGGTGTTAACAGGTGGGTGCATCTTCTATATCAATCACAGGTTCACCAAAAAAATAAAACTTCGCACTTCTTCTGTTTTTGCTCGATGGAAATATTTCAGTGGTAGCAACATTTTGAACCTATGTAGTTTTTAAAATGTCATTTACTGTCTATTATAATTGTTGTTACAGACATTTTAAGAAAATGTTAACTATTTTGTGAACATTTTAATTTAAGAAGGTGTTTTTAAATGTTCTTTGGCAAGGGAAGATCTCAGATTTAATATAAATATTTTGAAACTTAAAATTAGACTGTGAAACCAAAATAAGTATCAGTGACTTCCTACTAAAAGCTGTTTTGTTGGAGTCCCATAATTAAATTTCTTCAATAGGCAATAGGTAGTTTAAAAATTGGGTTGTCCTTTTGTACATGAAAGTAACAGCTCCATTCCACCAGAGGGGGCAGAGGAGAACTGTTACTGGGCTCGTTTCATGCAGATGTGCACACATGCAATTCATCAGCCTCACTACTACCTGCTTAAAAAGACCTGGTTGCCAATCTTTTGATGACTGAGTACGATCAACCAATCCCTCCATCGTTTCTATATCTGGGATTTCCTGTGTGATTATTACTCATGGTAACCTTCCTGAGTAGCTTATCTGTGTTCCTCGAAGGCTCACCTGTATCCACTTGATCCAACTACAGCATCAACCTCAGGATCTCCATTTGCACCATTTTTTGATTCTCCCACTCGTTTCCGTCTGCCTACATTGTTGGAACCCCCTGCAGTACTCACCAGTAAGCCAACCTAGATTCCATTCTCACCTCCCTGTGCGGTTTCTCATAATCCACACTGTAATAGGGCAATTTATCCCTTCTCTACTTTTCATTCACATATTCAGAGTTTGAAACCCAACTGAACATTAGTAAAAACAAAGAGAATTGCATAAAAGCATTGCCTTTGATTTCATTTTTATAAGGCTTTCATATTTAATTTTATTTGTTCGATCTACGTAAGTGTTAATCCTACACAGTTTATTATTTAGGTCACTCTGGGTGGCGCTGCTAATATTGCACATGAACGCGTCTTGAGCAAACACAGAGGGAGTTTAAAGGCTGCAGCTGCTGTGCTGCTGACTAGCTGCACAAGCAATGCCCTTTATTTATATATGGCTTAAGTCACATGCACAAAGACAAACACACGAATACACACCCAAAGACATGCTGCATTGGCATTACCAAGACAACAGACTGAGAGACATGAATCATTTGTCAGTGTTTGTCTGTCTCACATATTTCCCGATGGCCAGAGCTGTGTAATACCCCCCCTCCTATCAAAGTGATAATTGCTGAGCTCAATAATTAGTGTGTATCACTTGCAACAATTAATCGGATTATCATTCAGAAATTTAGCAGTCTAGTACCGATTAGATGGCACCTCAGTCTTTTATCCATTTTTTTTGTACAATTAAAGTATATAAAAGGGGATTTCCTAATGCCCTTCCACTAACAGATGGAAATTATTTTTTTAGGGAAGTTTCATGGTTTATTGCTTGGTTAACCAGTTCTGATACAGATACACATGCCTGGATTATCACATTACAACTGTCATTAGAAGAAAAATGTGTTTTAATCAATTTCCTGTCAAGTAGAAAGCTCATGTAGCCAATTTTAAGAGGAAGAATATTTATTATCAAAACACAGCACAACCCTCCAGTCTCTTTTAGAGACAGGAAATCTTTTTAGGCTTAAATTGAATCACGTAGGTAAAACATATTTACCTGACTTGTCTACACATACATCTAAGCACCTAACTCTTACTAGTATTATCTTGAAAATACCAATATAGTGATGTGGACTGTTTTTTCCCATTTACAAACTTTGGGTGTTTTCACCACATTGCCATGTTTAAATCATTTAAAATAGCTTAATGTCAGACAAAAACCTTAACAAAACCCAGTTACCATTATCCTAGTAACTGACATCTCTGTGAAACAATTCTGTTCCTCTATTCTTTACAGGATTATTTTAATCCTGCCACAATGAGGGATTTTCCAGCATGGGTGGCATGTTTAGGGCCTCCTACAGTATGTCAATTAAATTCCAGTCCAGACTTTGAATACATAACTCCAACCAAACCAGTTGGATGTATATACACTTTTTTTTCATTGTCCTGAAAATTTTTTGTCTGGGGAAAAATAGGAAACAGAAGGATTCCGTGCAAGGGGATAAATACTTCTTCAAGTCACAATATCATTATCTTTCTGAATACGATTTGATAAATTCAGAAACTGAAGACATTTCCAATGGCATAACTTGATTAATTCCCCATGATAAATCTTAATTAACACAGCAGAACCACACAGATGATTCTCGGGCCAACAGTATTTGGTCAGTGGGGATGATTGCTTGAAGCTGATATGCTCATTCAATATTCATTATTTCCCTGTCCCATTTTCTCACAGGGTGAGCAGGTCTGTATGGAAATCAAAATATCCTCCTTACATTTCAAATTCATAAAGACTTGAAATTGAGGACTTCATATGAAATTAATTTTGGCAAATAAGTAAACTATTTGAAAAATTAATCAAGCGTAAAATGCTTTCCCCAAGTTGATTTGACGATGTAGATTTAAACTTGTATTTGAATAAAATGTGATATGAACATTTACAGAACATATGAAAACTGATGCTGTCTTGATAGTTTTACCTTCGTCCTACATGTATGAATTCTGCCAGACCCACTTTGTTACCACTTAGAGTTCAGATTGCACGGGGCTGCCTTCCATTTTCAGTTTACAGTCACAATGATGAGGGGAAGAGCTCAGAGAATGGATTTATTATCCTTATCAAAAAGCCCTAGAGAAGCCAAATATAAACCATTCATCTGCTCTCAGCCCTTAAGCACAAAGCCCAAGGGAGTGGCATTAAGACAGCTAAAATATGCTCTTCAAAAGTGTGTTGAAAGGAGGTGCCACAGTGCTGCACAAACCCTCAATAATATGATCAGGACAGCAGCACAGTGGGCTGTTCTCCAAACATGTTATTGTTTCAATAATGTCTGACAAAGTCTCTGCAGCACTAACTACACAAAGAAGAACTGTCTCAGAGGCTTCTTGATCTCGTTGTTCAACTTTTTTGGAGGTTTGAATGGTGGGAGAAATCAAATCATACAAATTCCCACAAACATTGGGTGGAATGCATCACCAGGGCAACAACATCATTGTTCAGAGACAATCTGTTAAAAAACTGTTCAACAGAATTACTTTATTTTATATATATATATATATATATATATATACTTACAAAATCTGAAAGTGGTGGTTTTAAGCCCTCCAATGATCTCAAACACACAAACAATAGGTATGTTTGAATATTGCTACACTGCAAGCAAATTTAGAAGAAGACAGTTTAAAGTTTAAAAAGAACTCTTGCTAAACCAGAACAACAAGCTGGTGGTGTTAAATAGATTCAATTACCCCAACACCTACAGGGTTGTCAAACAAATTTTTATTTTGGTCCATATGAAAATCATTTATGTCCTCAAAAGGGGAGAAAACTACCCAGAAATTATATGTTTACAATATTAATAAATAGCAGTTTCTCTGTATTTGATGACTAATCTTAAAATTCAATGATATTGAATTATTGTATTGAACGTTTTTTCAGATTTTTTATGGGCTTTAAAGGACCCTCTTCAGTATGCATTGGTTCTTTCTAGAATAAATCCCAACATATTGCGATTTTTCCTTTTATGGGATGGTCTTCTTCTGCCATAGGTTTTTCCACATGCTGGTTGCAGCAGATATTAATTTTGCCATCTTTTTATTTTACCCACTCTCCCCATTCTCCCTTGACTTCTGACCTCAGCAAAAAAATTTTGTCTACACAAATGCCGCTCACTGTACATGAGGAGGGAGAGAGGTGAAGCTTTCGAGAAACCCATATGGCATCAAGAACCTCGCCATGCTTTAGCTCTATTCTCCCTCTTTCTGAAACCTTCACCACTGTTTGCCCCAACACACTAAGCTGATGCCATGTGCTTACTTACCATCTATGCTAAAATTGATGTTCAGTTTATTTTAACAGGTGCACATAAATATGTTACTGTTTTATTCAGAGAGTAATGTCTGAAATCTGCTAAATCCACTCTTCTTGTGGAAGAGGTTTTATTGAAATTAGGAATAATCCATAAAAATCTAAACTTCTCTCTCACTACAGCCGGAGAAATGAGCATTTGTTTTCTTTGTGGATGAATGTCCGAATCTCTTTTCATTTTCTTAGAGTCTTTCTTATGTCTGCTGAAGATGAATATCTAGCCCAACCCTGCTATAACTGAGTTGGCAATGATGACTAATGTCAGTGCAGGAAGGACTTGAAGAGGCATAATCGCTCACTGTCCTGAAGTTTGCCTCACCCAGACGACCCTCTCTACATCTTCCCATTTGGCGAACTTTTACTTGTAGGCATTTTGTGCTTTAAGTTTAAAGGTGGTCAAGAATACTGGATTCCCCACATTAAGAGTTTTTTTTTTAGCTTAATAGATGATAAGATCTTCCACAAAATAGTGTTTAAGATTCCGTCTGACTGACTCTTTGGTAAATGCACACAATTTAAAGTTTTCTGAACCACATGAAGTACATTCAAAATCAGAATTGATGTAAATCCATATTAAGTGGACAAAAAAAGGAAATAAAAAAGATGGAATATTCTTTTTTTGTATAATTATTCATGGAATTATACTATGAATTAGGTTATATTGAATAAAGAAAAATCATGTTCAATCTAAATTACAATCAGAATCACCTGTAATTAATTTTTCATGCTTCACATGAGTAGGTACAGAGAAAAAGCTGTCAGGAATGGGTGTCAAATTAGCCTTCATTGACATTAAATGGATGTACTACACCCACCACTAATTATTTTCCATTTTTTTCACACTTGAAAGAGTATAATAGGGTGTAAGCTAATTTCAGGTACACAGATAAGCCACTGATATCGTTCATTGAGTGGAACATTTTAATTTAATTAGTAACACTGTAGTTGAATATTCAGATGAAAGAAAACATTTTCCTTCTATTACTGGCTAATGTGTAGTGAAATGCTTTTATGCTGTCATGTCATGACAGCTAAAAGTGTCTGATCTTCAAACTCCATGCAGTTGGTTGTGATGGATACAGTAATTCTCATTTGTGTACTGTGGGGTCGACCCAGTATTCTTTGCCACACAATTAGAGGCCTGAAAAGGATTGAAATGAGCCTTACTTCTGATAACAGAATGCTGAACTTTAAGCAGTAGTGTGTTTATCACAAAGAGTCAAGAATCAAGAATCAGTTTATTTATATAGCGCCAATTTACAACAGGTGTAGTTTCAAGGCACTTCACAGAAAATCAATTAAAATCAAAGATACATCATAAACAAATTAATTTAAAAAAGTTTCCAATCTAAGGAACCTCAGCAGATTCATGGAGTCGTTGACTTGCAGCATTCACTCCTCTGGAATCAGCAGACAGAAACAATGGCTTGTGTTGTTGTTGACTTTACAGCAATCCCTCATACTGAGCATGCATGTAGCGACAGTGGAGAGGAAAAACTCCAAAGATTCCTGTTGGCAAAAGCAGTGGTGCTTGCTAAAATAAGCCCATTTGAAATATGGCTGTTGACTGACGGGTTGTTGTGCTCAGCCAATATGCAGAATCATGGCAGTATTTTCCTAAAGGACATATTTTCTCACTCTTATTACAAACTGGGCTAACTGACATGTTGGACATGCAAACAAGCCATAAGGTCATAGTCAATCAAGCTCAGTCTTTTGCTATTTAGACATGTTGGCATTTCATTACTGCGATCAACAGCTAAGCATCTCAACAAAGACTGGTTAGGCTTTTAATCTGGCCCTTTTCATTTCTGAGAGATTTAATCCTTCTTTGGGTTTGGTGTGAGATTTTCAAGATGCCCTGTTTGAAGAAAAAACAACAACAACAACAAAAACTGTGTATGATGTATGCATGTACTAAACTGGGGGACCGAAAAACTCTGAGTCCCAGAGCAAAATAATACAAATGCATTTAAATTGAACAGCCTCTCAGACACACAATAAAACTGTCTCAAGAACTATTTATTTCATTTCTTACAAATTTGAAAAATTTGTAAGTGTGTTTTTGATAACAGCTGCAACTCAAACCACAGCTATCAAATTACAAGGTGTGCAAAGGATTAGAGTCTCAGATCCTTGGTATTGAAAGGGAGACTAGATTACAAGTGGAAGCACAGATGGAAGATTCAGCATTTCCTTTGCTAGGCTTTAATACCGCCAACTAAACCAGCTCCTTCATGGACATTTGATGTTAAATATTTAACTATTTTTATGAATTAATAAAAGAAAACTGATGCTAAAAGCTCTCAAATCCAATGTGCTACTCATATTTTGTTCTAAAATGTTTTATTTGCAATTTTGTGCTTACTTATTTCCGATCTCTGCTGGGTCCATTGAAAAAAAATACATTAATTAAAATACATCAAACCAAATGTGCTCTAACAACTATCCTGTTTGTAGATTATATTTATTGGTGTTGTACAAAATGTCAATTTTTAATCTAATTATGAGCACAATATACAATATTTGTTTCAAGCTCAAGTTGTCAAATGATGTAGAAAACACCTTCCTGGTGAGTACGAATGAAAACATGGTCGATACAAAACAAAGTGGATAGCACCACAGTAAAGAATAAAATGGCCACATAAGAAAGCTTTGAAATGGTGAAGAGCACCAGACTTAACCACATTTCATAAAACAAAATCTTACATTGACAGGTCGAATTTTAGTTATGATTAAGTTTAATATTGCCAAAGGGGATCCTAATTTATCAAGCAGCATAGCTCTGATAACTAATTATTAAGCATGTACGTTTTGGTTTGTTATTGTAATGATACAACAACCTATTGCTTATCAGCCTTTTGGTGAATTCCATCATTGAAACATGGACTAACATATAACTTATTACTGATAGCCTGTGGCTGAAATTAATACATATGTTTTTGCACTGCTGCATTTAAAACTTGATTTCCAGCTCAGGCGCTATGCTAGCAGAAATTTTAATTCAAGTTAAAAAAAATATGTTAGTTTGATGCTGTTTATTTCAGCTGAACAACATCAGTGTTTTAGATACATGTCTTCAAAGGATGTTTCACAAAAAGCCGTTCATCGCCACATATCTTCTACACACCGGTGCCAAAATTGTCACCCCCGGTCATCATCAGCAGAATTTTGAGCATGTTTACAGCATATTTATTTAGGACAACAGAGGCCCTGTTTCATCATTTCAATTAATGTATATTTGTATTATTACAATGTTAGACAGTTAAAGCATTCAGAAGCTTTTTTTTAAAAAATTGATAGTTTAAAAGGGTATTTTTGACAACCTCTCCAAGCCTGTAGGTGGTGGAAATGCAAAGATTTGTTGCAAACACCACTATGGTGCAAGAAAATGCCATTGGGCTATAGGACGAGGAGAGAGACAGGACAGGAAATAAACAACAGTTTCAAAACTCCAACAGTCAAGCCAGCAATGTCTGTGCACTGTGCAACAATTATGCTTCTCACTATTGTGTGCTCATATCAGAAATATGGTTTCATTTGGAGTGACTTGCACAACTGCATAGATGCAGGGATGTCCTCATACTTTGAATGTCTTCACTTAGCGATAAAACTTTCTTGATGTTCAACATTAGTAAAGTAGCAGTATGGGCCTTAAATGGTTCTGTGACCTGGTTCTTGTGTTCCTGCATGTTGCATTCTGTGTTTCCTTGCTTGGTCAGATATCTTTCTCCTCTGAATTTCCCATTAAGCCCCATTTCCATTTAACACACACTAGTTTTTATATTATAGTTGCAATTATTCTACAAACAGTTCTCAGGTAAATTGCAGAATACATGCGCACAGGGAATAGAACCATTTTATATCACACAAATGTCAAAAACAATCTATAGGACATTTCAAAATAAATTGGTATGGACAGAAGTAAAAAGAGACCATAAACATCCTTTGGTTTTGAAATATTTATAGTTATCTACATATGTAATTTGAAACTAAATGATAAAAACAATAGCTGCAGAACTCCATTTAGACTAGTGGTATATGGATAAACAGAAAAATATGACCACATACATCATACTGATATTAGGCTAATTGCATCGCATTGGAGAGGGAAATTAAACCCTACTCCTAATCCTATGCTCCATTTGTCTGGAAGTGAATGGCACTTAAAGGCCCCGCCGATGCTGATAAATCTAAGCTGTTAAAGTGTAGGACTGAAATGCTCTATCATATCAGGGAAGTCTCAGGAATAGTGACAGAGGCTTTAGAGGCAACTTGGCATTTGCAAATAAATCAAACAAAAGGCAAGGCCAGTCCTCAGATAGAGTCTGGGTTGTCTCCAGTGGAATGACCTTGGCTAACATAGCCTGAGCTCGTTGCCAAAGATCCTGTCGAATCCAATCAGTGTTCTGTTCAGACTTCGGGTTTTTTTCTTCTTGCCTGGGGTATTGCTGGTGGCTTTGTATTGATGACTTAAGCATAGTGCTATTTAAAATTATCAGAGCAAATATTTCATTAAAGCCATATTTTCACCCCTGAGAGTAAAATGAAAGGATTCAATTTGCAGAACTTTATTCCTCCCTGTTAAGTAGAGCAAACTCTGTGATCCTCTATAGGGGCCAACATTGTGAGAGCCTAAGCAAGAGCCTGATTACAAAAATAAATGCCCTGTTTGCTATGTTTAAAATAAAGCTGTTACATAAGTAAATAAAATAAGATCACAAAAAAAAATCGATATAATAGGCACTTTTCTTTAAAAAAAACAATGGTATTTTATGTGGTATTTTATTTAAATTTTTTAGGCCTTTCCTTAATGATCAGCCTTAGTCATACTTTTTTACCTACACTTCTCTCTTTTTTTGCTTCATTTTATTTGCCTTAGTTTAATTGTTAGATTTTGTCCCTCCCTGGGGTGCCCACCTGCTCCCTTCCTGCAGCTGGACCCTGTTTTTAAACAACCACCTGTTCCTGTTCGAAAATTCAGGCCCCACTGTGTCCTTTTTAATTCGCTGGGTCCTTCCGTTAATCTGCCTATTCTTCCTCATTAACTCTTTGTTTTGTTCCTCCTCGCTCATTTTGGTTGTTTTTGGGCAACTGTGGTTGGTCAGTAAAGTAGTTGATTTGCCGGCGGCAGGCTGTGGGTTCGACATGGCTATTGTGTAGCGTGCTTTTAATCATCATAAAAACAAAGAAAACACTTAATACGTTATGTCCATTTAACATTTTTGGGAATATTTATTGCATTTTCATTCATTTTGAATAACCAACCTTCCACCTCTATTTTGGTCATGTTAACACTACATCATGAAAGCTTTGCTAAAACTTACTGGATAAACCAACGATTCTATATAATAAGCTTTTGCTTTTTGTATGAGAAAAGCATTCTAGAAAGATACAGCTCTTTGTAATCTTCAAATATCTTCAAAAACATTCAACAATTTAACAAGACAAATAATTGTTTCATATTTTAGATTATAAAGCACTTTTTCTACCAAGGCAATTCCTTATCCACACGGATCTCAAAACAAAATCTCCTTTAAAATAGTCATAGTCATAGTTACTGTGACCTGAACATACAACTCGCTTGTACTTCTCTGATTGTCTAGTGTTATGACAGAGCTTCATATCCAAAATCCAACTTTTAGATATTTTGATATATTTTCTGATACATACAAAGTAAGTTAATACGAGTGAAGCTCCTTATTTCAGTCATAATATAAGCTTAAATACGTGCCCTGATCAAAGACCTCAAACACCAGAGCAATAGAAGTCCAGATCTACCATAACATGCAAGACCCCAGGTGCTTGCTGGGAAACAAAGCCCAGGACAAAAATCAGAACCTCAAAGCAGAGAGTAAGAAAGTAACAGGAGAAAAGGTTCCAAAACATACCATGAGAAAAATAAGGCAAGTGATTTTCAGAGGAATGCAGATCTAGTTATGGATGAAAGGATGTTTCCCTACTAAAAACATGCCCTCAGACTCAAAGTTGTGGTTTCTTTGTATTGTTGAGAGAAAGAAAGGTGGAATTTCAAGGCTCTCTACTGTCTTGGCTCCATGTAGCAGTGACTGTGGTGTTGAATTTATATTTCATTGCATGAAAATGTCACTGAACAACCAACTCAACTGGCATACTCTTATCTTACTGAATATATGCCATCTGGAAAAACGTGTGCATATAATTTAGCTACATCAACAAAACATTAAGATAAAAGCTTTTGTGTTAAAAGTTAAATCCTGATAAGTTTAGCCTGAAAGTCTCCATAAAGTGACACCAACGTTCACAGTGTGATATCGATATGGCCTCATTTCAAAATAGAACTGAATATTGTACTTACTAAATCAACTGTGTTTCTTGGTATGAGATAATAGATTTAGGTCATTTAAAAATAATTTGAAATGTATACGAATCATTTAATGAAGTAAAACAGTCAGCTATTTACTATTTAATTGCTCTTTGGTAAAAGTTAAACAATAAATGTTTAGCATACTCAGATATATGTGCTGTTTGTACATTTTTGAGCGGCGGACATAATTGCTGACCAAGTCTGTCATGCTTGTGCTATGTAAATTTGAGAGGTACACAGCTTGAGGCTTAGCTCATTAATAAGGAATGAATGATGGTGTTCATTAAGGAGGGGCTGTAGCTGTGCACTTTTGTATTGACTGATGTGGTTGAAGTCATTACACCTGCTGGAAATGCTTCACTTTCAAAGACAGAACAAAACCCTTTAGTATTTTTATATTTGTAATTGTGTAAATAATAGAAACAGTGCAGTTATTCATGTAAATGCTGCTGGCTCTAGCTTTCGTAAAATCAAAAAGAAAAAAATATATAATCTATTGAAACATGAAGACATGTGGTTGAAAATTAAAATAAATCCAGACGTTGAAATGGGGTTGGACTCTTCTTAGAGTTAATATGAACAACATCTGGAGCACATTCACGCCGCAATCTCACTTTGGAAGTGCTTATTTACCTCTAAGGCATCAAGCTTTGTTGAGTGATGCATCTTGTTGGCTGCTGACAGGGGACCAGGTCACATGACTAGGCTGCACAGCATGGCCTGGATTTTGATGGTTTTTCAGAAGACATGTCTCTGTTGTCCATCACCAGAACCCATGTGGGGCAGAGCACATGTTAACCTGTGTTGTTCGCTTTGTCCTTACTTAGAGAGCCATTAAGTGTAATAAATTATTTCCTGCACCGCAATTTGCTTCTGTGAAGGTTTATATCATGAAAGCAGCCATGGAGATAAGAAAATGTTACATAGAAATAAATCATGGCTAAGCTACAAGAAATGTTACTAGTAGTAAACCACGTATTTAAGTGCAGCTGGATGGAGTTCTTCATTGATTAAGACTCCTGAAGGGAGCTACACACACCCAAAGAGTAAAATAAGAAAATATTTAAGTTATCAATTTACTATTATTTTAATATTTTATTATTATTAATTTCTTGGAAATCCTTTAGTATTTGGAATAACTATTTTAGTTAAGATGTTAAAATGTTTTATATATATAAAAAACATGTTCTACCACAGACAGTATGTGGCTAAACTTAATATCTTCTGCATGTTTTTTTAATAATTTATTTTGTTAATTTGTTAAAAATTGCTTTCATCAACAAATGCATCTTATACAAGACTGTATTAGAGCTAATTGACTACCAACCACAGATTGTATTTATTACTGTATATATTTAAACACAATATTTGATTTTGTTTATTTGAACGCTCAGGTGGGACGGACTTTATCTATCTTGCAATCGGGAGGTTGTAAGTTTCAATTCCAGCTTTCTCCTGTCACATTTCTTTGGCAAAGCATTTAACACTATCCAAACCAACTTGACTTTATACGAACTAAGCTTTGCCTGCTAAAAACTCAATTTATTGGGAATCCATCGTTATCAGCAAGAAGTTCCATCAAGCATTTCTGGTAACTTATTGTGTTTATTTTGAGTTGTTGTTGTTGTGGATGAGTGTTTGCGCACTCTAATGTGTAACATTTTTATAATTTAGCCACACTTGAGGCTTTTATTTAAGCTGGTTATCCCTGGTAATGTTCACACTGTTCCATGTTTCTCCATTTGTGTATAACGACTCTTATTGAGGTTCATTTGAGTTCCAAAGCCTTAAAAACTGCTTTGAAACCTTTTTTACATAGACAGATATCTGTTTCTTACTTCCTATTGGATTTGTTTAAATCAAAGGATGTTGTTTTTTTGAAAGCTTTTAGTCTACATTAAAATTTCATGCAGGTTCCATAAAAGTATTTTCTAGATTCTACAGGTGAAGAATGTAGAATCAAAATCTAACTCAGAATTTGTGCTGGAACAATTTAAAACTACAATGTTGGTTTGGATAGCCTATTTTCCATTAACAAATACAATCATCTCAATCTTGCTTTTTTTTATAGGTCATCTTTATATGATGTCATTTTTTTTAATATTTTGAATATTCACAAAAAAGTAAAACAATGAAAAGATCTGTAAAAAACCAACACATTGTTTCTTTAGACACGGAACTTTCTAAGGAGTATCTACAAATTTGTTGATTGATAAAAAGGTTAAACGACTGCTAATTATTTTAGTAATGCAAGTTTTTATGTGACGTATACTGTGAAGTTGAAGAAGATTCATAAAAAGATTTATAAAAAATAGAAAGGTCTCATCAGAGAAAGGCAAAGCCTTCACAATCCTTTAGAATTGTGTGTTGTTGATAGAGAACTAGTGGAGATGAACATGGAGAATGCGGCGGCACAAGAGAGGCACTTTGAAGGATGGCTTTCTGTTATATTAGGTTGGGGAAATTGGAAAGTACTTGGCAGATTCCCTTGATCTCCAGTGACTTTCATCAAAGGTTTGGAACTGCATAGGAAGATAGCAGGATTATTTGTGAGTGTTTGTAGGCTTTGGTGCTGAATTAGTTATGGCTTAAGGACACAGAAGCTTCTTGCGGTTTAAAACCGACACTTGTGCAGAGCTAACAGGACTAATGATTATAGGTATAATATTACGATCGCACAGATAGAATCACCAAATTGATCAGATAGTGAAATGAAAACTATAATTCCCAGAAAATGGTTTAAACTTTAACTGGGAATTTTTTCTGTTTAAATGTCCTATTTACCTATAGAATACCATAAGAGATTTGAATTCCACCCTCTCTGCATTAAATCCATCAACAGAGCAAAGTTCTTCACGACTGGAAAATGGGAAAGTATAACAAATAATAAAGCTTTTCCTCATGTGGACTAGCTGGGAAGGTTGGATGGATTGGTGAAGAGGTGAGCTGACCTAAAGCAGGAAGAATCAATGCCTTGGCTGTTATGTGGTCCAAGGGGGGCCTGATATTATTGTGTGCATTTCTTTACGATTACTTTTTATAACTTAGTTATTCAGTTATTTTTGTATTCTTAATTATCCTGAAGCAGCATAAGATGCTAACAGTAAATTAAACAATAATTTATTATGAGCTCTAAAATTTCCCTTTCCTACTGTGGCTTCCTCTTACTGATGTTTATTTTCCTCTGTTTATTCTTCTTCCTACAGGTGTGCTGGATGTGTTTGCTGATTCCAGTGTTGGTTCACCTATTTGGTGCAGTCTGTGACAAAACATTAACAGAAGTGATTGTTCTTTAGACCTAAATCATCTAAATCACCACGCTAACAGTGAACTAATAATATGCTCTGAATTGATTTCAACCATTTTAGATCTGTTGGAAAATATAAATGCCAAACAAAGTAGACAGTGACTTAATTTCAATAGTATTAGATGCTGCAATAACTATAAAATGTAAATCTTTATTAAATAATCATTATTATCATTATTATTATTAATAATGATAATAATAATAATAATAATGAAGACGTTTTAAAAACTCCATCACAGTTTTGTCCAATGTTGAACACAAAGCTGCAGAGTGGAGCAGCTCCGTCACCAGAAATATCAATTACAGTTTTAAGTTAACATGAGCAGTATAACGTTTCATACTGATTTTAGTTTCAACGTAATTAGAAAATATTCATGTGATGAGATTTTTTTTTTGTAAATGTCTTTGAGGAAAATTAAGCATTGATTGGAGCAGAAAAAGAAATAATATAACTTTGGAAAAGTTAGGAGCTTTATACCATAAAACAAAAAGCTTTTTTTCTTATGACAGTTTTTTTTTTTTACTTTGTGTCAAATGATGCTTGAAACCTCATTCTTATGTGAGAGTCCACAGACTTTTAAGGTCTACATTAACAAAATAAGTTAATAACCAGAAAACATTTTTATGCACTTTTAGGTTATTCAAAGAAAGTTGTGTAAAATATCTAATAATTTTTACATTGTTGAGACTATAAAACATCATGCAGATATTGTAAATGACATTTTAGAGGGTTCACTAGAACAAAACAGCTGAGTAAATCTTTAATCTACAATGCTAATTTATTTGGGGGCATTTTAGAGCCAGGCATTTGAAATGTCACTGGGCATTACACTAACATCCCGATTGTCAAATTACACAATTAATCAATGTGTAATTTTGACTTTATATAAAATTATCTGGATAATCACAAACAGTACATGAGTGGATGTCTTTTACTATTTTATCTGCTGTTTATTTTGACATTTTTCTTTTGATACTTATTGAAGACATGTTTCTGTATGGCTAAGATCAAAATCCATTTTAGAAAAAAATAAAAAAGTGAATTTACTTATCTTCTTATGCCAAGGTTCAGATGCACATGTACATGTACTCTTTCTTTTTCAAAATTAGTAAAAGTTTTACATTTATTTTACCTAGTGGATGAAAAAAACAACAACAAAAAAAAACAACGTAGTATATTAAAAGCTTCAGATTAATGTCATTATTGTCCCTTGGTGCACAGAAACATAACTACCCACCAATTACAGGTTTAAAGAAGAACTAGAACCTTCACAAAAAACTCAAACTAAAAGCAAATTCGAGGCAACCTTCTTATCATGTAAGACTTATTTATGTATGTATGCATGTATGCTTTGTCTTCTGATATCTATGGCATATTATTTACCCCTCTCACAGAGGAAGAGGTATCAAAGCTTCTCACAGGCAGCTGCCATACATCTTGCCCTCTGGATCCTATTCCCACCACACTCATGCAAGCCATAGCTCCAACCGTTGTGACAGCTGCCACTCACGTGATCAATGCTTCTCTATCTACCGGGTTGTTCCCCACCGCCTTTCAAACAAGACCAGGTAAGTCCCTTATTAACAAAAACCTCCCTAGCCCCCACCCAAGTGGAGAACTACCGACCGGTCTCCCTCCTCCCTTTCCTATCTAAAATCATCAAAAGAGCTGTCTCAAAGCAGGTGACAAAATTTCTCTCCCAACATGACGTCCTTGATTCTAACCAATCAGGCTTCAAGAGCGGTCACTCCACGGAAACGGCACTCCTGTCAGTAATGGAATCCTTGAAAGAAACCAAAGCAACAGGCCAATCATCAGGTCTCATCCTACTGGACCTCTCAGCTGCATTTGATACTGTAAACCACAGCGTCCTACTTACCAAGCTGGCAGACATGGGCATTGAGGGCAGTGCACACTCCTGGCTGGAATCCTATCTCAACGGACGATCCCTCAAGGTGGCATGGCAAGGCCAAACATTGCTGCGACACCACCTCACCACAGGGGTGCCCCAAGGCTCTGTGTTGGACCCCCTTCTCTTTGCCACACTACTTCGCTGGGCTCAATCATCCATTCGCATGGCTTCTCCTTTCACTGCTATGTACTGAACTGCTTGTCATCTCAGCCAAGCAAACTATACACCACAACATCAGCATCAGGTTACACTCCATATCTGTGGCAGAAACCTGGGCGTCATGATTGATGATCAGCTGACCTTTGCGGATCAGGTTGCCTCTGTCGCTCGATCGTGTCGCTTCTCTCTATTCAACATCAGGAAGATTATGCTATATCTAACACAACATGCGACATAGCTCCTAGTTTAGACAGCTACAGATGATCCAGAATGCTGCAGCTCGCTTGGTTTTCAACCAGCCAAAGCGATCGCATGGCACACCCCTTTACACTGAACTCCCTTCACTTCCCTTAGCTGCACGCTACAAATTCAAATCACTTATGCTGGCATACACAGTGTTCGATGGATCAGCGCCCATCTACTTCAACACCCTCTTAAAGCCTTACGTCACTGCCCGCCTGCTCCGTTCCTCCAAGTAGCGCCAACTAACGTGACCAAAGCCCCGTGCAGGTCAATCTAAACTCTTCTCATTTGCGGTTCCTCGCTGGTGGAACGACCTTACGTGCATCAGAGCATCAGATTCTCTTTCCACCTTCAAGAAGTCCTTGAAGACCCAGCTCTTCCGAGACTATCTCTTGCCCTGAAAGATCTAAATACCCTTATCCCCCCCCCCCCCGATATTAATTAACACTAAATGTATGTACTTGGGCCTTCTGTGCTTACCTAAATGTTGTAAATGAGTGTCATCATTAATGTTAAATCCTCTCCTATCATATTGCAGGTAACTGAGTAAATTGCGTCGTTGTTCGATGTTAAACCCTCTTTTTGTAAGTCGCTTTGGATGAAAGCGTCTACTAAATGCATAGATGTAAATGTAAATGAATATTGCAACAAAGTTAAGACTAAACATAATCAAGTAGCCACTGTTCCTAAATACTGAACCAAACTTGACTGCATGGATTAATAACTGGGATGCAGCTGAAATGTAAATGATTGACATAATTAGTCAGTATGGTTGGACTGAAGTGAAATGTAATTATCAAACCTTTATCTAAAGATACGTTGCCAATATAGAAAAAGAGAAAAAACTCAATATGAAGTAATTTCAAACCAATCTAACATCAATCTATTTTCAATAAACATTCAAAGATTTAGATTCAAGGGCAGGCAAGAGTTAAAGAGCAATACAAAATGAAGAGGTGACCAGTTCATCACAGGGTCGACAAAGACATTAAAGGAAACTATTATTATCATCATTTACTATGTTTCTTAGATACTACTGAAATTCAGCTATTATATTGGCTTTTGAGATACTATTTAGCTGCTTCGAGTTGTAGGATGATACATTGTTGCCAATGTAACCCATCATAACAATTGTCCAAAATTTAAGAAGGTGGAAATAAAATCCTTCCAGCTGCACAGCATCCAAAACCACAGGGAATAATTGTCCAACCATCCAGCCAAAAAAATTATGCCTAAAAAAACCCCATCTGAACTAACGTAACAGATCTAGTCCATGTTACCACAAGTAGTGGTGCAATTCTAATCCGTTCAAAAGTCCATTTCATGGGTTTAAGGAGCTTTTGGACTTTCCATTTGCCTTTTTGAAAAAAAAGCACATCCTCTTTAGTGAACAAATCCCAGGTTGAGAAACCAGAAAGCAGGGACCTGTACAAAGTAAAGCACCGCCAGTTGGGAAGAGTGGTGTCATTACAAGTGTTTCTAAAACAGTTGAAGAGGGAATTAAACTGTTTTAACAGTAAGTGAAGGGCATGAATCACAGAGGTCAGGAACATTCTTTTTTTGTCTTTTTGACTTTCAGACTGTGTGTAATACCCCCTCCTGCACTTGTGTTGCCTCCACGCATGCCCTCTGGTGCTGCTAAAGACTTGCCAGGTCCTTAAAATTAGGTCATTTACATATTATCTGTTGTCTGCAAATGTGCCTGATTGTGTTTAAATTATTATAAATTCACTCTGTGGTAAATTTGTTGTTTCACTATAGTGTGTGAAGCACATTGGGTCCTCATCTGTAATCCTCACAAGACACAAATGTGGTTTGTAAACCTCACACGGCACAAACAAGTGGTTTGATCGCTAGTAGACCTTCACCCCATGAACCATGCAGCCCATGAATATAGACACTAACTGTAGGCAGCAGAGCTTAGTTTGTGGGTGGAACCGTAATCAAAGAGTCTGAAATACTGACTCAGCAGGAAGGCTGGTGTGGCCTTATACCACATGAGTAATAGTTCTGACTCCTACATGGTCGGATATCTCTCTCAGAGAGTGATTCCACTTATTAAAAAACATACTGACACACACTCTCACCAGGCAGAAAAAACTATACAAAGCACATATGGGCTGCTATGAGAACATCGAGACTCACGCTGCCTTGTTAAAGGTCATTGTAGATGTTAGGCAGCAGCACTTGAACGCTGACTGAATATGATGCCCTTCACTTTTTGTTTTTTGCCAAGCAGTAGTCAGGAAGTTTTTACTTGCTTTGAAAGGTTTTGGCTAAATGTGTGAATCACTGAATTACTGCTAAATGTGTGGTTTACTTTTGAGGTTTGTCACTTAAAGTATTCATAAAATTAAATTGTAAATGACAGAATATGTGTGGTGGTGATCATAGATAATTGATAATTGGTTAGTTTGAATTACAAATAACTTCTGAGTACTCTAAAAAAGCTCCGAGTCACTGTGCATGTTTTGTTAATATGACCTGCATTTATGCATGTTCAATTCAATGCAGTTCACTTTATTTGTACAGTCCCAATTTACAACACATATTGTCTCAAAGCACCTTAGAAGAATAATTATTTAATTGAAATCATGCTCACATTCACAAATCATCAAAGCAGATCATTTTGAATAGTTTCCAATACAAGAAAAGATCGCACTTGCAGCCCTGACTCTACCTGGATCAGAACACCTAGACCACAACTTGAGCTTTGTCATTGACTGTCCACCAATCCTTCATACTGAGCATGTGTGAAGGAACAGGTTTCTTTCTCTAAAAGGAAAAAAGCCTCCAACAGAATCTGGCTCTGTACGATCAGACGTCTGTTACGACTGACTGGGGTTTGAAAAAGACAAAGAAAATATTAACAAAAGCTTGTTAGTGCCTGTAACTCACTTTATGGAAATTCTTACATTACATACAGTGTATTTAAATAATCTGAACAAAGAAAGGACAGTGGTGTTTGTGTAGGAGATGTGTTGGTATTAACAACGTCACTGAGTGATACCTAAAGATTGAAGCTTCTTTTATATTCAATATATATATATTTTTTATATTATAATAGTATCAATATTAACAATATAAAACAATATAAACAAATAAACAATGTAAAAAAAATGTCATTATTAAGAAAAACTTCAAATGAATTAAATTTGGTTGAACCAAAATTGTTTTTTTTATAATGACCCCCATTTACAGATAATACAGGTGGTCATATCTAAATGTGCATTACAATCAGGATTTCTTCATTTCTATATATTTAATACTTAATAACCACATTGATCCCAGTTAAAATATTCATAGAAATTCCCTAATACATAAGAAATATAGTAAAACATTTTAGGTCTATAGAGGAAATCATATCCTTCCATTACAATGTCCCTAGATGAAATTTCCTTTTTAAGTTGAACTGAAACCATTTTAAAACTAAAGATACTTTTTCAAAGATGTCACCATACTTTGTCATGCACATATTGTCCCACCAAGCTGCTAGTTTGGCCACAGAACAATATTTTGAAAATAATTTTTTTTTTTACCCCCCCCTGGTCATAAAAGGTTGAGATAGGCTCTGTGGAGCCCAGCGGCCCTGAGCCTTATTGGTTTGAGTCTCTGGCTCAGGGATGCCTGAAGCAGCCAAATGGCCCAAATGCTCAGGAGAACAGGTGTGCAGTGCGTTGCTTTTTCTGCACCCCCCATGGGTTTGGAAATCTAACTATCAAGGCGATTTGTTAGATTGATTCCATAGTCCATTAACTCCATATCAAGTCTATTGGTATTTGCAAACATTTCTATTTATGCCATGAAAGCCAAAGGTTTTTTATGTATTTATTTTGTTTATTTACCTATTAATTTTGTGAACTTAACCTTAAACAGAAAAAAACAAAATGTCTGTTTAAATTCTCCCTCATTGTCAATTTCTGTCACTCTCTCCTTTGGCATGGAAAGATTTAATAAAATGTTTTATGAAAACTGTTAGAGATCAAGGTTTTTGTTGTGATTTAGTTGTTGGTAGGCCTGCAGAAATAATATGACTCAAATTCACAGATTTGGAAGAACCATTCATTATAATATTTCCCCAAATGTATTCATTTGAAATCTGTAAAGATTAACTGAAAAGTTTTTCCTCTTTACCTACCAGTGGCCACCTAAGGACCTAATCTAACCAGCAAGCAAAGGCTGCAAAGCATTCAAACACAAATAAATGAGGTGCAATCCAACACAGGAATAAGGCAGCTTAGTTAAGAAAGAGTGTCAATTATATCAGAGCATTTGGTCTCACACTAATGTGTGGAAACTTCAACTACACATTATTATACCAAATGTCCAAGATTTGGTAAACCTTTTTTCTACTTGTTTAAATTTAATGGGGTGTTGCACTTTGGATTTTAATCATCAATGATGAAAGCAACGGATTAAACGGCAGCACCATGATACTTGGCAACTTAAAAAAAGGAAACAAAAGAAAGTCAAGCCAAGAACTGGATTAATAACTGACTAACTAAAGAAGTAACTAACTAACTAGCTGATTATTACTTAAACGTTTTGGAGGAACCTGTTGAGGCCAACAGCACCAGAGCATCCAACACCTTCTATAGTATAGTGTCTTGAAATACAACGCACAGATGGTGCAGTACATAATCTGAAGTGCTACTTGTGCTGGAGTTGTCAGACTGCAGCAGCAGTAGTGGGCGTTAGCAGGAACTAGATTGCATAACTCATTGTTTATTGACTTTGATGTCCACAATAGAACAGAACAAACAACATAAACCTTGCTAACCGCCTAATTACTTGGTGGAAATTTTATTTTTAAATGTTTTTTGGAAAACTAAGATTTGGAATGTGTGGTGCTCCTTCCTGAATTTGTTATTTAGCACTGATGTTTACTTTTACTTGTATATCCAGCAAACCATTCATATATTTGCATCTCCTTGTGGGGTTTCAGGGTTGTTTGCTCCCTATCTCCATTGTTCATTGCCTTAAGAAAAACCTGGAGGAAGTTCAGCTGCGTGTTTTTTAACATTACATTTATAACATAGCCCGATTAAAAAAATAATAATATTAAAACAAGGCTCCTAAAAATGATGCTAAATGGAATGAATGGATGGCATGAGAAGGAGGAATGTTGTGATGAAGTGCTTGGGGGTCCCAGAAAGGGTAGGAGAAAGAAACTGAGACCAATTTAAAATTGTTTCCGCTTGTTTTTTGTTCTTTTGTTAGACTGGCAACAACATGGAGTTGCCAGACACACTAACATAACCTCAATCTCCAATCAGAAAAATTGGATCTTATGCATATTTTTTTTTAGTTTTAGCATGGGTTAATGTTTTCTTATGTGTTGTGTTAGCATGTTACAATTTACTTTCATTCCTTCATTTTGCCTGCTCAGACATACGTAAAAGAAAATGTTTAGTTCCTTGGATGTCATTATGACACATTCAACATTTCTACATATTTACAGCATTGTTCTGCTAGACAGATGTCAGTTTGTTGCCCACTGTAAATTCTCTAAAGGGCTGTTCCTTTTTACACACGTCTGATCAATGATTAGCGTTTTATCAATATTGTCAAATATGTCTGGTTAGCAACAAGTCCTCACATTTCCTCACACAAACACGTGTGGTAGCTGTGTGCATTTTAAGACAGCTGTCACAGTTTTACATTTATTCAAGCCATAAAAAGTAAGCAAACTGAACCCAAACATGCTACTAGATGCAACTAATCGTAATATAAAAAATGCGCCACTTTCTAACAGTAGTCAGGGATTTTTATGGTAGTAAAGGTTTGGGAATACATAGGCTCTATAGACAAACCAATACAAACATATTGTACTATTAACAATGAGTGTATCTGAGTTTATTATACACTTTAAAATAAACTCAAGAGTTTTCCATTAATTTTGTATTGGAGAAACAACTTTTTCTGGAACACTTTAGTTATTACGTGTGACATCACCAGGCGCAGCCACACGGCCTTTTTCAGTGTTTAAGCATGTTTGGTCTCAGGTGGTGGCACGTTTGACCATTATGAATTGTATTTACTCTCTGGAAGTTAACTTCAGCTAACATTTGTTCACCTCAACACCTAATTAGCTCAGTGTATTTACTGAGGAGGCCTTCTGCGCACTAAGTTCAAACAAAACTGTGGTCCCTGTGCACATTCTGCACATTCTGCATCCTTTTCTCATTTACGCTCAAGCCTCTTGCTGGCAGTTAATTCTTCCTAATTCATCACAGTGTTTAGTAATTAGCCAGCAGCTCTGGGATTTTCTCAAGTAGAGTCAACACATCATTTCCTTCATTTTTATCATCCGACTAATGTTGTAGTTTGAACTTAATGTGATAGCTCCACTATGATAGACTGAAATGAGAACCACAGCAGACCAATATAGGCAGGTGGCGCTGCTAGTTTGCATAACCTTATTTTTGGGGGGGTTTAATGTCTGAGTATGTCTGCAATTTTAATCTGCCATCTGAAATGTAGACATGATCTTGTAGAAATGATCTCATGTTTCAAAATTAACTCAAGATTTCCAAAAGTGGAATATGTTAGTTTAAGCTTCCCTAGGGATGTCATTGGTTTTACAGGGTTTGCATGTTCTCCCATTCATAGGTTCTCTCCGGGTCCTCCTGCTTTCTCCCATAGTGCAAAAATGACTGTTTTGTAATGGTTTTTTGTGCATGGTTGTCTGTTTTGTTTCTCCTCTTCCCTTTTCTCTTCCCCATTGACTACTGAAGATTTACATCCATTGAAACCCCAGAAGAAAATGAAAAAATAAAAAATGGATGCATATGACTGCTAAAACATTTGTTAAGAAATAATTAGTCATCTAAAAACGTTGTTTAATTGGCACCATAAAAGCTGTTTCCGATACAATCATTTTAGACATGTGAACTAAACCTGGACGGCCACAAATTCAACAGCAACAAAGGAAATACATTATTTTTAATAAGTATTTGAAGAAAGTGGATTTATGATCAACGTTAGGGTAGCAGCATGTAATTAAGCTTGTTTGTGACATGTGTATTCAGCCTATGTTTATATTCCATCCATGCATCCATCTAGTCAGATTCTGTCCCAAGTTAATGTGGTTCGAGGTCACAGTCACAGAAGGCAAGATGCGCTCGTGACAGGCAGGTTACCAGTCCATCACAGTGCCAACACAGAGGAGGACAGACGGCCACACACTCACGCACACAGACACTCACATGTGTCTCTGAATCTTCACAAGGGCTTTGCATTTATTTTCTACTGCCTAACCTCGACCTTGAACTGAATTTTACCGCATTTCTAAAAAAACAAAACGGGAATTAAAAAATATAACTTGTTAGAAATGTATCTAATTTAAGTTAGAAAACACTAGTTTAACTAAACAGGGAGTTGGTCTGTTTCCTGTGAAGACAATTATTAACTAGTGGGGTTAAAATAAATCTGATTAAAGTTAAATTATATTGAATAATACACCCTTAATAACTAGAACTTTTTCTCTAATAAATCAATTTTTCTATTCAATTACATTTATTTATATAGCGCCTCTTCAAAAAACATCCCAAGACAATTTACCATAGAAGTCTATTTTATTCAATTACACATAAATTCCAATTTATCCAAGTTATAAAAAATTACTGAGTGTCCGACAAGCAGCAGTCACTCCTCTGGAACCAGCATGCAGAAACAGTAGATTATAGCTTGCAGTGGACCTTTGACTTTACATTATTCCTTAATACTGAGCATGTATGTAGCGAAAATGGAGATGAAAAAACTTCACTTAACAATTCATTCCTGATTGAAGCGACAGTTGTACATTGTTCATCGTATGCTTGCCACTATTCTGTTGTATGAGATGTTTGTGTTGAAGAATTATGGTCCAAAGCCTATTTTCAATACAAGACCAGAACAGATTTTGCTAATAAAAAAAGCCTTTTAAAAAGGGTATTCCTTCTGTTTCTTGGCATAAATTATTTCTATATCTACAGTCATGCGCACAACCTTCTGTGGATCTTTGTTTTTCATCAAAAAAATTTAAATCTTAATCTGTGTACCCAAGTAATTTAAGGTTTTCTGACTGTAGAAAATGGCAAAATCAGATAAATCTGCACACATAGCCATTTGATGTCCAGAATAAAATTAGGAAATCTAACACACTGAAAACACACTGAGAAAACTGTACTTACTTTAAAGCACATTTTAGATTGACTTTTGCTAGCAATGTTTTTATCAGCCAAAACACATCAAGAAATGGATACTTTACCAGATGTGAGGTGGGGTGGATGAACAAGGTTTATTGTGATCAGGAATCAGCAAAAGGAGAGGTACTTCATTTAATGACTTACAGAGAATAATCATTTGAAAGTATTTTCAAGGCACTCACTTTCCCAACATAGCAATCGACCCCTTTGTTTTGGTTGCTCTAAATAAAGAAATGCTCATTATCTTTCCTTGGAGATGTGCTGAAGCCTATTGATGTAATGCCTGTTGTGTTGGCAAGTGAGCAATGCCGTTTCGTCACTGGGCATAAATACAGTATTGATTAGCCATTCTACTCAGCTTTCTCTGTCATTTTTCTACCCAGCTCACCATGAAGAATTAGTGGACAGTAATCACCGTGTGTCCTGCAGGCAGGATCATCTGCTAGTCCGAAACCCAATAAATCCTATTCACACACTCACGCTGAATCCACCTGTCACCATGAAATATTCAGCAAACAGAGCATGGAAATATTGTTATTTGCTGGTCTAAAAATCAGGTCGGTCAGTCTATCTTTTTCTTCTCCACACACTTTTTGATTTTGAGGATATTTATTTCTTTATTTACAAAGTACTCACATTCCAGGCTTATATACAATATTTGGAGCATGAGTTTGACCAGTATTTCATCATCAGTAATGAGAGCTAGACAGTTTCTGTGGTATTTCCATATTGCACTACAGCTTGCAACACTGGCTTGTAAACCCAGCTGGTATCGAAACTAACACCAGTAGAGAGAGGACAGTCAGTCCATACCAGCAAAGGAAGCTGCAAAGTTTACCAATCCTTCATTTTCGTAATTAGTTTTGTGAAAGGCTCTTCTCTAAGAAATTCACTGGAGTTTTTTCATTTCACATATCAGAACGTAGCAGGGAGGACTGGCTTCTAAACAAATTGAGTAGATTTCCAAAATGTACACAGATATTTAGAAATGTATGGTTTGCACCAAGTACCATTAGCTCCAGGGGAGATTTTGAAAGCTTATCTTATTGCAGCCACAAACCTAAATGGATTTCAATTGGATTTTATTATTACAAAGTAAAAAGGAAGTGGGAAAAAAAAAACATGGTTGTCAACAGTCACACTTTTTCTGTAGTTAATGTTTTGGGATGTTTCTAGGAGTTTTGCGCACCACAGACCAACAAGTTTGGAGATTGAAATCTGCAAAACAGCTCAAGCTATTGGATCAAGGAAATCTTAAAAACACATTTTCTGTGTGTTCAAATATGTTTAGAGCACTGTAAGATCATTTTCTGAGATTATTAAACCTATCTTTACTTTAAACCACAACATTCTCTCTGATCTGTTCCTAATGTTTTTTTAGTGATGTTATTTTAGGAAATTTAGATGCCTTTATGAAATAGATTAAACCACTCATAACTGGACTATACCAAATAATCAAGTCACTTCTCAAAGCAATTGGTTGAGTTGGATTTTATTTAATTGGAGTAAAAAAGACTAAACAATATCCATGGTACATGTATTAGCTTTTTAATTGTAAAATGCTGAATTATTTACAATTACGTCCAATGTGTAAAATTATAAATAAACCAACTAAAATTTAAAGATAAAGTAGGGAACTGAGATATCATTTGCTGTACTGGAATGTTGCTGTGTTTGAATCAGGATTTTTTTATTTTTTTATTTTTTGGAAAGCACTTAAATAAAATAGTTTTCCTTAAAAGGACATCAACGTATTTGTCATTGCTTGAGTGTGTAAATATCTACATATGACCTTCAGAGAGTGCCTTAGATTTGTAAACTATTTGTATATTACAGTTATAGCAGAGTAGGATTATCCAGCATGCTTATTTTTATCTCTTTCCAACTTAAGCGTTAAATCATGGCTGGTTTACTGAACCTTGAAGTTGAGAAGTTAAAACTCTACAGATATTGTATATTTCCACCAAATATCAAACACAAGTAAGACGAGTTTGTAATTTTAGCTTGCTTTGTGGCTGCAGGGCCAAGGCATCTTGTAGTTATTAGGTTGACAATCTCAAGGATTCAAGGAGATTTTATTGTCATTCACATCACATGTGGTACATGAGTTGGGACGAAATTGTAATCCTGCGGTCCAGTTACACCCTAAGAGGAATTGTAAAATAGATAAAAGATAAGAACAAGATAATAAAATATAAAATAAGATTGATAAATACACAAAATGTTTATGACTTTTAGGGCAAATTTTAGAGCAAACGAGATGGATACAAGAGAATAGACCTAAAATAAACAAACAGTAGATGCTGAAAAGTACAGTTTAAACCTCATTGTTTAAAGGGAGTAAGTTAGATGTGTACTTGGTAGAAGAACCAGTTCAGCTAGTTAAAACAGTCTTTGTCTGGTCTGAGCATCACATCAAATAGTTGTTTAATTTAGCAACATTTGAAAATAAAATATAAAATAAAATTGACTAGATTTCATTATCAAACAACTGCTGTAATACTTTCTTAGTTATTTTTTAAAGAAACAAATGTTTAGCTTCCAGAGATACATTAATACAATTTTTCAAATTGATTTGTTAGAATGTATCTTTGATTTTAATTGATTTTTTGTGAAGTGCCTTGAGACGACACCTGTTGTAAATTGGCGCTATATAAATAAACTGATTCTTGATTCTTGATTAAGTAGTTGGAATTGATTAAGTCCCCTTAATTTCTTATGGGAGGTTTATTTAAGGTTTTTCAAAATTAATGTTAAGTTAAAAAGGGATAGTATAATTTTACATTGAACACGTCTTCATGAATAAAAAGATGAGTTTTAATTTTTTTTTTCTTTTTATTAAGATGACATTTAACACATTTTGTGAGTGCTTGCCTAAGGTCTATGCTATCCTAATTTAATGAAGCAGTGAAGTGACAGTAATTGTTGATGTCTCGCTTTTTACTGTCATCTTTTTCAGGAACTGCTGATGCTATTTTTATCTTTTTCCCTAATAGTAAATGTAACACATGAAAAGTTTGTTAATTAAATATTGAAGTGTTTCTGCTAGGGTAAAAATATGAAGATGGGACACATGAAAGATTGCATCTTCACGGCAGTATTAGGATATCCTTGTCCAAAGTTTGCACCCAAATAATACTCTAGAGAAGGGATTGCTTTAAGGGTAAATAACTTAATGCAATCAACTGTGTTTGCCAAAGTATCCTCTTGTTCTGGGTATTTGGCATAATAAACAGCAGTTGATTGCACATCATTAAAACTGACATTAGAGTGGAATGTATGTAAATGAATTTGATTCTCTGTGTATAGTTGAACTACTTGAGCTAATAGTTAACTGGAACCAGATACATGCATGAAGCTGTTGAATAGCCGGATTTGATTGCCAAGGTACTAAGAAAATGTGGTACATTAATTTTCCAGATTGGCATAAAATATGAAAAGGAACAGGAATTATAAATATATAAATACATTGTATTTACAATAAAATGGTCAGCTATAAGTCAAGTCAAATGTCCTTGTATATATATTGTATATACGCTTAGATATATGTTATGTTACTAAAGCATTTTTTTACTCTTGATGTTTTTATTAAGTGGATTACCTTACTTTCCTTTTCACTTACTACTAATGATGATTATTTTTTTTTGATATTCCTACAAGCAGTCGCGTTGATTGTTTTCATTTAAACATTTTAAAAGTGTTCGACCAGATTGAATTAATAATAAAACTATTTTTTCACCATATTATGGAAAATCTAGTTAAAGGGCACTTAAGAAATTAAAATGATTTTTTGAAGCTTCTCTTATCAAGATTCTTTCATTGATGGCTAAATTTAGGTAAACCAAGATTAACGATTCAAGTCAGGCGGCACAAAATCAATAAATCAGCAAAATGTCACTCTGCGTGTCAGTAATCCTCTCTGGAACATAGAAAGCTTCACGGTGTGAGGTCCACACAGGAAATACAACAGTCAATATTTTTCAAAGACAAAATATAGAATTGATCAAAAACCGGCAGTAAAAGGTAAAATATAATTCTGATTATACATAAATATAACATTTTAATTGTGGAATTGTATTAATTGCATTATATTATAATTAATACTGTCACATGCGACAACACCAAAACGACACATATGCAATGTTTCTCGTTGATAATGTGAACAAAAAATTGCTGCTGCTATCTTGCTGTCAAGAGCACACAGGCAGACAAACTCCGTCCTTTCCAGTGTAGTCAGGGATTTAAGGTCTTATTCTGGAGCTTAGTTTGGATTTACAAAGCTCCAACAGCCTGTAAATAACTCCCCTGTTGGCATGGCTACAGATCATAACAGATCATTGTTGAAAAGTCCCAAAACTACCAAGTGAGTTTATTTAAGTAGCACAAAAACAATACAAGGTTTCACAGCAAATTATATTACAGTAGCTGACGTACTGTAACAAACTGCCAGGAGTGCTTAGCTTTACCAGAGTTGTATTTGATAATTTCTTAATTTTAAATAATCTAAGTAGTTTAGTTTTGGTATGTGCCACCCATCTGTTATCACAAACTGAACAAATGACAATTAGAACGACAAAGTAACAAAAAAAAGAGAAATAGGACATATTTTCACACCCATCCATCCATCCATCCATCCACCCATCCATCCATCCATCAATCCCTCTTCCCATCCACTCAGATCCTCCGGGTGAATCCCAAGATTTGTTTAATTGTGGCTGATGAGACTGAATCACACCAAAAGCTAGAGAGGACTGAATGATGTAAATACTGAGAAACAGTCCCTGCAGCATGTCCTTGGTCATCATCTGGGTCTCTTAAAATTGGGACATGCTTAGGTCAAATAAGAGTATGTGGTATTGTGCACTAATACAAATGTTTTAAGACAAATAAATTAAAGTAGGACACTATAAAATGTCTCCATATAGGTATGGATTAATAACCAGTGAGCTATTCTGGTTTTGAGAACCAAAACTTTGCCTGTTTTAGGTGTTTTCATGCTTTAGCTGTACAAACATAACAATCAGTATATAATAAAAGGATTTTTTTTGTTTGGTTGTTCTGTTTTTCAAGAAAAGCATTAGGACTCTTGGAGACTATGTGATTTCAGTTAAAATATTTGAATGAACTAACTCGCTTGATAAAACCCATTAAGTTTGTAAAGTCTGAAGTATACCTAAAACAAAAATGATGTTTGATTAGATGTTTATCCTGTGGACAGATAATACATTTTATAATAATTATTGTATGTGAATGGTTATGAGTAGTATTTGACTTCAAATTGACATTAAAATTGCATCGTGAGTTTGATTGACCTGCACCAGGCTCCTGCAATACTTTTTCACAATTGTTTGATAAACCAATGATGGAAGAGGAGATGAGACTCTCCACAATGGACTCTTAGAAGATCTGCAACATCTTGCTGCAAACCTTAAAGGATTTTAGCTTTCTCAGGAAGTAAAGTCAGCTCTGTCCCTTCTTGTGGAGGCTTCACTGTTGCGTCTCCAGTCCAGTCTGTTGTCCAGATAAACACAGAGGTATTTGTATTCCTCAACCATCTCTACTTCTTCTCCCATTATTAAAATACGAGTTGAACTGAAACTGTTTCTCCTGAAATCTACAATTGCCTCTTTTGTTTTGTTTTTATTTAAGATTAGATAATTGTTCCCACACCATGCCACAAAGCGTTCCACCAGTTCTCTGTACTCAGCACTTTCTCCATCTCTGATACATCCAACAACTGCAGAGTCATCTGAGATGACAGGAATCTGACTTGTACTGGAAGTCTGGAACCAGACAAGATGTCTTCCACAACAGTGCAACCTTCTCTTGGGTCAGGCTAGAGTTAACTAAAGAGGTGTTGCAGAATCCCACAAGGTAAAGTAAAAAAAAAAAATTCTTAGGCTACACATTTGCATTATATGTGGTGTTTATCATGCATCATCTGTTTTTATTCATACTTTTTTAACAATTTCAGTATCTTTTTACAATTTGAAGATAAATCAATTACAGATTCTTCACCATACATATTACCAATAGACACTCAATAGTAGTAAGTACATGTACAATGATAACAGTGAATCCAGTTGATTTTAAAACATATATTGGTGTTGAAAACTGCTTTCGTAGGGTTCCTGTGTTTTCTTTTCTTATTTATAACAAAATACAAACATAAAACACAGAAATTATAAAGATGATTCTTTCCAAGACGTGTAAATAAGATATAATCTGGAACGTGTTGCTTTCATCTACATCTCCAAAGCAATTTAGAATTTGCAACAGTTTTACTGCTGTCAGTGCAAAGCAATTACTGTAAAACATCTTCAGAGAGGCTTGACAAACACCACTGTTCATCCTCCGCCTCTTAAATTGGCTTTTTTTATATCTCCCCATCAGACACAAGGAAATCTTTGTTCAGAACTAAACTCTGAAGTTTTTGTTTGTTCATATTTGATATCATCAGTCCTCCAGAAAGGATGGAAGGACCAAATGTATTTTAAACAACAAAGGCTAAATACTGTTAAAAAAAATTACATTAATGACACGGTGCGATTTCCTTCATTAACGTTGGGCTGTTGTATTTGGTTTGTCTTATGTTACTTATGAATACAGTATTGCACACAATACATTACACTTGGGTTAAAGGCCACCTACTAGGCAGGTAAGTAAGAACATGTGACATGTTTCCAATTAATTGTTTACACATTTAGCCAGTTTCATGGTAGCAACTTGATGTATTTAATCATTTTTAAAGAGTGGTGAGCAGTGGCGGAGCTGGGCTTTTATCTCTGGG
>JAVLVB010000490.1:568815-582647 GCA_032876305.1 Orestias chungarensis | reverse complement strand
TAACCATTTTAAAAGAAAATGAAAATGCACACACATTCACTCACACCCAATAACACATAGTTACTTACTCACTCAAAAAAAGGTATCAACTGATCAACAAGCAATTTGACCCTGTTTTGCCAAGAGGAGTTTTAACTGACCAGAGAAAGTCTTGCTGTCAAATTACCTTATACAGGTTCGAAAAAGCATAACCCTTTGGTTTTGGTGAGAATCAGCAAAATGTTTCACAAACTCATCCATGTTGAGGGGATGTGTCCTCCTTGACTCAATACTGAGAGACCCCAGGTGACTTAACCCGCCCTCAGCCATTATTTATTTTTTACAGTCACACAATGATGTCAAATTCCCACTTTCAAATCATCTTCTCGTTATATTTAATTAAGGCAACAAAACATGACATGGCTGATTGTCTGATTGTTCAATTCCATTAAAATAATTGAAGAAACGTAAAAGTACAAAGCTTGGCAACCGAAATTAAATGTAGATGTTAATGTGGAGCAGCTGGTCATCTGTATACATCAGGAGATGTAACGTTAACTTTACCCATAGCATAACAATCTCCTATATGAAAACAAAAGTTATTTTAATCAGTCAGTCATTAGGAAACCATTATGAAAGTTACTTTAGAATAAAGGTTTCACTGTCCATAAAAGGCGATTTTTACTTCTACTCTTCTTATTTTATTGTAAGTTAGAAAATAACGTAAAAGTTGCCAAATGACGTCTAGTCGGGGGGGTGCCGAGTACTGTACTCACGATGGAGTGTGGGGGGTGGTGTGTATGTACGCGCGGGGGTGGGGGGTTGGGGGGTGCATTAGAAATATAGGCTGGGTGATTCTTCTTTCAAGTATCACCCAGCCTATATTCATGTTGAACGTCAATTAGCCCATTGTTGGCCCCAAAAGTCTCCAATAACACCAAATCTGCCTCTTCTTTTTTGAGTAAATTGAATTACAACTCTTTCTGGTAAATAGCACCAAATGCTGGACAGGAGGGACAGTCAATATGCCTCACCGATTCTAAAATGCGGCAGGCTCTTATTGAAAAGACATACGGTGTGGTGATATGTCATTCATCTGGGGGGGGCACCTGGGGGTTCCAATCAGATTTCAGGGGGGGGGCAGGGTAGCTAGCTCCACCACAGGTGGTGAGGAACAAGCAAGACCCCAGCATCAAAATTTGAATGTGGGTGGGCTGAAGAGGATGGTTTGAGGTCGCCCTTTCCAAAGGCTAATCTTAAAAATACAGTACTGAATACCATCCATCCATTTTCTGTACACCCTTGTCCCTATTGAGGTCACAGTTTTAGTTCTGCTGGACCTGAGCACTGCCTTTGACAACACTAACAGTGGGATCTGCATAGGTTAGACGACTGGGTGGGAATCTCTGGTATGGCTTTAAACTGATTAAGGTCCTATTACAAGGACAGGAGTATACTCCAAAGTTTTTACTTGTTAAAATTGGAAACTGTGTCTCTGATTGATAGAGTTTGACGTGTGTAAATCCCCGAGGGTCAGTCTTGGAACCTCTACTCTTCAATTTGTAAATGCTTTAATTGAGCCAGCCAATACAGAGCTGTAATGTATCCAACTATAAAAAAAGCAGATGGCACTCAGATCTATCTGTCAATGAGAGCAAGAGAACATGGACATGTAGATTTATTGTTTCACTGTATCAAATAGATTTGTATGTGGATGCAAACAACTTTCTCCGGTTAAGCTCTGATAAAACTGAAATCTGTTTTGATTCCTGCTTGCTACCTGCACCCCTGCCTATCTGCCAAAAGGCAGATTGGTCCTTATACAAAATATTTTTGTCAGATTATTGAAAGCCGTTCAGCAAGTGCATTTTTGTAATTTCTTGACCACGTTTCTAACTCCTGACTTCCCCACCTCCCCTCACCCTCTGGACAACTTGCTGTGTCTTATTCTCTGGATTTCTACCTTGTTTCTGGTCTCTGTACTTCTGTCTTTGCCTTGCCATAGGATCTGTTAGTTTGCTGTCTGCTCTCACCTTGCCTGACCTTTTCTTGTGACACCAGAGAGAAGCCTGCTTCATATGTCCTTTTGTCTGGCTCTGACTTTTTCTCTTTGGACCTAGCTTCTTTTAAAGATTAAATATTTTATTTGCCAGGTACATACACGACATAGTAAGAATTTGTTTTGGTGTAATTACACCGAGGCAGCCGTTTGCGGCGCCAAGTAGGCAGTAGCGCAAAGGGTCTTCCCCAAGGACCCACACTGGATGCTGTGGTGTATTTTGCCATGGGCTGGATTTGAACCCATGACCTTCCAATTGGAAGTCAGGCAACATACCATACACACTGTGGTGGTTGAAATTTTTGGTCTTTCTGTTCCATCGCACCATGTAACAGAAATTATTGGCTTTGAGCCACAGAAACCAGGAAAAATTACATTTACGACCCGCTGTAAAATCTCTCTCCCTTGAACCTAATAATCAGGTTAGAAATCTTGGGGTAATATTGGACCTGAAGAGCCACATTAAATCAAAAACAGCTTTTTTTCATATAAAAAAATGGCTAAAATCAAAGAAATAGTGTCAGGATCCTACTTAGAAAGAACAGTTATGAGTATATGTGTTTGTCTCCAACCACAACTAGAAAATATGATCATTTTAGTCCAGTGCTCACGTCTCTGCACTGGCATCCTAATACTTAGAGAAAATGCTTTAAAACAGCACTGGTTGTGAAGAAGTTTCTTCATGGTCTAGCATGAAGGTACACCTCTGAAATGTTAGAGCAGTAGGAACTAGTTTGGAATCTGAAAAGTGGCTTCCTGCAGGTGCCTGAAGTGAGGACCAAACCAAGTGAAGCACCTCTTCAGTATTATGCTCCGAAAATCTGGAACAGACTTGCGGTAAATGTGAGACAGGCCCCCACAATGGCTTTAAATTAATTGGGAAAATAGCTGTTATAGTAATACAGCTGAGAGGATTGGGCATTCAGATGGTAGTTGCAAGAAATTTGCAGGAAGTTGGAATATTGCGCTATACCAATGATTCAGAAGGTAGTGGTACAATAGTATGAAGAATACTTTCTTAGAACGAACTTTGCAGTTTTTGAATTATGCATGGGCATATTGCAATCATCAAAATCAAAAGAATAAAAAAATGACAGTCATAACATTCAACTGGGAGGCACTCTTTTCTGAAAACGTTCGATTGTTCAAATCTATTTATTGTTAGATTGGTATTTCCTTCAGATGGTTCATTCAGATGCCAAATTTCTGGTCTGTATTTTGTTAATTCTGTGATTTGTTGGATTGAACCCATCATTATTTATTTCATATTTTTGTATTTTACCAGATGGCAAAATACTCATTTCAGCATGCAACACATGTACTATTGTGCTAATATTAACATCTTCAAACGTTTTTTTCATGAGGGACATTTGTTAAATATAAGAAATTCATCTGCTAAATCTCTAATTCACAGAACAGATGAACTGACAAGGTTTATGAGTTGATTTAAAACATCTCAGGGAATAAGGGCCTTTAGCTTGGCCAAGCCAGCAAAAAGCTTTCAAGGTTCAACTGATACGAAATGAATTTCTCCTTCTTCCCTTCTAAAAAAATACATAAAAACTTTACTCCAATAATGAATTCCAACAGAACAAATGTTCATGTGCAACAAAAGTTGGATGGATAAGTAAAAACTGCATTCAGTGAAAACTCCTTGTAAAACAGCCATCGTCTGTCTGTCTACTGGAAGACACTTCCTGAACAACAAGACATTCCAGGGTTTAAACCTTGGGAAAATAGAAATCTGTAGTATGATGAGAACAACACAAAAAAAAAAAAAAGCAACAAAGCACAGCCATGAACAAGGTGTGTAGGCTAACATGCAAACGTTAATTTTTACAAACCCAAAAACATGGAGATTTTTTGGGGGGGTAAAGTCGGGAGGTCCATAAGTAAAGTGATGCTGAGACAACACCTTACTGGACTTCAAATGGTAAAAGAAAGCTGGAGCTTCTTCCATGTGTGTCACAATAAACCCAAGGTTTTTTTTTTATCTGCGCTTTGGATAAAATGGATCTCCTTGTTGTCATGCCATGTCATGTTTATAAACCAGGGTAATTTTACTTTTACAGTAATTCAGTCCTAAACCCTTTTTCATCCTGAAACTGCAACAAAACATATAATTATATGTATTTGTGTCATGCCAACTCTGGTCTGCTGCCAGGTCGTGCATCAAAAGATTATTCATAACCTTTTACTAGAGAAAATGCTAATTTGTTAGTATTTGGATCAAGCATTTGGCTCTGATTGAAGATATGCAAAAAGAAGAGCAAACCTCCGCCTGCTAAAATCACATATCTGCATGTCAGCTTAAGCATTTGCCATCTCATTGTAGGATTAGTCACAGTCTTCAGTGATTTAATATACAATAAACTTTGGTCATCCAAAACTGCTTGTGACCTCCTGCGTCTCACTGCAACATATAGAATTCACCAGCTTGCATATGTGTGTGGTTTTAAGTAGCAAATGCACAAAAGTAGAACAGCGCAGCTGACTATATCATACAGACATCAGCACAGGCAAAAGCTATTTTAATGTGCTAACTTTACAATAAAATGCTTTAAGCAGAAACACAGAGTGATTTATATGCAGCTAGATCTGAGCAATTTCCCAACCTGCCCTGTGTTTACAAAACCCATAATTTAGCAAACAGCTAATTTATAATCTGCTGGGGTCATTTGTTATTTAAGTACAGCTGCCCACGCTGCACCTCTCCACCAAGCACTTTCCTCTGTAGTGAGTCGATTAACCTCTGCTGGTGAAAGCAGAAGTGGTTGAGAGTTTGCCAAGGTTATGGGTGCTGCCCTTTGCTGCTCACCCTTAAATCCCTGGAGGTCAGAACTGCCCTCAGTGACCCCTGCGGGATGCTGATCTTTATGGAAAAACTACAACCAGCAAATACCTCATTAAATTGAAACCATCATGGTTTATGGAAGGAGTTATATAATAACATCATACTAGTATTATTCATTTTAAAGTAAAGTATATTTTTTTGGAGACCACATAAAGAATAATACAGAAGACAAAATGTAAATAAAAACTTTATGTTTGACAATGCTGGGGAGTTACATGATTAAGCTTCATAGTCAACCAAATTAATGATGTTTTTAGGTTTCCTAATTACAGCTTTCTAGCTAATGAAAGTCACTGCTTGTTGTGTGGGAAACACCATTAGAAAGGTGCTCGTTTAATTTAGGTAATAGATTAAAGTCGTCCACTTAACCCCAGCCCAGAACACTCAAAAACCTTTAAGCACCATAGCTAAAGAGTCACCACTTAAGCACATCTGGTTTCTTAACTTGCTTTTTATTTATCATTTCTGTAAGATTTTCAACCAGATTGTTTTTTTGTAGAAACATCAAAATAATAATAGGAAAAAAGTCAGATTATTTTTTTTCAATCGGCTTGTTTTTTTCTTCTCATTGTGCTGTCCATCAGCACGTAGTGCTAATTTGGATTTATAGCTGGACTTATTACAAGTCCAACTATAGATTATTTGGCTTAGATTTTGATGTATGTTCTTGTATTGGAATTTAGCTTCAGTATGTTTTATTGCCAAGAGACTAGACTAAGACTCACTGCGCTTTTTGCCACTGTCCATTTCACTTCTCAGGGCTGCAGTAGCCTGGAGTTCTTTGAAGTGTAGATGAAACGGCAAGGACTATATTTTTTATCTTTAATTAAAATAACAAGATTCATTTCATGATTATGTCAAGGCATATTTAAAAAGTTCCCAATAATAATAAAAAAGTGAGCTCAAACAGTCCACTAGCTTGACTCCCATTTCCCATGCAATAGCATCTAATATATGATCACATGCTAAACAAATGCTAACTGGTATTAACACTTATATTAGCCATATTAAATGTAAACCTGAGAAGAGAAAATTAGACTGTTATCCTGCATATGTCTTTAAAATTAGACAATGGGAAGAGAAGCTTTCTTGTCATTTCCATCCCAGCTTTCTCTCCTCGAATCTTTTGACCATCTTGTTTAGAAATGTGTTTTCAGGGCATTTCAATATAATGACACTTTCATTGACATACACTTGATTTTGGGTGGATATGGGATAATTTATCATGTTTTTACTGTTAGTGTGTTTAGGATAATTCATAATTTTCATCTATTTTAAAACAGCTTAGTATTGCTTTAGTAGTGAATAATGTTACGTAAAGTGATGCTTCACTTCATTTCTTTACTTCAAAAGTAAAAGTTGTCTTCTGCACGAAAAGCTCTCAAAGGATGTCAGAGAGCTGTGGAACATAGCACTAATGGATTAAAATGTTGCAGACCAGTGTGTGTGTGTGTGCCAGTGTCAGGTCTCCCACTAAGGAAGGGAGGGATTTCCTTTTTTCAAACAGAGATCTACCTGTTTTTTATCTGGTTTATTTTTGTGTTTGGTTCATATTAATTTAATTTTAATTTCATATACCTTTTTTATTGAATGTATAATCATTGTGTACATACTGTGATTTTTTTTCATGATTGTTAGATTTATTTTTTTTATATTTATATTTATTTTTCACAACCCTGATGTATTTGGAGCCCCCCGGGGCACTTGTTGTCCTTAGAGCAGTGTGAAGTGCTAGTGTGCAGCAATATTTCTACATATAATATAGAGATTATATATTTATATTATTTAACATTTTCTCTTAAAAGTCTAAGAAAGTATGTTACATTAATGCATCCAAAGCTTTGATTAATTGTTACTTATCATTAGCATCAAAACAGTTAGTAACAATAACTGGTAGATGTCTTCTCTGTGTTCACTGTTGTTACTAAAGACCAACTAAGAAAAAGTGAAAACAAAGGCAGGCATGTTGGTGGAACTCAAACTGGAGAATTATTTTAGGTAGAAGGAAAGGAACAGAGCTGAATGTAGGGCACAGCCAGAATTACAGTCTTGTTTGAATCCACTGAATGTGACAGAGCTTGTCTCGTGTGTCTCTGTGCTCCGAAGGCAGCAGTCTTTCATTAGAAACCCCGTAAAGCATCTGAAAGCAGTGAGATGAGGAGTCTATATTGTCTTGGCTTTGTACTTATGCCCCAACTGTCTCAGACAATATCCTTTCCATTATCTATTCCTTCTTCTATCAATCCAAGCTTTCCCCTCTATCTTCTGCTTGGGCTGCATCCTTATAAATAAGCTGAATCTTACCGCCTCACATCTAATTGCCTGGTAGCTGACGGACAGCTGAATCATAGCAATGTCACAGATGCCTATATGTTAATGTGGGGTTAGTCTCCTTTTCAGACATAATTACTGTTAAACATTATCTACTACTTATGTTTTAAAGGTTTGATACTTTCCTTGTCAAATAATATACTAAATACAAAACACAACTCTACTTATCATTGTCAAAGATAAGTTCAGTATTTTATGTTTTATAAATGTTGTTTAAAGCAAAAGTAGCATTTAATTCCATATAATCTGTAAACACTAGTTGCTTCAGATTAATCCAAACAAACTTTCTTCCCTCTCTCTACCTCAGGCCTGCGAATGATAGCAAACATCTACGCCAGGAGGGGTTCTGGCTGTATGCTTGATAGATCACTATTTGTGTATAAATACCTTGAACCCATATTGAGTAGTAATATATTTTAAACAAATATCAAAGATGGAATGATGTGTACTCTCAGTCAGTGCATCTCAGATCCAGGGAGAGAAGCATGGCAGGATGTCAGCAGCAGGTCAGCAGAGATTTTGCTTCAGGGAAATATCGGGCTTCCAACACAACTTATTGCCAACATGTCTTCCAAGCACTAGAGGATGACAGCTAAACACTGTAGCTGCTTGCTTGTAGAAACAGTGTAGAGTTATATTTGTACAAATGTATTCAGTGAATGTAGGCAATTACTATATTTTTCCCCATCAGTGTGGTAAATATATGTAGCCCTCTGTTCAGAGTTCTCACATTTCACACGTAATAAACATTTTACTTGTTTAGAGGTTGCATACGCAGATATTCAGCACATTGTGTTTCTCAGAAAATAAAGTACATTTCTAATAAGCCCAATGCACTACAGTTTACATGTCTGAAAAAAAAAAAAATAACTTCACACATACATGAAACAAAGACTATAAAGGAAATGTGATAAATTGCACAAGATTTATTGTATGATGCGTAGAGCAGTTTTATTAATGTAAAAGAGACATATTCGTAAATGTTCAGGAATACGTCTGCCTGATGTATTTTAAAAGTAGAATGAGAATCCTTTATAACACATGCTCTTGACAAGATTTCTAACGAAGGAGTCAAAAATGATCATATAAGTGGTACAAGAGCAAAGCTACACTGTTACATCTACAAAAGGAAATTCAATTTAGATGACACAGTTTTTCCATTAAGATAGTATGTAATGGACAATAACCTTTAAAGCTTGCACAATGCACAACAATGTACTTCTAAAGAAAAAGCATGTTGAATCTTGGTTAAAGTTTGATGCAGAGGAATTTGGAAAGACTAATAAAATACTGGTCAAAAAATCTGTGACCAAAAAACAACTTTGGTGGTTGGAAAATCTTAGTGTGGGACTATCTTTCAGCATTTCCTTCTGAAAAGCATTATATGATTGAAAGAAGGATGAAATAAGATTTTTTATTTATTTTTTGTCAAGGATCTGAAGGTGAAATGTTTATTTCTTTAATAAAAACCCTGTTCCTAAACACACAAGAAATCTCAGTTTAAACAGGAGCAGGTAAATAAAGCTGCAAGAATGAGTCTCTTAACCTGAATCCAACTGAAAATATATGGACAGAACCACAGAGATGTTTACTCAGAGGCTTCCTAAACCATTAAGGTGTCCCACAGTAACACTGGGTAAGACAAACCTCTCCATATTACGTAGCCATATTTTAAAAAAGAAGGCTTTTGCCATTATTTTAAATGAGTGTTATCTGTTCTTGTTACCACGTTTTTGGACTAATGTCTTTCTTAAAAATGTAGCTACCAACATTTAGTGTAGATTTCAGGCCCTTGTCAGTATTTATTTTTGCCCTCTGTGTAAAAAGAAATCCTTGCCATCACCTGACAGCAGATGCAAATTATGTGTATTTCCTTGGTCCATTCATATAAAGTGTTTGAAAAGACAATGAGAGGGAGCTATGGCCATCGCTTTCAAACACAGTTAGTTGTTTGTCCGAAGAGTCAGCGCGCCTCTGAATGCCAAGCGCAGCGAGGCAAAGATGACAGTCGGAAAGCTAATCCTCTGAAATAATTCGGTAGGCTGTCTCTGAACTTCCACATTATCTTCCTCTGCATACGGCAGATGATTTAAACGCCTCAGCCGACTTTTGACAGGTGAATTCTAGTCTGAACCAGATTTTTTCTGAGGAGCAAATGCGGTGGACGAGGTCCATGTTTTGGCCTGCAGTTTAAATTTCTTGTACACAAACAGTGCAAGCAGCCTTTATTTTGAGATAAGGGCGCTGACAGAGTGAGCAGTCTTAGCCCCAGGGCTGAAATCTGCTTGCAAACTGGTTTCAGCTTCATGAGTGATTCTGGATAGCATTATTTGCTGGTTACCTTGTCACTACACACTAAAAAAGACATCCTTAGTGCCTATATTCCCTCTAGAATGCTTCTGCTTGGCACCAGAGAGGAAATGTTTACCCACTCAGGCAAATAAATAAACATGTCACAGAAGCAAACAAGAAAGAAATGACTCCCCGAAGTCAAACCATTGTTATATTTGGAAAACACAACACTGATATAAAATCTGATAAATAAAATGTCTTCACCAAGACTGCTTTCAACAGACAACACCTAGCTCTCTGGAATTGAACATTTTTATGCAGGAGTAAAGTAAGCGTGAATAAAGAATAAATTAATTATGTACATTATCACCGGAAGAAAAAACAAGTTAGAAAACACAAATAAAACACATTTACTCTTATCTTATGGCTGATTTGGAATTTCGTTTCAGAATGGTTACTTTTAAATTTGGATATACAGTAAAACACTCACAATAGTCATTTCTGCCCATTAATTATGTTTTCTTCCAAGCAGAGCTGTTAAGTTTTCGCTTCAGGCAACTGAAGTGGTGAGTGCAATATTACAGTCATCCTGCTGGTGATGCAGGTAACCTGCATGTATAGTTACCACCATGGCAAGATCATAAGGAAGTTAGGGTTGCAACAGCAAAGGGGAGTCCCAAAGAACTCCACATCTGACCGTATGCCTAGTATGTGTGTAAATGGGTTCTGACTCAGTTCTCAATTATTATTCTCACCAAATGCTCTAAAAAATGAACAAAATGAGAAAAAATATGGAAACGACATAAATGTCAGTTCAAAATAAACTGTAAACAGCACATGGTTTTGTGCTTTTTTTAATAAGCATGCTTTAATTAATCTTAAAATATAGCTGTAGCCCTAGATAGAAGTTGGATGGTAAACAGAGTTTAACTTATGTAGTACTTTCTTTTAATCATCATCAATCATCAAACAAACATCATAAAGCCACATTCACACATGCTTGTCAATTTGGGGTTAAGTTCTTTGCCCAGGCCCGTTCACATTTTACAGTAATGAGCTGGAATCTAACCTGCAACCTGCTAGCAACTGCTCTACCAACCCAACTGTGTCACAGTCACCAAAAACCTGAAGCAGATGCGCAGTGAAGACCAAGCTGATCATTTAGAAGTGTTTTCAACAGGACACCCCACAGATGAAAATGGCGTGATTAGCCTGGAGCTGGTTGTCTAGGATAGTCATCCTCAACTAGAAGTTGTATTAAAAGTGGCACAAAGTTTGTTTACATTAAGCTTGGCTAAAAGCAGGGATGTTTGAACATATAGAATTTCTTTCTTTTTTTAAAGTAGTTTGCTTTAGTATGCATTTCCAATTAAAGCACTTTACCAACAAAGCTTTTATTGACTGCCATGTGATCCATGTGATTATGCTTCAGAAAGGTGATTTACCACAGCATTGTTGTTAAGATTTTGAGTTGCTACTCAGCTAAAACTGTTTAGTTTAAGTCTATTCTAAAATATTAAGCAGTTGATTTTCCCTACTTCAATAACAACGTTAGAAATTAACTTGATAAGATCTACAATGAAAAGGTTCAGTGCTACTGTATTTTTATCTTAAAATGAAGCTAATTGAGTTTAAAAAACTGTTAATTTGAACTCTTAAAAGGAACCTAAAGTGCTAGCAAAGTTGTCTACTGCATTCACAGAAATAATCCTCTGAGTCGCTGGACCTTCACTTACTCTTCTAACTGGGACTTTTTACGCAGTTTTCAAGATTAAACGTAGAGCAAATGTTTTTTCCATCATGCAAAGCAGATTTTTTTGAAGGTAAACTAAACTTGGACATACCACTAAACACACAATGCTAATATTAAAATATGGTAGTGGGTAAATCATGCTGAGGAGATGCCTTGCTTTAGTAGGAAGAGGAAATAAGATCAGAAGGTTTGAATATGGAGGAAACTAAAAACAAGAAAGTCTTGGAAGACAACATGTTAGCTTCTCAAGATTTGAGAAGGCTACGAGATTCTCCTTTCAGCTGAGCACTAACTCCTAACATGGACCAGAGCTTTGATCAATCTTTTGTTTGACTTTTTTTAGATTTGTATTTGCTAAAAAGTTATCAAAACTTTGTGTTGATTCCCTTAAAAGGTCCCAAGTATGCTCCACTTTATTTTGGTCTCATATAAATCCCTTAGTTTTCAATTGTAATTTATAAAAATGTGAAAAAGCTTCAAATATTTTAACTAGTTTTGCAAGGCACTGTAATCGCTCAAGCTGCTAAAAAGAACAGAATCCACTTCCTTGCTATTTTAAGAACATAGCAATAAATCGTTAGAGCAAAGGAGAGCATAAAACCCAAGTCTTAAAGATCACAGACCTGTAAAAGCCTCTGATAACATGGGGAGAGCGTATCAAACCATTTGCTTGTGTGAATCATGTTGTCTGTTTGGCAGCTGCTGTGCTTTGAATCTCCTCCTACTTGCCTCCATCTTGACTTCGAGCAATGTAGAAAAAAGCCTCGGGAACATAGAAGCCTCCACTTTCTTTAAATGACTAAAGTTTTAGTAGCATTTGTTCCTTTACTTGCTGTGCCTTTGAAAAATTACCCAGGCTTTGTTTTTGGACAAGGTTTTTTTTTCATCACTTAACTGAATTATGAATCATTTCTTCATGTTTGAAAATACATTATTTAAAGGTTAAAGACCTCCACAAAGCTTTTCAAGAGGGCATAATGCTAGAATACTCAACGTGTAAATTATATTTGTTTATGTTCCTGGTGTCTATGCTAACATTTCATTTTGAATGAATGAATATCAATGTGGATGTCCAAGTGGTGCTTAATGTGCACAGTCTATTTATTAGCAAATGTGATGGAGGATTGTGAAACGCTTGCTTTCAGCTTATAACTCCGTTTTTAAAAGGGTCTTTTAATGCAGATTGCACTCTTCATTAGAGAATTGATTTTACCTTCTGTTTTATGTGCAATAATATGGAAATTAAATGCACATCAATTTATGAATGATCAAAAATAAAACGATAAATAGTTTTTGTTGTTTTAATTTTTGTTACGATTATAAGTCGAAGCTGTGCAATTTATTATTTTTCTGGTATTCAGAACTGCTTTTTTATATTGCTGTTTAGGATTTTTTTGTTTCTAAAAATACTCTATGTTATAATATCTCCTGAGAGATGCAAGCTTCTGCACCTTGCAAAGACTAAACTTGTGTCGTCTAGTCTTAGTTTAATAAATAAATATTGCAGAAATGGAGAGGAGGAGAGAAAATCCGAAACCATCTAAGCAGATTTTCTGCAGCCACTGAACACAATTCTAAAATGTAGAAAAACTGACTTACAATTAGATGGATGATGGTTAAAAACGCTTACGTTTTTAACTTAAATTGTTTTAGGCTCATATTTTCCGTCAAAATATATTAGTTTGAGGGTTTTCTTTCTGATCACTTTCTGTTTACAATCCAGCCTAATAAACCATGAATACAAAGAAACTTAACATAAACACAATTTACACATTTAACGTTTAGCTTTTGGACTAAAATTTATTACCACTTTCTGTGAGTATAACAAACCCATTTTTATGTTTCTTAAAGAAACATGCACTGACTCACATGTGCTAAAATATTAAGGCGTGTTTTGGAAAGCTAAGTATTTTAAATAGGACAGTACTGATATAGACTCTGATTTGCCTCTGACATCTAAATGAAGTCAAGTCTTTGCAGAGTTTTCTGTTTCCACATGGTCAAAGTGCAGACAGGAAAGGCTTTGTGCTTGAGTTGCCTGAAAGGTATTAATCCTACTGAACTGAAGCAGAGACAGTGCACATTTACACTTGGCTTATAGAAGTATTTATAGACCTTGAGGGTTTTACATTTTGTCATGTTACAACTGCAAACTTAAAAGAAACACTGAAAACTTTGCATGCTTAAGCATCACTTTTTTAAGAACCTGGATCTTTCAGTTATCAGGCTCCTCTCCTGTGGAACCAGCTTCCAGCTTTAGTCCGTGAGGCAGACACCCTGTGTAGTTTCAAATCTAGGCTTAAAACCTTCCTGTTTGATAAAGTTTATAGTTAGGAAGAGGTAGAGAAGACAGCCTAATCCAGTTGGGGAAGAACTCAGTCTTGACAGACGGTTCTCCTTTGCTCTACCTTCTTCATGTCTCACTCTATAGGGTTAAGTTATTTAAGTTTTTCTATAGTTATGCTGCTATAGGCTTAGACTGCTGGAGGACAATCTGACCACTTCTCTCTCTGCTACTTTCTTCCTTTGTCCAATCTACTTAGTTACCGTTATTTCAACCTTGT
>JAVLVB010000490.1:541913-556721 GCA_032876305.1 Orestias chungarensis | reverse complement strand
ATAAAAAAACAGACTTTAGAAATCTGCTTCTATAGATGCAGAATGAAGGGGAAGAAATGAAGACAAAAAAAAAGATACACCAAGAAACCACTGTGACAAACAACATATTCATACATAACAATAATAATTACTGCATACCATTAGTTAATATACAGATATATCTGGTAGCAACTGCAACCAACATGGAGAACCTGAATTTAAACACTTGTGTTTAGGATTTTGCATTTGTATATAAGTTTGCTCCAATAAGAGAGCCTGACTTTCACCGCAAGAACCAACGCAGACATGGGGCAGATGAGAGCCACAGACAACCAGCGTCCCCCTGAGCATTAAACTTCAGGAGGACTATAGCTGGGAGAACGGCACCACTCCCAGAGAGGAGCTAATAAGCAGACACAATACAGAAGTCCCATGGGGTGGAGCAACTAGCCCACATGCCCCACCACCAACTGGCTACACTGGAGCAAATCTGGCTATGGCCACATAGACCCAAGACCCATATGCACACTAATTCCCCAGCAGACGCCCAACCAAGCCATTGTGCCTAAACTCGCTTTATTGACCAGGTGATTTACAAAGAGACAAATTCAAATCAAATCAAATCGAATCAAATCAAGGTTTATTTATCACATTCATGGTCATACACAGTACAACTTGCAGTGAAATGCTTTTTTGTGGCTGCTCCGTCACACTAATGAACTAAAATACAAAATAGGTAAAAATAGGTAAAAATATGTAATATCTAAAATAATGTATTTAAAATAGAATAAAGAAATATAAGAAAAATTAAAAATGTATTTAAAAAGAACTAGTTAAAGTAAAGTAAACATTGACGAATTACCAGTATAATAATAAATGGCATTTAAAGTGAACAAGTGTGTAAAGTGACAAGTAGTGCAACATGATGCTATATAGGCTATACACATGTCATAATGTAAATACACAAGTACTTATCCATACAATTGCTGTATAAGATTTCCATATTCAACTAGGGCTAGTTTGGGGAGAATAGCTTTTATACTTTGTATTTGTCTTTGGATAGATTCAAAGGAATAAAAGAAGTTATTTAAAACCTGCATTTTGTATTAACTAAGGTTATCTTTTTCAAATGACATGAAGCAGTTAGGTGTGACCAGAAGAAAATCTTAAAGGGAGTAATTACATTATCGCAGAACTCTACTTAAAATTGAAACAGGACTGTGCTGACTGGTTTAACATCACATTCCTCCTCAGAGCTGGTCTGGGCATGTCCCACTCCTTCAATTTGCCACCGTAGTGGCTCAGCCTCAGTTCTTTGATTAAAATGAGAAAACAGATCCATCACAGCTTAGATGAGATCACCAAGTCTGCACAGGCTTTTAAATGTGCTCACTCTCTAAGAACCTGCAACATGCCATCCCAGCAGATGTCAGTGTTACTCGGGTTATTTGGAAAGCACAGACTCTGCTGTGTATGTATAGCTGAGCAAATAGCAATCACAACAGTTGTGGTTCACTTCACCAAAATAATTCCCTCAACCCACACAATCTGAAACTGCTGGAAGATTTGCTCCAAAGTTAACATGCAGAGTTTGCACAACAACTGGATGAATGTGTGAAGATGAAGAGAAGGAGGAACAAAGAGCACGAGAATCAAATGCCTGCAGCACGCTTAACATTCAAATGTCTTGAAAACTAAGAAAACCAGTTAGAAGTGGTTTTGTTTAATAAGAAGTGTGAGCAGACCTGCAATAATGGCAGAACAAAGACAATGAACAAGGCTTCACATAAAATCATTCCACAGTTTTGTAGAATAACCTTTTTTTATTTTAAACACATCCTCTTGTAGACAAGCAGTAAATGGTCCAATAAGTAACAATACCACAGCCTTCATTTTTGAAATGAAACTTAAAATGTTGTTCCATTACTTTAAAATGGCAAAGCATCAAAGACCTGGCGGCAATACAACATCCACAGCATAAATAAAAGAATGAACAGGTGGGGAGGATTCAAGGTCTGCCGAAAAGATCCAAAATCTCTATCAAATTTCAAATATCAACTTAATTTGGGACAGAAAACGAATATTGTTCTTGCATCAGCCCATAAACGGGTTCAACAAAGGTAGAACTATGCTGTGACACAATTTCGACTTTTCTATGAACTGCACAATATTTCGGTATGTTAGATCAGTGGAGAATTTTCTTTGGATGGCACAATACTAATAATCATTTCCACAACAGCTTGAGAGGCTGTTCTTACATGGATGGTGCCCTGAACATCCCCTCTTTCTGCTCCTTTTTGGCTTGTGTCAATGGAAGTTTGTCCTTTGGCCAACAAACCGCAAAATGCTTCATTTTCTATTTTTTTCATAAAGAAATCTCAAACAGGGGTTTAATGGATGTCTGTTTTGTGTAGAGCAATATAAAGGTTCAGATTTCAGCTTCTCTAAATCTACAAAACACATGTAAAGACCATACAGCTCTAAGGGGAGAGAAGACAGAGAACCGAGGCACAAAAAAATGCTATTTATTAACAGAATAATTCCTGCCTCAGTCTGCTTATTGCAAGCGCATCTTTTCTCACCAATAGTAAAGTCATGACTGGTTCTAAATGACAGCTGCTCGCACCGCTTCTTGAAATTAAAAAGTGGTGAAGAGCCAGCTTTTAACTCTGTTAACTGCAGTGAGCTGTGCTTTCAGCAACGTAAAGGCCAGAGAGTAATCTGAACTGCCTTTTTCTCTGACTCTTTGCAGCTTTCCCAGAGTTGTATTCTCTGAGGTTATTTATCATAAAAGTTTAATTATCTAACCTCACAAGCAGGATGTAATAGCTGAAGGCAAATAACATATAGAGCTCAGTGTGAGTGCAAAGACATTAAAGATGGTATTGATTAAACATTAAAAGATACATAGAAGATTCTGTGTGCTGCCATGCATCATCACACACTGAGAGTAGGGTATGTGTTTGAATTTGTGTCAAGCCAACTGAACACATAACCTACACAGGACCATTAATGGAGTTTGGGGTTTGTTTTAATGCTCTTTGGTGGGTTGAGTTTGTTCTTTTTATTTGGTCACGTTATGAAATATATATATATATATATATATATATATATATATATTTTTTTTATGTCCTCCGTTAAGTTAATCTGTGTTCAGGTTTATTCAGTTTATTTTATTTTCTGATTCTCTTTACAGCTGCTTTGCAGCAGTTTTGTGACTCATCTATTTTTACTCCACTAATAACTAATAACTCATTCTGACTCTTCTGCTCGTTAGATCTGCCTGATACCTAAACGATGCTTATATGTTTTGTCTTTTTTTTATTTATTAAACATAATTTTCTATATGATCCAGTCGAGCGTCACCTGCGCTGCTTCTCTTCAATTAGTTCAGAGCTGGGCCTGATATTTAACTTTTCAACATAATTCTCTTCTGCTTGGGGGAAATCACATCGAGTCTTCTGATCTCACTCTAAAGTCTCTTTTACAGATGTGTAAAGTAACAGAGAAAGGAAGTTGTTGCAGATCACATTTAAAGAGTTGATATGTTTCCATGAACAATGAAGGTTATTCTTTCAAAATTAGAGGTTTAGAATCCAATGTCTGGTATTCATATTTAGTTTTTCTAAATAACTTGGATATTAAAAATAGTCATTTAGGTTATGGTTGCCATATTATATATTTCCCTCCATACAATTTTTGCACACTGAATATTTTCCTATTTCTGGTCTAAAAATCCAAAAAGCCTACAAGATGCTGTGTGTGAATTACATTAGCAGCTTCTAAAATGCCTGCTCATTTGACACCAACTAAATCACTTCTTGTTGAGTATTTGAAATATGTGGCTATTTGCATTTAAAGAAGGTAACTGTGAGCCGATTTTGTGAATTTTATTTCAATTAATGTGTCAATTGTTTTTTTTTCTTCTTTTCTCTGCTTTTATCTGTATCACTAGGACAGGTGTGAACAATTACACATGTAAATATGATTCTTTTTTTTAATTACAGAAATTCTGATGTAATTATTCATGGTGTCATAGAGTTACCGAAAATGTCGCTAAGCAACAGTTTAATTACCTAACCTCACAAGCAGGATGTAATAGCTGAAGGAAAGTAAAATATAGAGCTCAGTGTGAGTGCAAAGACATTAAAGATGGTATTGATTAAACATTAAAAGTTACATAGAAGACTGTGTGTGCTGCCACCATCATCACACAAGTGTTAATAAATTAAAAAATGTTGATTGTTAAATTAAAATCCAAATATAATTTCAGGAGGTACATTTTTAACTGAAAGATAAACAGGTAAAGCTGTACACTAAAAACTGCTGGGTTAAAAACAACCTAAATGTAACCCACTGCAAGGTCAGCCCTTGGTTGTTTTAGCTCAACGGGGTTGGGTTAATGGTTACTGATACCTAAAGATTGCATTAAAGTGATGAGATTTTAAATAAAATATGGTCAAGATATGTAATTCAATACAGTTTTTAAAAATGCAAGTCATTACACATGAAGAAAACATCTCACGTCAGCAGCACTCAAACGAGATGGATGTTCCAAAAAAGTTCAATTTATAATAAAAATTGAACTTTTATTAACGTTTATTGTAAACACAAAAAAAAATCAATAAAAATTATCACTGCATTTGCATAAACTTCATTTAAATCAACTGATTTTATACCACATGATTTAATAATAAATTGACCAAACATTAACACTTGATATCTTTCTCAAATCTTTCTGGTTAGGTTAGCCAGTGTAAATTTAAAAAGAAAGAGTCTGGAGAAAGGTGTTCCCTTTTTACATCGCAAGGCTGTCCAGGGGGTTCAGCTGAAATAAGTCGAGGGGAACCTGGACATGTTCAAATATGTCTGAGCATTTTTCCATTTTGTCAATATGTCAATGACATAAGGAGACATTTCAATGCCAAATTCGCATTTAATAACATTGTAAAGGTTACTTTAATTTAACAAGGAGTGTAATATAACCAAGTTTATTGATTGTGTTTGTTTTTTCCTTACACAGTCCTTCATTGTTAAACAAATCATAAAAAAGCCTAATGTAAACGCTAAATAACTGTTTTCTATTATAAGCACTGATATAGCCAATGCCATAGAGTGTTAGGGTCACGGAGCTAGCTAGCTAAAGTCCATATCAGCTTAGGGCAGGAACGAGGCGCATTTTGCATTAAAAAATGTAATTTGAAAAAATAAAATTGATTCTAAAATGTTTTATTTTAACATGATTTATTTAAAAATGTTGTAGAAATCCATTGTCTGATCGCGTCACGGTCAACTCGAAAATGCAGGTTTGTAAAGAGGAATGATTCTACGGCTTTTCTTTAACCCAACCGGTGGGTCAAATTTTACGCCAATGTTTCATCAATCTACCCAGCAGAATTTATGAAGCTGTGGAGTTCAAGTAAGAAACCAGTGGACCCCTGACCCAATTCCTGACTCATGAATTTTAAACCAATACTTGGTCAGAATATACCAACATACAACAGCTTTTACCCAGTTGATGAATTATAATAATAATTTGTGTGTGAATGCAACTGTAACTGTTTTTTAAGGAACATTCTTCTTAATGTTATTGATCTGTTGTTTCATCCATTTTATTCCACTAAGTAAGGACAGATTGCAAGTACTTGGAACACACCTGAGACCACAAAGCAATGACCAGAAGGTTTTACAAATTGAGCATCGTTGGCAGAAACTTGGCAGACTGACCTTCAGGGATGGCAAAGGAATGAACAGAGTGTGTCAGAAGGCCTGAAACACCATCCGTCTTTCTGTGGAGAGTCACATTAATATCTGGGCAGCTTTAGCTTCACTGGGTAAACTCCTAGTTTACACCTTTGTAATTAATTTTCAAGTTGAGAGGAAGGTAATTGCCACCCAGGCATCAAAGTGAAACTGTATGTTGTGTTCTATACTGGGTGTCCAGATAGATCCAGAGTTTTTTTGGTATTCCCATATTTTGTTAGAAAAATTTAAAGACGACAAACCATAAACATACCTTTACTCTTTACATAAATCAAATTATATGACACAATACATTAAATCTCTGTCTAAAACATTATTTGCTCCAAGTGCTAGTAAGGGTTTAGCATTCATTTTTGCCACAAATGACAGAAGTGACTTACCCGTAGAGCAATTTTAGTCAGACTTGGCATTTTTTGCCTGTTGCTTGAGATTCTTAATATTATTGTCCATGCATGCAAGGACATAAGGGCAAGGAAGCAAGTAAAATATTTTTGCTCGTATTCAAAATAATTTTAGGAAACGCTGATACAAAAAATGTATATGAACATCGACAGATTTGTAGGATTCGTTGGAGTTTTGTAGTTCATAGGGAAGCAATGCTATATTATACATAAGACTGGCTTCCAGCCATCTATTACTGTAGGTTAATAATGCTTTAAAAAATGTCCATGTCATGCATTTTGCCCATTTCTTGTTTGTTTGTAAGTTTCTCTGGGTATTTGCAGTATTGATCCTTCAGCAACTATTATGGCAACAAAGGAGGCCTGATTCTAATCAAATAGATGTTATCTGTGTGTGACATGTTTATTTTCATTAGCAAAATGTGAAAATTACCTTTATATTTGCCAATTTGACTAGGATTGACCATAACAAGAGGACATATGGAAAAAACAGGCTTGAAATAAAGAAATAGGTGATTGTGAGGACAGTTGGATTTCTCCAGTCTGCTTCGATCACCTCCAAAGATTATCATCTGGCTTTACCTAGATGATAATCTTGTTGTCAGATGCTTGCTTGCCATGTTGTGAGGCAATGAAAGAGGAACTCGTTCTGTCCAACCACTACATGTCTTGGGATATTTTATGTATAAATAAATAAAAATGTACTAGTATTGCTAATTGCTGTGTACTGGATCTGACCCCACCACAACACTGTGACTGCACCATTACATAACACAGACAGGTATATAAAAGCTATTCCATCTCCCACTGAGAGTCCTTCAGTTTCAGCATCAGGAAAAGGTAGTTTAGGTTGAATTCATCACTTTTTTCACCTGAATATTTTGTGCCAAATATAAGCTGTTATGTTGACAAAGCCTAATTAAAAAATAATGTAACATCTCTGAGGTAGCTGTTTACATAACAGCCAGTTTACAGCCTTTAATCTGAAGTGTTTTATTGTTGGTAAAATAGCTTTTGTGCATGGTTCCCATATTCATAGGAGGTTTTAAAATGTTGCCTACCTGGCTCAATGTTGCATGCAGGTTGTATATTAGAGATTGAGGAACTATTTTCAGGTGTGATCTATGTTACCTAATTGGCTGCAGGGGTAGTCATCCTGACTAATTCATAGTCTGAATATGAAGCAGGATGAGACATCTGGTGTTACATCATCAAAAACCAGGTGAGGCTTTATCAACACCAACGAAACACATTCCCCACGTATTCTGTTCAGGGTAGAAGTCTGCAGGATAGGGACTTCTGAACCCGAAAACCTTTTTCGATTACTTCATTACTTGGGAGGGGCTTATCAACTTGGATGGCTAAAATAGGTTTAGAGTGCTGGATGAAAAAGACTGACCATGTGAAAGGGCTTCGAGTGGTTGGCATGACCTGACAAGCTCAACATAAGTGAACTATCTGGGTATTTCAGTTTTTCCCTAGACTGGTTTAGAAGCGACAAAGCACGTTAGTGACATAGCTTTGTGGTTTAAGGTCCGTAAGGCTTCAATTTATCACAGCAATCACCACGGGATATCCACCAGAACATCACTAAGGCCAGGATTTGGTTCTGGACAGGGTTTAGGGGCAGGATGCAGGAAGAACAAAGACAGCATTTTACATTATTGTATTCCATCTTCAGCACAGAATAGTTCTTATCAGGATAGATATCTTACTCAGGTCAACAGGGGCAAACTTGTTTGTGTGTGGTTTCCTATGAATAAACAATTACAGTTTAACATGTGCTGTACATTGGCAGTATACAAATGCACATAAAGAACTTTACGACTTAAGGCAATATTGTAATGGTTTGTGGTTCCTGTTGTTCCCATGATGCTTAGCTGCATTTTTGATAACTCTGTGACACCATGAGTCAGATGGAAGTGTGTTATATTAATTTGCCTCTTGTTTTCAGTAAATGTCATTCACTCTTGATATCAAGTTTTCCTTAATTGACAATAATCTATTGAAGGTCACATAATTGATAACCAGCAAATGGCAGGACTGGTCTACAGTTAACTAAGAACTTTACTGGTTTATCAGTGAGATGCGTACATAGCGCAATGATCTACAACACACGTGAAGCCATTTGCTCTGACTTACCAACAGGTGAAAGTAACAGCTAATGTGTCAACTAACAGCCATAGAGGTGCATGAAAAGACACTCGCATGTTTTAAAGTCTATTCTTGTTACTGTACTTTACTACATGGTGTTAGAAACATTGGCACAACCACAGACATTATATGCGTATAAAATGTTTATGGGTACAACTTTGAATTGACTGATGACATCATGACAGCACAGATGTAAAAGAGTGCTGAACACATACAATTATGACATACAAAGTGCACTTAACAATAAAACTTAAACTACCTCTAACTTGTTTAAGTCTCAGAGTATTTTGTGCAAAGTGACTTTATTCATGTAGGGAGTCTAGGTTCTTCTTTGTTTGCCGCAGAATGTTTTAGATAATCTATGATTATTTTGTGAGGTGCAGTCTCAACTAGGATAGACAGTTTGCATAGCAGCATTAAGTGATAAATCAAGAAGTCTACAATCAACATTAAATACATAACAGAGCATAACCAAAATAAAGAAACTGTTGCAGTTGGAAACAAAAAAAAAAAAGATTACTGACTGTATTTTCTTGAAACCTAAAAACCATGAACTTGATCAAAAAATTTTTTTTATTGCTAAACAATTAAAAGAGTTTATTCTTTGAGACAAGGGAGAGTAGTTGTAATAAAGTAATGTTCATATTTCTTTTCTGCATTGTGAGCTAATTCCTCTCTGCAGGTTTCTTTGGGCGCGTGGGTTGGGGAGTGGGTGCACCCCATCCATCACAGTCTTGTAACTCATGTCGCCTACTAATTGGTTGTTTCTTTTTAACTTTGACAGTTAAAATATTTTAATATTTTAGCAGAATGATTCAAGGTCACAATATTCTGAGTTGTCAGATTAAAGGCTTTTTTACAGCATTTATGAAAACATAATCCTACCTGGAACATGTGCACAATTTCATTTTGGCACATTGTGTCATAATAAATAGTTAATACTACGCTTTGATCAATTTTTTGTTTCTAAACCATAAAGTGTTTGAGGAAGCCAAACCCTTTCTGGTTTCAGCATAACTCTGTGTGTCATTGGCAGTAAGTACTGGATGTCTGAAAGACATCTGGTCTGACATTGTTAAATATAGGATATGACAGCAATGCTGTTTCTGCAGCATCAGGAGGCACAGGCAGTATGTACAAATTGAATTAGGTCAGAGAAATTGGTTGGTAGCAGCTATTTTAACTTGAAGCACTTTCCTGTTACTGGATGACTGCTCCTCCTGAAGGAAATGACTAAGATATTAAGGAGGAAGAGATCCTGTAAGTGTTCTGACAAATCCTAACAAGAAATCGGATCATTTAAGGATTTTTCTTGATAAAAGGCAATCCCCTTAAAACATCTATAACTGTAATAAAAAAAAGTTAATTCGAGGACAAAAGAAGTACAACACACCTGTGGGTACCATTAAGAAAAAAACCAAAAACTCCACTCATTTTAAGCAGACAGGATATGGCTAAAAGAAACTTTTTAAAATGAGTTTCCTTAACTTAATGCAACCTACATATTCTAATATATGTATAGTGAAAGGCAATATAAAAATGTAAATAAATAAATACATTTTTAGTTATTTTGTAATCGTTACACTTAAATGTTTTAGATCACAAAACAACTTTTATTATAATGATAAGAGGAACCTGAGTATTTACTAAAATAGGTTTTTATTAATTATATTAAGAGGAAAACCTGTTGAGGCAACCAAATGTACTCTTGTTACATAATGAATACATATGATTATGTAAACATTTTTGTTTTAAAATTTACAAGCAACATACTCTTGAAATTACGAATTCACTTCAATGGATATAACCTCTCTGATACCATGACGTAGGCTAAAAGATGGAAAAAACCAACAGATCAAACTTAAACCTAAAACAATTTAGGAACAGATGAGATACTGAATTCCTGATATTTATTGATCAACAAAAATGAGATCCTTTACCTCCAACTGGAGAATAACACTGAACACACATTATTCCCAAATGTAATTTTAAGAGTATATTCATTTATGTTGGAAGTTGCAAAACTACGCATCTAAAGCACCAACAAATGTACTTGACCAAGTAGTACCAGTGTAGTAGTAGCAATCACATTTTGAACAAAAGATCCAAAATATTAGTCACATATTGTCAAAATATATTGAGGATCTCTTTTACCTTTAGAAAAATATTATGGGAACTTTCCAGGCAAAACTGGAACTTTTTGGACAGTGTATGTTGCATTGTATCTGGTATATCACCAAAAGCATCTAGATGGTATCCGGCTGTATTGATTTCAGGACCTGGAAGACTCACTGTAATTGAAGGAAAAAAGGATATTGCTAAAATATACACCCTCAAGGGTACCTGGGTTTCGCAGCAGGAAAATGATCCTTAGTACAAACTCTGAATGCTTCAATAAATAAAAGCATTTAAGTGTTGAAGTTATCAAGGCAAAGTTGGGACTTCAATTAAATTATTTGCAGTGTTGTAACCTTAAAAAATGAAAGCTATTTAGACCAAAACTTTTTGTTTTTGTTGCAGTTTCTTTACAATGTTTGTTGCAATCAGTTTTACTGTAAATCTGAAACACTCTGACTGAAGACACTATTGCTGTATGAAAGTTTAATGAAGTTTTCTGTAATAATATTTAACTTAACCTCCTTCAAACAGTCATCTTATTCTTTTACAGTTTCAAGGTTTTTCTTCCTCTTTTTTAAGTCACTTTCTCTGATTCTACTGCCCTAACAGATGATGACATAAGTGATTTAACATTGAAGAGTCTAAACTTCCCTCTGCTCGGTACCTTCTTTAGACAACTCCACAGTTGTGTCTTTGCAATTAGAATAATTATGTCTCGGTGCGCCCCATTATATTTATACTTTTTATCTTCTTTTATGTTTTTATCATTTTCACAAAAAACACATTTAGTTGTGCTGACACACGCATTCATGTCTACTAACAACAGTAATAGCACAAAATGAGATACAACATTTTAAAGCTTAATACATCCTAAAACATGTTATTACTTGCTCACTTCTGGAACGTCCTACATCTACTCTGCACAGTCAAACTTAGGTAAACACTACAACTCTCTGTATTATTCTACACCAACATATAGCTGTATGACAAGTCACTTCCTTACAAGATGTCTAAGAAAGAAAGAAAATGTACGTGTATGCCGCTGCTCTACAGCAGCGAAGCACTAGCAAGTAATCTTTAAGAGTTGTCTTAGGCAAGTTCCTCGCAAAGCATCATTCCTGTCTTATTTTGAGATAAAAAGCCCAGAACTTTAAACTAATAGTAAACTAACATATTATGTGTGCTTTGATTCCTCCATCCTTTTATTTAATGTGTGACTGAATTAATACTCTGAAGACAAAACAATGTCCAACTACCTTGATGTCTTCCCTCTGTAACTGAGGCCACCTAAATTTGTCTATATTCAGACAGAATAAAGATTTTGGTCACAGAATTAACATGAATATGTAAAAATCATGGCTTTGTTCAAGCACTGATGAGTTTCTGTTCAGAAAGATATATTAATGTACCAAATTAATGTACCAAAAATTATTTAATAATAACGACTACTTCATGGTAATGACATTCTATTTTTATTTTTTTTAAAGCTCTCTGTATCTACAAAAAAAATTATTAATGTCAGTAAGACATGTTATTATGACTTCCTCCTGAAAAAAATAAAAATAATTTATGTACAACCTACTAAAACAGCCCATAAATTAAGGAGTTATTTTGTTTGATAAACTAGGTCTCTGTAATAAGAATGATTCTTCTGTTCTTTTCTTTCAGAGGGGAGCAGCTGTTAACTTTGGCTGTAAAGTGTTCAGAAAGCCTGGGGAAAGAAACTTTCTCTGCAGTTGCTAGTTTTTGGAAACTATCCTGCTGAATTGAATATAAAATTCTAAACAGATTCCGTCCAGGATGTGCGAGGCCCACAGAGATGCTAGCTGCCCTTTCCCTGGCCCTGAACCCGTGGAAGTCCTGAATGGAGCAAAGGTCAGACCCAATTATCCTCTCTGCAGAAATAATTGTTTCTCTTGCAGTCTGGAGCTGTATGTTCCGTGGTTGAGCCCGATCACACATTGATTGTTTTGCACGGGACAGACAGAATAACGGCAGTGTAGATAGAAGAGGACCAGCAGCTACTGTGCAAGGCCTCCTTGGTTTCTGAGAACCTAAAGTGGTCTACATTAGATACAGTTGTTTTTAAATTCAAGCATTTTGAGGAAGGTAGTGTAGTGCATATTCCACAGACTAAACTTATAAAGTGCTTTTCTCACAAAGCAAATATCCCAAGGGGACATTGACATTTGACAGAATGCAACTTTAATTGAACCTGCAAACCAACCAGTTAGTCTACCCACTGTTCCACAGTCACACCACATACACTGACAAACCATTGTAATTACTGCAGTTTTTAGTGGGTTAAGTTTTTTTAATCTGCTTTCGGTCTGTATGAAGACTTTTGATTGGTGTTAATTAAAATAATGTCAGTTGTATAATCTGCAAAGTTCAGTGATAGGATTGATCCACTGAGGTGAAGTCATCTGTGGCAGTTGTAGCGAGTCAAGGTCATTCAGGGAGCTGGTGATCCACTGGTATGTGGAGGCCGGCACTATGTGTAAACTTCTCATTGAGGGTGTCTACTGTATGTGTTGAAGGCCTACATAATTTACACAAAGACGATCCTGGCATAAGCTGCTGAGGGGTCTAGGTGGTGCAAGTGCAGGCCCAAAATTTAGCTTAATCATTTGATGACTTTAATCACGTGATGTCATCTGACAAAAAGTAAAACAGAGAGGTCACATCTCCCCTGTAACACCTTATTGCATTGAATAGATTGAACTTTCTTCATCTCCAATTTCTTTTAGGAATTTTGACCACCGATGATAGGACAACAGGTCTTTAATCTTAAATTCCTGCTATGGTGTATTATTTGGGGGACTGAGAAAATTGAGGAATTGCTTGAAGCAGGAGGAAACTAACATGAGTTTAATTTAAGTTCCAGGATGAGTGGCAGTTGATCAGCACAAACTTTCAGGCAAAGGGAAAAAAACATAGTCAGGTCTTTCCTTGTCTTCGAATGCTAAAAGAGCATTTTAGCATCTTTCTCAGCGAGAATTCAGGGGTTTGTAGAGGTGTTGGTTTGGGGTGCAGAATCTTGTGTGGGTGAAAAGGTTTGATGAGTGAATGGCTGTGCTGAAGGGAGGGGTTACCTATAGTTGTGATTTAATTCAAGGTCTTCCGAATTGCAGCAAGGTTATAACCTGAGAAGCTGTTTTTAGCTTCTCACTGTAGTTTTGCTACAGCCTCTTCTCCATGAGAGGAGCTTTAACTGGTCTTTAATCTGTTCCGCACCAGATGGCCCTGGACAAATTAAGCGGCATTAGCAGATCTTGTGATGCTATTCTTTTTTTTTTTTACCATCAGGTTAGTACTAGCAGTGTCCAGCTGCATAGTCAGCAACCAAATAGATTGACAGCAGACAGCATTCCTTGATTGACCTGTGATTTATGTCACTGCATGAGAAAAGACTTAATAAAGTTTGAGGGTGAATACAGTTGTATGTCTTTTAAGCAAAGAAAATAAGTAGTACATTTTCTTTTTAACCAGAATTTTAGCTCTATTTAAAATTGGCCCACTCTGGCCCAACACCTAATTAGAAACTGTAGTATGTTGGCTCACTACAGGATATCTCCTCCAAGAGTACTTTGGGGTCCCTGATTGATAGTGTCCACCTGTTTAAGCCTGTGTCTTCTTGGCAACACACAGATGGCTGGAAGATGAAGGTAGCAGTTTATCTACTTGCTCTAAGTTAAATTATTGCTTACAGTGGAGCTGCTTAGCGCATAAAATACATTTTCTAAAAAAGAGACATCCAGGCAGCTGCCTGTCTTACTGGTGCTAGTGAGTGATTTCATAACTTTTAAACACTAAGCCTTCCTTTGTATATTGCAATCTATCTATTGTTCAATCTGGCTGATGAAACTATCAGGTCCCATATTATAAGATTCCTAAATTACAGTGCTGTAAAAATGCATTGCCTCATTACCAATATCTCTCTTTCTTCTTCACTGTCATGTGTTTGGGTTCATGTAAGTTTATACCACAGGTAGGATGAGTGGCTGGATGAGTCACCTCAGAGGTCACACAATAACCTAAAATAGCATCTAAAGCACTACAGGCTTCAGCAGCCAACAATTAAAATGAAATGTTGTAGAAGCCTTTAAACCATTTCCATTTGTACCAACATCATGGTTTGTTTATATAACATTACACAACCAACAATTTTCCTTCAAATGAATTAAACATACCTGTATTTCTTAGGTTAAAAAAGTTGTCTACAGATGGGCTAATGTAAAGGTAGTTTCATCAGGTTTCAACATTGAAGTAAATGCAAATTTTTCACAGAAATATCATATACATATATATATATATATATATATATATATATATATATATATATATATATATATATATATATATATATATATATATATATATATATATATAT
>JAVLVB010000490.1:505006-517854 GCA_032876305.1 Orestias chungarensis | reverse complement strand
AAAAGTGTCCCTTTTTTCTGGGGGTTGGCAACCCTAGTTTGACTATTGTTTCTCTTTTACAAGTTGCTACTGCTGGTCAGGTGCTTGCAAGAGACACATTCAGATAAATTCAAATTTTTTGGGAAATATTAAGGTTACAGAAAACCTGGCTACCACAGCGAGCAAACAACACTAGTTCCACCTATTACTGTTTATATGGTTGCAGGGCCTACCAATGCTGCTAACCCTTTTTACCTGATTTTCACCTTACTCCCTCTATATAAATAATATTACTGTTACTTGGCAACAATGGAGTTGCTCTTCAGTGCGCCCTTTTCGTGCAGTGTGTAGGTGATTTTACAGCATACTGTAAAGCATGTCAGAAGGAATAGTGGAATAGTTCAGAAAAAGAAGCAAGGTACTCTTGTATTCCATGAATGAGAAATGGCCCTATCGGTTATAGCACCAGGAAGCAGCGAGTACAGTTAAGCTCACTTAGGCAACTTGATTTTTATGATAAAAGATAGTATCTTATGGAAATTGTAATGAACTCGACTTCCATTACCCTTAACTTTTGCTTTTTTTCTTATTTAAATTCTTTCTTTCTTGTGTGATATTTAACATATTTACAGAACAAAGATTTTTGTTCTATCATAATAATACTCAGGGTAGGGAAGGCATGATGCTTTTTAATGTTGTAAAAAGAACATGATTAAATCAATATTGTTCATTTCTAAAAAAATCTTAATACATTTATCTAGCTTAATAAGGGTTAAAATAAAAGTTGCGTTTTTGTTACAGAAAAAATTGAAGGGAACTTTTTTATTGAAAAACCTTTTTTATATTTGGTCTGTTGCGTAATCTCACTAGTACCTGCAATTATTTAGAACCTACAATTGAATCCTTTTACTGACCGTGTCTTCCGTTTTTCTGAATCCTCAATGAATTAATGACTAGTATAGATGAACAACTAAATGCAAATAACAGCTTTGTTGCAGTTTATTCTTAATCAATCTTTACTGAAGAATTGCAAGTCTGTCCTACTAAAGAATTAACTAATGACAACACTATCATAAAATCTAAGAGCTTTGAACGAAAATTTGAGTTGGACTTATTTTAGGATTTGAGAATCAACCCTGACGACACCAGAAACGATTCATTACCTCTAAAAGTCGTGGGAAGGGGACACATAAAAATCGGAGTGAGTGGCATTAAACAAGAATCCAAAGTAATAATACTGCAGTTTATTTATAGGCAGTTTTAGAGAAGCTCAAGGTCAAGTGCAGACATAAAAAAGCAATCAGAGCTGCAAAAATATAGTAGTCAAAACTGTAAAAAATCTAATAGACCAATAAATGAGGAATGAGGTCATTTTGATCATCTCCATCAAAGTTGTAGTGATGATGCAAATTATGTGACACCAACATGTTGTACAAAAAGTTTAATTTAGAAATAAAATTTTTGAACCCCTTCCCAGTGATTCAGATAAAACAAAAATGCTAAAGTCTTGACATTTACTTTTCTCAAAACTCACCATACAAAAATAAAGCAACACCTTAAACAAAATATAGATCATGACATAATTGGATTTCTTGTAACTTAAAGGTAAGGAAAGTTTTAGGTCATCAGAAAAATTGGCTCCGACAAACCAAAAGAAGTATGATGTTAATTCCTAACAATTTGAAATTATATAGTTGTATGGATTGTTTATATTAAGTAAAGTTTCCATTTTCAGTATCGTTGCTCAATGTTGTTGTAAAGAAGAGAAAACCATTCATTTAGAGTTCTTGATCAAATTCATTCTTATAAGAAACAAGTTTAGCAAATGGTTTAGACCTAAATACAGTAATAACTACAGTTGGATTAGTGACACTTTTGAGAAAAATAATTTTCTACCTGTATGAAGACTTTTGGGCTTTATGGTTAATTAACTGTGCAATTACATTTTCTGAATTATTACATTTGTAAGAAAAATAGAAAATATAATGTTAAGTATACTGTTGCTGGAGTCATGACCGGATGAAGTCACTTAACAAAAGAACAAAAGAATAATAATAATAAAAAACAAAGAAATTACAGCAACTCCCAAGCAAACAGCCTTGCTACTTTGCAATTATGCAACTAAAGGACTTCCAACATTTAAAAAGTGAAAATACATACCACAATAATAACATATTTGTGAAAAAGATGTTGTCATCTCTTCAGTGCTTCTGTGGGTTTATTTTACAGTGTATGTGGGGGTTGTCTGTAAGTACTCCTTTGTGTCAGGACCTTCTATTGAACCAACAGTAGCAATCTAATGCTGAGGAAAAGTTAATTCCTTTCAGAGGCCACACCCCAATCTTCTATAATCAAACATACTTTATTAGTGTTGGTACGTGGACCTTACACTCACAGGCTGCTATTCAGTCTTGTACCAGGATCGGGAGCTGAATGGATGTTTCTGTGAGGGTCATTTAGCCGAAGCCCCCAGTGGGCTTCATTTGAACATTCAAAATGAGAAATGACCAATGCCATAAATGTCTTTTGCACCACAAGGTTACAAAGTCTTTAGAAAGCTTTAAACTTTTACACATTATTTGATTTATGCAAAAGATCAAATTGTTTTTGGTGTCTTCATGTTGTTTACCTGCATTATTAAAGGCAGCTGCTTCAGTGATCTGATCATGAATATGTGTATTTAAAATAGGTGTTTGTTTTTTTTCTTTGTTTTTCAGGAAGGTTGACACAATGTTACATGCCACCTTTTCCCAGTTTCACTAAAATAAAGGCTCCAATATATTTTTAATCAGCCAGTAATTTAGTCGTTGGTTCACAGGACTGAAATTTGTACTTTCTGGCATCTGGAATGTGGAAAAAATGTTCCTCTCCCTCATCCTGGGATACAGCTACACCAGCAGCAGGTTATCAGCCATTGAAGCTTATTTCATGAAATCCAGATCTAACCACTAAAACATAAATTTACACCTTAGTATATGAGGGGAATTCATGAATTCCCAGAGGTAGTTTGAGTTGATGGTAGCTTTGTTGGCAGTGAAAGTTTCCTTTCAGCTCAGATTTTTATTGGACTGTCATTAAAAATGGCTGGTGGAAAAACAACAGGTCGGCTTGAATAAAATTATTTCACGTAACAAATAAAGTCAATATTTAAAATGTTTAACTTTTTTTTTAATCCATGTTATCGTTTTATCCTATTAATCTAAATTTAATCTGAAAAATTAATTTGAGCAGAAAAATTGCAAAAACAGAATGTGTAAGGTGCTAAAACCCTTTTCCTTTGTTACATATAAACTCTAATAAATGTACATAAATTCTATTTCTTTTTGAAACATGTGGTTTTACTTCACTTGTGAAGGATACTTTATAACCAAAGCATGTGTAGAGATCAATACGTTATCCTTGAGAGAAACCAAACGATACCAGAGCTAACAGGTGGATTTGGGGATGATGGTCAGGCATGACGTGCATCGGTAACAGGTCTTGTGAGGAATTCATAAATGTGTGGTTACTGTCTCTGGCTAGACCTGTTGGCCGGCTGATTGCAGCCAATGTCACTGTGTCGCAAAAAATGCAAATGCAAACAGGAGTTTATGATTACGAATGAACAAATGTTTCATCTAAAAAGGAAAAACATACATTGAAATAAAATTTCTGTAGATGCATCTAGATTCTTAGTAAAGACAGTTTTCTGTCATAAATCAGTTTTATTTGTTATTAAGGGTCCATTTTAATCTTAAAAACCAAAAAGCATTTATGCAGCAAGGACATAGTATTAATATTTTAGTTTTTTTTTCTGTGGCTTTATTACCAATTGAATGTGGGTTCTGCAATTCTTTCTTGTTGTACGTCTTTCAGCTACCCTAAAACACTACACTTCATTGTTTGGTAATGTCAGTGCTTGCTTATCCAACACCAATGACTGCAAGTCTGAAATGCTCATTTATTCACAAATGTTCACTGAGGGTGCAAACATGTTAATAAAAATGGATGACTTCTCATGAATGTTACCCTCTATTCAGTCTTCCCACGATGTGTCACACTGTCTGACACTGGAGTCTCTGGAAACAATAACTACAGTGTCTGGAATATACAACTGATTATGTATCATTAAAATGGTTATTTAATAGTAGTTTTGAGATTATTTTGTAACATGTAATCAACATGTAGACAAGCATCTACGCAGGATGTCATATAAATGTAAGACAAAGCAGCACAAAGCTTTAGAGAAAGAAAGCAACTTTTTTATTATTATTGAAAACTCATGTGAAAAATATAGTGTGCATTTGTATTAACCCTCTGTAGTCATCACTTTTGGTGCAATCAGTGCAAAATATATTTTAAGCCCTATCTGTTTTAGGCCATAATGGTGAAATTCAAACAAAAGTATATGGTTGCAAACTGTGTTTCAAACTGCAGATCAGAATAAAAATTTAAATGCAGTTAATTGAAAAAGTATTTTTACATGCAAGGATTTTGATGTGGCTGTGGTCCAGAATGTGCAATATGTACAAATAATTCCAAATAAAAATCAAAGAGTAAGTACGGTAGAATAAAAGCAAAGATAAATATAAGTGTGACAGAAAATTAAACTGAACCCAAATGAAGAAGTAGCAGTGCAAAAGTACATAAATGAACATTGCATTGGAGAAAGCAGTACACATCAGCTGGAAGGGCGCTAGTGTAATGCATGAGCTTACATAAATGTAAAGGGGGAAAGGGTGGTGGGTCCTGGGTACGTTGGGCCAAATCAGTCAACAAGTTCTGCTAAGATTGATTGTTTACCAAATGTAACAGATGGAAAATTTCTTAAAAATCCAGGGGACTTCTGCCTTCAGACATGCTTTGTCAAATATGAGAACATTAGCAAAGTTGTTTAATTGAATTTTTTCTGTTTGTACAAGTAATTTTGTTGAAATAAAGTTTTCATACAGATCTGATTTTTAACAAACTTTTGTCATTGTAACTAAACAATAATTGTCCTTCACAAAGAATTGGGTTTAATCAAATGGAATTACCTAACAAAGCACTTTTTTAATCCCACAAAACACTCAAAGAACTTTTACACTGAAGCAACATTTACCCATTCACTCTCCTACATTTATACACAGATACATACATCAGTATGGGTTTAAATGCATCTGTGTGGCAGGAGGCATGGAACCTGAAACCTGCAAGTTGCAAGAAACCCACTATGCCACAGTTACCCCAAATAAAGCTGTTTTGGGATTGGTTTGAAATGATGTGTTTTGTTTACCGTTTGCTTTTAAATAGTCTACAATGTTTTACAGATCCATGAAAAAAAAAGGTGTAAAAATTTGTTAAACAATCAGTTTGAGCTGGACTTAATGAAATAAGATTGATATTTCCTGCTCTCATCTAACCCCTTTTGGAAAAGACTGGGACTAAACTAGTGATCTTCTGCCTAAAAGGAAAAATAGAGGTTTCTGTTCAGGTTCCCAAACATAAGAAATATTATAGTATATTTTTGGTATGTCAAATTTATTACCAACCAGCAATTTCTATTTACAGCTGACAAACTCAGCATTAAAACCTGGCCTCTGTGTTCTCTGCTGACCAAGCAAGAGGAGATGTTGCTAATACCAAGCAAGTTGGAGAGACTGGCAGCAAACTCAGACTGCTTAGTTTTTAATCAGATGTTTTTTGTTTGTTTTACAGTTTGATTTAAAGTAATAACACACAAATAAACGATCATATTTTCAGTGATTAGCATCCCAGTGAATGAACATGTTGTCAGCTTCAGTTTTTAGCAGAGACAGTAAAGAACAGCAGTGACAACTGAAGAGGAGACAATATTTTCGCAATGACATTGTATCAAATAAAATTTAATCAGAAATCACCATATCACTTTCAAGCATAAATTCAAGTCAGATTTGCTGCAAAATTACCCAAATTTTTAAAAAGCTTACACAAAACAGGGCTTGCATGTGTGCAGTAGATAACATTTGATTTTTATCTGTAACCCTTAATTATGAGGTACTCTTCTCATAAACAATTTTTCTTATTGCACAATTAAACTGTCATTATTCCCAGCTAAGACGGAGCCATATTCTGCTGCAGTCATTAGCGTTGCACTTGTTATACTGCTCAGCAAAAAGATAATTGTTCCTCTTATTGGTACTAAATTAAATAAAATGCCAATAGAGCCATTCTTTTTGATATTTTGCTGAAATGAGGACTTCCTACAAGATACTTTAGATGAAAAGATGTCAAAATATGCACATTTCCCAGCATATTGTTTGCTAAATGAAATGGCTTATGCTTATCAAGAACACTTCAATTACACTTCACTCACACTTCAAGTGAACCTTTCTTTCACTGTCTAAACAGAGAAATCCTCTCACCTTAATAGAACAATGATTTGTTTATGTAATTTCCATAATAAAGTATCCGGTTCAAAAAGCTTTAATGTTCAACCTCCTTAGTTATGTTACCAAAAAAGAAACGATCCTCTTGTTTAAAACAATCTTTGCCTGTATTCTGAATCTTTATTTTTCTTCACATTTAGTCACAATAAAACTATAAAAACAAATTAGCAGCATTTAAAAATAACACACATCTGAGATGGAGGTTCAAAGGATTAAAAGTGTAACCATCAAGACTGGAGCTCCAAAAGAACTGCTTAGGTTAAAGCCTATTCCTAAAAATGGTCCAATCAAAGTGTGGTGTTAAATGCAATGTATGATATTCCCACTGACTAAGTTTGTACACTTTATAAAGAAAAGTTTCAGTCTGTAGCTTTATGAGACATTGAAATTAATTATTTACTGTTTGGATAAGTCAAATTAGCATTTGTATAGAATTTTAACAATAATAAAGTAAACGATGTACATGGAATCTTTAAAAAAGTATACACAGATTAGTAGGCATGGGAGAGATTAATACTAATACACATCAACTTTGGCAGTAGGAAGCAGGAATTAAACATACAACTTTACTACTCTTCTCATACTCCTGTGAACAGCTGGTGGTTTTACCTTTTGATTTCTTTATAAGAAATTTATATAAAAGAAAAACAACAAAAAAAAGATGGACATAATGTATTTGGAAATTACAGTTTTTGCACATTTTCATTTAGCCTGCAGTTTCTCAAACAACACAGACAAAATGCCATAATAAAGATGAATGACCTTGTCACGAAAAGAGCAAGACCTCAGGTGGCTCTCACCCAGCACCTGCAGGTATGCGCTGACTGCTCAGTGACTAGAAGTGAGATGAACTACAGAGGAAGACACCAGGTGTGAAAGCCCAACATGACCACAATGTGTCAATGTGAAACAAAATGCAAAAAGTAAACGTGTTGTCGACAGGAACTTGATTAATTGTAGTTCATGCTTGGTTTTAGCCATGGAAACATTTAGCCAGGAATGTCATAATCATGATTACACCAAGAAAGAAAGAGAATTAATTTCAATCTAATCATACATACCATCAGGTTTCTTTTATTTATCAAACAAAGCATCAATCCAGTTCACTAAATGTAGCTTTTTAACAGATTTTCTATCCGAGAGAACACAACAGATTACATTGAGTTGCAGCTATGCTGGTCTGTAGGAGTTCCACTCCTACAGACCAGCATCTTGAGATAACTGACAATAGCTTGTGTTGTGTCCCTGACTTTACAGCAATTACTCATACTAAGCATGCATGTAGCGACAGTGAAGAGGAAAAACTAACCTTTAACAGAAAGACTTCCACTGCAGATTTTGGGTAATTACAGGCAGCCAATTGACTCTAGATGTTCCAATAGAAAGAAAAACCCTTAAAGACGCATTTTTTTGCAGGAGAGGAGAGGGAGAAGGTTGAGTTCCTAGCAGCACTATATTAGATTATGTCTCCCTCCAGGAATGTGTCAGAGCTAACAGACCATGTTTAGCATCTATAAGAAAGAAAGTAACAGACTGAGGAAAAATGGTTAGAAAAAGCAGATTAACATGCAAATATGGTTCAAAATCCTTTTAGCGTTGGTAGAAGAAAGTATAATGTTGTTAAAACTGAAATATTACATTATAAAAAAGGTTTTATGAACAAACATGAAAAATGTGTTTTATTTTTTGCTATATTTATTTGTTTTGCCTGTTAAAACCTTTATGACTAATTAGAAACACAGACAAACAAAGATCTTAATGGGTGAATATTAACTAAAAACTACTTTACTTCCCATAAGGGTTTAATCACAATTAGTAGGGCATGATAGTTGTTCTATTTTAACATCTAGGGAGAGTATATGTTGCAGATTCTATACAACACAGTGTAAGTTCACTTAATATCTATTTTAACATCTGTTCACTGTTGAATCACATACTACAAACCATTTCTGCTGCTATAGGAATTATCTAGTACAAAACGGTGAAATTTCATCCAGTTGGAACAAAAAATAACAAACAAAAACACAAAACAATGCAAGCCAAAAAACAAAAAGAAGCAAACTGTTCTGAACATGTGCAAATCTTTTTTGTTCTTCAAGCTTTTGTCCTTTTATCAATTTTATAATCATTAACCTTCTCGATCAATCTCCAAGCAGGCTGGTTTGGTAAGGGGGATACAGTTTTCAGACTTTTTTGAGAAGCAGTTGGTGTCACCTTAACACCTGCCCTCCAGAGATTATTGATCTTTGTGTTATTCACTGCTGAGTTTTTTCTCTAACAGTATGAAATCCATTTCTCACTTCCTTAATGCTTTGTTTAGTATCTGTTATTTTTTAGAAAACTGAAAGATGTTCCGGCAATCATTTCCAATGTTTGTGCTTAGACATTTTTGTTTTCCAAAAGCAACATTTCTAGTGTCTATGCTCATTACAATGTAAAATATGAATCCAGAATGCACACACATACTGTAAGCCAATGCTTAAGGCTACAATAAAACATTCTTTGAATGGGATTAGTTTGAAAATGTAACAATTTCACAATGCAGTGAAATCAAAAACGTTTCACATCATCATTAAATACATTTTTCTTTATTAAATGAATTAATACAAATTTACCTTTAAAATGTCATCTGCACACAATGATGGAATCTTCCTTTCTTTATTAAGACTCCTTTACTCAGACCTCCATTATCGCACATTACAGTAGAAATTACTGAAACAAAAACTCCTTTCTAAGGACAATATCTAAGCATAATGTCAAAAACTTTCTATAAGCGTTAATGGTAGAGTTTTCTTGTCTCAATCTGTTGGAGAGGCAAGATCAGAGCCAAAGATCCTAAAAAAAAACAAAGTAGCTTTAGTTCATTAAAACAATCCTCTCATTCTTTTGTAGAATACCAAGGACTCTAACTTACACCCCACTCAAAGTGTGCAATCAGTAATGTCACAGCTCTTACTGAGACATACTCTATGCATTTCTTTAAATGCAAGAAAGGGAGTTAGACATGTATGTAAGTATGAAAGAACACAAAAATCAAAGTGATCACTGTTACAAGCACATATAAAAAATGAATTATGAAAAGCTCAACATATTTGTCCCTGGTTTCAAAAGGTGCAAATATAATATTGAGTAATTTCTTCAAAATGTAGAGTATCTTAAAACCAGGACATTACGTGACATAAAACCAGAATTTAAATGGTACATATTGGCAATAGTATGTCCACTATAGCGGTAGACTGCTAACTTGATGTCACTGACACCCTCAACATAAAAGGTTAGCAACTAAAGTTACTGTTAAAGAACCTTGTCGTTTAGCATGCTGGATCCTAGCATATTCACAGCTAGATTAGTGTAAAGAAAAAAAAGTACTATACAAAGGAATCAGTAATTAATGTTCCCTGAAGATGATTTCAAGGTAAAAGCAAGGAGTGCACTGCGACCAGATTTAGTACATCAAGAGCCACTACTGTATGTTCAGAAAAATCTTCCTCATGGACAACAACTGCTAGGTGGCCTGCATTTGTGAAGTGCTTTATTAAGTCTGCAGCATCTAAAGCACAATCCACTACAATCAGTCATTCACCCATTCATGCACACATTCACATGCAGAGGTATCCCACATCTCTAGCTATAACTACCCTGGCATATACTGACAGAAACAATAGTGCTTTTCAATAGGCCCTGCTAGGCCCTCTGACCAGCCACCACAGCAGGCAAGGAAGTTCAAGTGTTTTGCCCACGGACACAACCAGAGACGGCTAGAGTGGGGGTTTGAAACAGAAACACAGGAGTTACAGGATGAAGTCTTGAGCCAACCTCATACCAATGTTTTTCTTGTCAAGCCAATCCTGAGATTAAACTATTGCTCAGTGGTTCAAAGTCCTCTTTTGAAATTAAAATACAGTTGCATTGCATGCTGTTTGACAATGAGGCACAACGTGAAGAACATTGTGGAGCTTCTACTGCCATGAAGATGCTAATTTCTTTTTCAAGCAGGACTTGCTCGAAATGCCACAACTAGCAACGACTGGTTCAATAACTTGCAAGAGTGATGGGTAGTAAGGTGTATGGTAAATACCTTTTAGAAATCCTAAAGCAAAACAAACAAAAAAAAGTTTAGATTGGCAAAACATTTCAAAATTTGATGAGAAGTTGAATAGAAATGTAAACACATCCTTTAGTATTTCATCATTTTAGAAGATGTATTGATATTAACAAGCTTTGCTGCACACTGGACTGCATTTATAGATACATGTGACCCATGGTACCAGCACCAACTGTCATCTACATATAGAAAACAGAATGGGGCAAAGCAAAGAAAACTTATTTTTAGTACTCATATAAAATCCATTGAACAACTTGGCCAACAGTGTCTTTCTGCAAACTTAACAGCCAACTTGTATTTGGATGTTTCAAAGAGACGTCTAACAAATATCAGTGTCACAAGCCTCATAGCCAGAATGTATAGAGATCATTAAGCATCCACTGAACACATCTGTGCGTATCCAAAGAAGCCGGAGATCAAGAAAATGAGGAGAAAAAATGTAAACACATAAATAAAAAGCAAAAAAAGGTCTTACCTGGAAAAACAAGGGCAGCAAACACCCATGACAGGATGACGAGGAATACTGAATTACACATGCTTCCCAAACAATGCTGATTGTGATCTACCCGTTTGTTTCAAGAGGCTCTTTTTATATCTGCGCCAGAATAGGGCTTTTAGACGTCTGCCCACTTTCCTTTTTTGTCTGTCAGCCTGTTTTCTAGCTGTCAGTAAGCACAGCTTCTCATCTCCACTTGCAGGCAAGTGAAAATGTATGCAATCCAAAACAAGTAGCAGCTGCGGAGAAACAGACAATTCCTCACGCAGCGTTCAGGCTCCCTCTTTGCTCAGAACTACAGCACACAGAGGGACCAGCATTCTGCAGGATTCAGCGGAGAGTAGGGGGAGGGCAGCCTGTGCTCAATACAGATTGGCTGATGGCTCTGCCGTACTCTCAAGAACAGTCCTAGCTCTGTTTTAGTTTGTCCCTTTATTTTACTGACTGCTTTGACTCAACCAGTTTTTTGTTTTTGCCCCAATAGCAAACCAGAAAAGTGTAATAAGTGCTGTAAGTAAACACTTTCTTTTTGCCATGAAAGGATTTTGGTCCAAGATTTCAGATTTCTTTTAAACAGCCATCAGAAATGTAGACAAACTGATTTTTCCACAGGTTGCACTATGGTGCCCATCTTTTTTGGTTAGAAGCAACATTTAACTCAGTCAACATTTTCAATGGCAACACAATATATATAATCGTTGAGTGTACTTTTTGGTCTTTACCCCACAGTTAAAAACATAAATAAAAATGAAATGGTATGAAATTTTGTATCAGAGTATTGTAAATTTTTAATAATGATGCTCAATATTTTTACTTATAAAATTAGTTAAAACATTTAAAAGTTTTATTGCAGCCTTCAGCTTTGGACAAGACTATAATCTGGAAGCTTAATCCCGTTGAGGGTCTGTTGCTGAATGTTCTCAATGCATTTACGGCAAAAGAATCGATGTCTGTTAGAATGAGAAAGATGATGTCGCAGGAGGGGCAAAAATTGTGATTGAGGCAGATTTGAATGAACATGTTGGTGAAAGAAACAGAGGTGACTTGGTGTTGTAAAAGAGATTTTAATCAGACGACCAAAAAAGGTCACTTATAAGAGTAGAGGAAGGTCTAAGTAGGTGGATTTTTTCCATTGTGGGAAATATCACCTGAGAGAGGAAAGGGATTATAAAATAGAGTAAGGGGAGAGGACAACAAAGCAGCATTGGATAGAAGTGTGGAGGATGAAAATGGAAACAAAGAAGAGGAAGAGTAATGAAGTGAGGACTGATAAGGTGCAGAGAGATACTGGTAGAAATGTGTGTGAAATAACTTCAGACCAGGTTAGAAAAGACACAGAAAGTGTTGAAATGTTGGAATCGTTCAGGGGACGAAGGTATTAAAGAGAAAGTGTAATGGTCAAAGTAAAAGACGAATTAGACAGGACTACTGTAAGACTGGACGCAAGGCCAAATGAATTGTAGTATGGGCAAAAAAGGTTTCTGATTAGATGTATTATAGGTATTATTTAAAGGTTTTGCACTGATAAGCAAAACAGAAGGATTGTGCTGAGAGGAAAGTACAGTAGGTAAGGTCCCTAAAAGATAGACAGGGAAAGTATTGGTGACTGAACAGACTGTGTTGTGAATGTGGATAGAGAGTTTTTACCTGCAAAAGACAAAACAGTAGATGGATAGATAGATAGATGGATGGATGGATGGATGGATGGATGGATGGATGGATGGATGGATGGATGGATGGATGGATGGATGGATGGATGGATGGATGGATGGATGGATGGATGGATGGATGGATGGATGGATGGATGGATGGATGGATGGATGGATGGATGGATGGATGGATGGATGGATGGATGGATGGATGGATAGATAGATAGATAGAT
>JAVLVB010000490.1:494095-504906 GCA_032876305.1 Orestias chungarensis | reverse complement strand
CGCCTCCCTGTTGAGGTATTCCGGGCATGTCCCACCGGGAGGAGACCCCGGGGTAGACCCAGAATGGGCGGGAGGGACTATGTGTCCCAGCTCCCCTGGCAGCGCCTCGGGATACTCCCGGAGGAGCTGGTGGACGTGGCCGGGGAGAGGGAAGTCTGGGTTTCCCTGCTCGGGCTGCTGCCTCCGCAACCCGACTCCGGATAAGCGGCAAGAAGATGGATGGATGTATGGAGCTAGAGAGAGAGGGGGGGAGATGATGTAGAGATAGCGAATGAGAAAGTAAGGGGTAAATAATTAACATGTTTGAAGAGGATGAAGTTTGAAATTTCAGCTAGCCTAAATTAAGTGGGTGTTTGAATTGTGTTTATTTGTTTGTTTGTTTGTTTTTTAGTTTGATCAATTTCCCTGTGAGTTATTTTTGTCATAAAGATCTGGCCATATTTGTTTATTTCACTCTATTTGTTATTAGTAATAAGGTGCCATTGTACCTAATTTTTCATCATTTAATATTTTACTTCTTGTGGTTTATTTCTTGTAAATTAGATCTTTTTTTCTTAGATCATTGGTAGGTGTCTTCTTCTTTTGGTTTCTATACCCTTTGTTGTTTTCTCATACCTTAATTGTCTACATTGCTTTCCCCCAGGTTTTCTTTGCCTAAGCTGTACCACCTTCCCTCAGCTTATTTGCCTGATTTTTCTGTCTCAGTATTTAAGAATTAGATTTTTGAACGTTCATTACTAGTCCTTATACAATTTGTCTACCTTATATGTCCCTTTTATCTGCTTTCATGTCCATTTTACTTCATGCAAGTGACTTTTAAATATACTTGTAAAAAATACATCTTTCAAGCTCCTTTCTGCAGCTTGGCTTTCCTACACAAAAATACCGTTTGGATGTAGGAAGTATTCTCTTTTTCAATAGGTGTCATGCTTCGTTAGGAGTAATAGTACACAGAGAGCAAGGATGTGGAGGGTTTTGGAACATGTATTGAAGGCTGTAAATGTTAAATGGGAGAAGTCCTATTTGGGCTATGGACATGTGAGGTTGCACAGAGCCTTGACATTAGCTCATACCTAAGGTTCAAAAACTGGGATTTCAGCAATGCAGAGAAGTGGCTGTTCCATCAGTAGCATTTCTAATGCAAATGTTTTATTTTATTCTTTGAGTACTTTAATAACCTGTAGTGAACTGCTGTCCCAAGACTCTTATGGCTACTGCAAAATCACTGAGAACTAAATCTCTCCCTCCACACTCGCTGTTATGACAAGTTAGACAAACACATTCTATTTTTCTATTTTTTTATATCTGTGGGGAGTATCTATATCATGATTTATAGCTGAGTTGTTTCAGTTACAGATGCCTTAGATCTTAAGTAGCGTTTTAAATAGTGCTGTAATGGAGGGCTTTCAAATATACCATATTGCAATTTAAGTCTAAGTATAATCCAAATGTGTTCGATGTTAGTTTTGAAAACTAAAAACCATTGTCCTTCAGAGGTTGTTGATTGAGAGCAAAAATTAGTGGTTTATAAATTACACCATGTCACTCTGGTCCTAAACAGCAAATCATCATACAACACAATGATCCTATCAACATCCTTAAGTGTTAGGTTGATGTGTTTTATTTTGTTTTGTTTCCAAATCAGAGTCAAGAATCAAGAATCAGTTTATTTATATAGCATCAATTTACAACAGGTGTCGTCTCAAGGCACTTCACAGAAAATCAATTCAAATCAGAGATACATTCTAACAAATCAATTTGAAAAAGTTTCCAATCTAAGTAACCCAAGCAGATTGCATCGAGTCATTGACTTGCAGCATTCACTCCTCTGGAATCAGCAGGCAGAAACAATGGCTTGTGTTTCGTTGACTTTACAGCAATCCCTCATACTGCATGTAGCGACAGTGGAAAGGAAAAACTCCCCTTTAACAGGAAGAAACCTCCAGCAGAACCAGGCTCAGTACAAGCAGCCATCTGCCACGACCGACTGGGGGTTTAAAAAGACAGAAAACTAAATTAGAAGCACAGGATACTGAAATAAAAGAGTTTATAGCAGCAGTTGTAGAACGTCACTGGAAGCATCTCAGCCCATGTTCTCCTCCATGAAGCTGTCTCAGCTAACAGAACCAGCCCAGGTGTGGTTACTATGGAGAGAAGAACACTAAGAGAAAACAAAAGGTTAACAAGGTTGAAATAACGGTAACTAAGTAGATTGGACAAAGGAAGAAAGTAGCAGAGAGATAAGTGGTCAGATTGTCCTCCAGCAGTCTAAGCCTATAGTAGCAGAAGTATAGAAAAACTTAAATAACTTAACCCTATAGAGTGAGACATGAAGAAGGTAGAGCAAAGGAGAACCGTCTGTCAAGACTGAGTTCCTCCCCCAACCAGATTAGCCTGCCTTCTCTACCTCTTCCTAACTATAAACTTTACCAAACAGGAAGGTTTTAAGCCTAGATTAGAAACTAGACAGGGTGTCTGCCTCACGGACTAAAGCTGGAAGCTGGTTCCACAGGAGAGGAGCCTGATTACTGAAAGATCTGCCTCCCATTGTGCTTTTAGAGATTCTAGGAACCACCAGTAAACCTGCAGTTTGAGAGCGAAGTGCTCTGTTTGGGACATAAGGAGTAATCAGATCTCTGATACACGATGGAGCTTTATTAGTGAGGGCTTTATATGTCAAAAGAAGAATCTTAAAATCTATTCTAAGTTTGACAGGGAGCCAATGAAGGGAAGCTAAAATTGGGGAGATATGATCAAGTCAAGATATAACATAACATATAACTGCTGGGAAACTCAATAAAGAATGTGTTACAAAAGGCATCACAAAGTTGGATTTGAGGCAGAGCTACTGAGATGAACCCAGTTGTGAGTTTGGTGTTATGTTGGGTGAAAATGTGATTGGAAAAAAAATTCAGGTAATAGGATAGTTTTACATTCCCGTCGTTCTTTGTCTAACATTAAAAAATCAAACATGGTAGAGGTATTAAAATATTTCCTATACAGAATTACTGGTATAAAAAGTTAAACTCTTGTAGCTCATTCATTTGACTCTAATGTTCCAATGAGTGCAATGCAGGTCAGTTAAGCTAAGTTTACAGAAAATCTTCAAATTTACTGAAGAATACTTGGCATGGATAATGAGATGGATTTAAGATTGGACCATTCTAACATATTAATATAGTTTGATCTAAAACATGGACCTTCCAATTAAGGACTGAAGGCCTGCAAATTTTAGATGTGACACACCTGAGTGGACTCTAGTAAACATTTCTTCATACTGAGGAGTTGAATAACCTTTTATTAATGTGTGCTGGCCCAAGTACATGTATACAAGTTGCAAACCTGATCTAGGCCATTTATTGCATCTCTAGCTGTTTATTTATGACTTCTGTCCTTCTAGAAGGTGAGCCTATACTGTCGTTTCAAAACAAGAAAATCCATCCACTGACCATGATGTTGCGGCCACGATGTTTCCTAGTAGGGATTCTTTTAGTTTTCTGGCATACAGAGGGTTTAACATCTATGCTCAAATGTAATTTAGTTACAATCTCCATATTATGTCAAGAGTCAAGAGTCAAGAGTCAGTTTATTTATATAGCGCCAATTTACAACAGGTGTCGTCTCAAGGCACTTTACAAAAAATCAATTAAAATCAAGGATACATTCTAACAAATCAATTTGAAAAGGTTTCCAATCTAAGGAACCCCAGCAGATTGCATCGAGTCATTGACTTGCAGCATTCACTCCTCTGGAATCAGCAGGCAGAAACAATGGCTTGTGTTGTCGTTGACTTTACAGCAATCCCTCAACATTGCCATCAAGATTATGTTTTTCTAAACCGGCAAAAATGGTTTTCTCCACTTTTTTCGGATTCTCGCGCAAAGATGAATATTGCAACTTTATGGCATCAGTGAAAGTATATTTGCACGTAAAATTATTTGTGATGATAACTGCATGATGAACTGCACACAGAGAAATGGGAGCTCTACAAGAGAGTGACTTAGTCTAGGGGAACTCAGAGTGAATAATACTTAATTAGATGAAGGGCTTACTGTGTGGGAGTAAAACCACAAGGTAGAGATGAGAGGAGTCCAGAAGATGTAAAGGCAAAGACTGCTGGTGTTGTTGCATCTAAGAAGGAGAACTGACGAAGCAGTCGTGGAGTCGTTCCACAAGCTATAACATGTTTGAGAATGTAACAAGGATGTTGACAGATAACCAGGCATGCATGGGTGTAACGCTGAATCATAGATTACAAATTACCTCATAGATTACAAATTACCCAGCACCACAAAGTTTAATCAAAAGAGGGCAGAGACAACAGACAATAGCAGCTGGATAGCTCCATTGGAATGTCAACAGACTTCCAATCCAAAGGTCATGGGTTTGAATCCAGCCCAGGGCAAAATACACCACAGCATCCAGTGTGGGTCCTTAGGCAAGACCCTTTGCGCTACTGCCTACCTGGCACTTGCAAAATGGCTGCCTCGGTGTTGTACACCAAAAACAATTTCCTACGGGATCAATAAAGTATACATTATTATTATTAGATGTGGTCTTTCAGTTGTTTTTGTAATCTTTAAACTTTCCTCTCAAATATTGTCATGTTTGCAATTAAAAAAAGGTATTTTTACAATGTCATAGCTAACACATGGTGAAGCTTAGCTAATTTGTAACTCATGTCTATTCATATACAATTCTTGATTTATGTTTTTGTATATGTTTGTATTTCAGTTTCACAAATTAAAACTATTCAGTAAAATCACAAGAAATAATCTTCTTCTGTGGAGTTGCTGAGTATCTGTTTAGCTGCTTGGATAGCTAACTATTAGTGAGGCCAAGACAAATATGCTATGTTATGTTTGTTAGGTTGCCATCAGTATCTGAAAGGGTCTTAATTTAGATCCATGACTCATATGTTTCTGTTTATTTTTCAATGGAAATATTCTAAAATTAACTTTTTTTTCCCTCAACACCTTTAGGATCTTTCAAAATATCTTTCATTACAAGTTTTTGTCCAACCTCAACAGTGCAATGACGGACTTGTATAGTAGAGCATTTCTGGCATGTTCAAAGGCAGTAGGAATTTTTCCGTTTGATATCAGGAGGTTATGGCAGTGTTTCTATAAGAAACTAATAAAACTAGGCATATGACGAGATTCTTGAACTCGTATTGTTTGTTTTATAACATACCTTGGGAGGAAATTGTAATGAAATGGGTTAAAAAAAACAACATTAACATGAAGATAGAGATCAAAATAATAAAAAGTACTTTGTTTAGCTTTTTGAGATGCAGGAAGGAATCAGGAGAAATGGAATAAGTAAAACTATACTTTTAAAGAGGATTATGTACAGAGGACAAACGCTTGTCAGGAGAAGCAGGGAAAATGTAGGTGTTGGCTTTTTTAACACAGGAGTTTGGCTATCTGAATGTTTTAATTATTCTAATTAATAGATTTATTAATGTATTATTATAGGTGAGTAGGGGAGTATGCTGTAGTATCTCAAGATTCTGTGAGACTTCCGGCAAAAATTTAAAAAAACATGCCGCACATCTAATGTGACAAATGTTTAATTTACATTTTCCAGCTTTATTTAAGAAATTAGAAAAATTATAAACAAAAAAGTATAACTTGTTTAATGGTAATCATTTATATTCATGCTTCTTTCATATATTCATGTTTCTTTTAATACTAGAAGTGTGTGCATATAACAAGAGGTATACATTTTCTGATAAGGCCTGTTTATTCTCTCTGGAAGCTGCGGTGGATGAAGGTGTCATGGCAAAGAGACCAGCAGTCGATTCCCAGCAGTTAAAACTTTCAGTTAAAGTATGTAATACCAGGGAGCGAAACTTACTCCCTTTTTTCTTGTGCAGATTAATCAAGGCCAGCGAGGCGCGGGAACAACGGTTTCTGAAACAGCTTGTGTAAATCAAATGTGAATGTTTATCTGACTCTGTATACTCCCTAATTTTGAATAAAACAGCCTGATGCGAGGGGAGAGCTCAGAGTTGAGTTGAAAACCATTGCACAGTCGGTCTCAGTTCTCCCTTTTGCAAAAGGACTCAGATGATCCATAAGAAGTGTGGACATTGAGTTATTACGATTGCACACTGAACGATTGCAGACGCCCTAATATGCTACTCTGAGATCAATCAATCTGGGGAAATCAAGGAGGACTTCAACAAACTCCTGAAGCATTTTGGAGGACAGTGAGGAAGACATTGAGTGCCTACAGGCACAAGTATTGACAAGCATTTGAGAGAATTGTCATTGGGAAATCCAGAGAGACTCTCGCATCAAGCAAAACACTGTCAAACTCCAGGAAGGCCACAGAGAAGAGTCACCCGGAGCGACTTCTCCAGCCGGAAAGCAAACAGAAGATGTACTTATATCAATTAACAAACTTTCAAGCCTCGACGCCCGTCTGTCCCTGGTGGAGGTTTTACAAAGGGAGTTACAGGTCTTACGGGAGTCGCTGGAGTTCAGCCAGGAGCAGGAACCGTCGCTGGCTGCGGAGAATGACACGTGAAAGAGTCGGTGAAATCCCTCACTCATGTATAGGTGGATCAAGGATTTTCTTGTGGAAAGATCCATTCAAGTTAAAACAGGAAAGTGTTATTCAGGGAAATTTGTAATTGAAAATGGAACACCTAAGGGGGGTATAGTAAGCATATATTTATTTTCTGTTATGATAAATTACGTTTTATGAGTGTAGAAAATAAGATGGGGTTTTCTCTTTTTGCAGATGATGGTGCAATTTGGAAGAGAGGTAGAAATTTTTTATTCCTTGTGAAGAAACTTCAAGACGCTATTATTAAAAAAAAAAAATGGCAATTTAAGTTGAGATTTAAATTTTCTTTAGATAAAACAGAGACAATGTTCTTGACAAGGAAAAGAAGCGTTGATCATTTACTACTCCTATTATAAAATCACGAATTGGAACGAGTGAAACAATTCAAATTTCTGGGTTTGTGGTTTGATGAAAGACTTACATGGAGTGTACATATTCAGAAAATATATGACAAGTGTAAGAAAGTTTTAAATGCTAATGAGATGTCTGGCAGGAAGTGAATGGGGAGCTAATAGACTATGAATATAGGATTAATCAGGTCAGTGTTAGATTACGGTTGTATAATGTTTAGATATGCTCTTCTTTGAATAGATTAGATAATATTCAATATCAAGCTTTGAGACTATGTTCAGGTGATATTTGAACAACTCCAACATCAGCATTACAAGTGGAAATGGGAGGAAGCCGTTAGAATTAAGGAGAATACATCTATCTATGAATTGCTGGATTCATATAAAAGGACATAATAAAGATCATCCAACACAAGATGTTCTGAAACAATTTTGGGAGAAGGAGAGGAGTGAAAAAAATTTTTTGGGGTGGATGAGCAGATAGCAAAAGAACGTGAAGTAAATGAAATAAATATTTGTCCAACAATACGACTTTCAATAATACATCCTTGGATTCTTCCTAATCCAGTTGTTGAGCTAATATTGCTTAACAAAAAACATAAAGATTTTATGAAGAATTTATTTTACATCCACAGGGAATAAAGACATTTATAGAAAATAATTATTATAGCTATGTTCAGGTTTATACAGATGCTTCAAAGAACTCATTAATAAAATTGGTATTGCATTCATAGTTCCAGAATTCAGAGTTAAAATTTATCAAATAATTATTGACGTACTGTCACTATATACAGGAGATAATGGGTAGAACAGTTTAGACCTTTGAGAGCAGTAATATGCTCTGATTCCAGTTCTTCATTATTAAGTTTAAAGAATAGCAAGTCAGAAGAAAGACCAGATATTTTAATAGAAATCCAGCAACATTGTATAGAAATGAAATGATGGGAAAAAATATAATACTTGTTTGGATACCAGCACATGTAGGAATAAAAGGAATTGAATTATCATGTGTAAATTAAAAGAAAGATGGCAAAAGCAGTGGGAAGAAGACAGAAAAGGCTGGGGGTTATAGAGAATTCAAAGTTTGTGGGATGAGAAGTACGGAGAGACCAAGGAAAGAAGAAATAATACTATCCAGGCTACACGTTGGCCATGCAGCATTAAATAGTACTTTTTTTAAAATGGGAAAAAACACAATTTGGGAAGGTGTGAATTTTGTTATGAAGAAGAAACATTAGAACATGTGATGATTTCACATCAAAAGTATGATTCTGAGAGACGGGAACTGATATTGCATCTTATGATTTACGGGATCTTTTACAAAAAATGTCTGAGGAGAAGTTCTATAATTTTGTGTTTCACTATTTTAGGAAAACAAGATTAATAGAGAGAATTATATTTTTCATTTTATTTATAATTGTGTTAAATCTCGGTCCACACTCCATACCAGTTGGTGACAGTAATGCACCATAAAGATTTTTGTCAACCGCCATAAAACAATAAGAAGAAGAAGTCATCCTCCTAGACTCCTTCTGGTGGACAACCTGGAACAGGTTAAAAAAAACCCAAAAAAACCATAAAATCTCAGCCACAACCTCATTCCCTAACAGAAATATAAAATGTGTTCTAAATAGGAGGCATATAAATCTGTTAACCGGTTGAATATGTGGCTTTGTTATAGTCATTAGTGCTACTTGTGTTGTTACTTTCAAGAATACAACATTTATGATAAGCACGTTTTATATTTGCATTTTATTTTTCATCGATCCTGCCTCTCTTGGGTAGGACTGATGATGAAGCCATAAAAAACTTTATACTTTTTACCTCAGTAAATAGACTCCATAACTTTGAATTTAGTTACACGTTGGTTTTCAGTGTTGCCACCTTGTATTTAATTATTTTGGGTCCTGACATTTTTTCTCTCGGCAACAACATTTGTTCCATTTGCTTTCAAGTATTCTAGTTTCACTTGTACCAGTATTTGGCTTCGTAATCTTTGCTAATAATTAGTTATTCTCCCTCATTTCCTCATGCCATACTTACAACACAGCCGTTGTGCATTCAGGGCAATTAGACTAATCTAAACTTCTAACCATAATCAGGAAAAGCATCTACCCCAACACAATTGTTTTTTGAGTTTGGTTCATAATGAGAGAAGACAAAGTGAGTAAATAAAAGCAAGCTGTTGTTAAATTATTATTTTATTTTTTAAATACAAATATCTGTCTGGGTGAGTTTTCTGTTCAGTTCTCCAGGTGGCCACGGGGGGTCACCAGTGCTCTGTTCCAGGCTGGAGCTCCGTCCTGCCCAGGTGCTTCTGGTTGGCGCTGATCAGCTGAGCCAGTATAAGAGGGGTGGTGGATCAGCTACTCGTCGCCTGAGTGTTTGTTACCATCGGTTGAACTCACTTCTCCATTCTCCAACTCCTCCAAGAATCTCTCCGGTCATCATTCCATCAGGTGATCTCCACTCCTCTTGGCTCTGCTCGATCTGCCTGCCCCAGCGTGCCTCATCAGCTGGTCAGACCCCCCGGACCACATCACTTCCATCAGCTGGAAACTCACCCCGGACATTCCCCTGGCGACACGAGAAATCCACAACTCAAAGGTTCCCGGTCTCCCTCGTCGAAGTGTTCCTGATCCCCCCGTGTACTTCCGCCACTCATTGCTGTGTTCCCGTTCCTTGCCACTTGTTGCTGTGTCCCGTTCCTCGTCACTCACTGCCGTTTGCTGCCCGCTGCAGGATTCCCGCCGGATTCCCCTTCTCACTTCACTTCCCTCAATAAATCATTGTAACCGTTCTCCTGAGAGTCTCTGTTTATGTGGGTCAGAAGTTTAAACCCCAACGTGACAATATCAAAGCCATTATACCAAGTCAAAAAAGTTACAGTCAACATTCAAGGTTCTGGTACTACAGAAAGTATTCATAGCCTAATGGAAAACCATTAAACGGTGGTGAACCTTCACAGTTGCACTCAAAAACTGAATCTCCATGTTATTCACTCCATCTCAAGTCACAGATAAACCAAGAAGAATATTTAAAGCAGATCAGGTCTCATATTGTTCAATTAAGTTCTTAGTTCTTGATTCAATAATAACAAGACTGGGTCAACCACAAAAGAAAAACAAAACAAAGTATATAACGCCACACACTAAACACACATTCCAAAACTGCTGTTAACATAATGTGTGTCCTATGGTGTCATGTGTGCGTCATGGTTTTCCCATTTTATCTGACCTGCACGGAGGGATGTTCCAGGCTGCAATGGAGGAATCTACAAAGTGGGGAACCGGGAGCTTTCGGGGAGAGACGTACGGCTGAGTTGGTAGTGAGTGAATTATTATGAGGAGTGATTCTTACTTTGTTGGATGAAGGAGAACTGCCAGGGAAGGATAAATAGATTTGGGGGATTGGTTTATGGCTATGGTGTTGTCTTATGATGGGGATTAGAGGGCATGGATGGAAAAGAGGAGGCTGTACATGCAGCGTTGCTGCGGACAGGTAGGGCAGACACTCGATCGAAGGTTCTGTGAAGGTAAGTGGAGTAGATGTAGTCTCGAGTGGTGATGGTCATCTGAATGAGTTTTCCTTTGTAGTAGTGATGGCTCCGGCAACACCGATGCGTTGGCGCATGCATCAAGCCCATAGGCTAAATCCCGTGTCGGTGCACGTAATGATTTCAGCAAGTCACATGACCGATACAGGAACTGTTTTGAAATGACACTGAGGCGCCAAACTGTGTTTATAAGGAAGTGAATCTGTCAACAGGATGCATTCTGGATCTTTCTCGGTGAGGAGCAGCCTCAAATCTAGGCTTAAAACCTTCCTGTTTGATAAAGTTTATAGTTAGGAAGAGGTAGAGAAGACAGCCTAATCCGGTTGGGG
>JAVLVB010000490.1:461297-479410 GCA_032876305.1 Orestias chungarensis | reverse complement strand
GTTTCTTCCTGTTAAAGGGGAGTTTTTCCTCTCCACTGTCGCTACATGCATGCTCAGTATGAGGGATTGCTGTAAAGTCAACGACAACACAAGCCATTGTTTCTGCCTGCTGATTCCAGAGGAGTGAATGCTGCAAGTCAATGACTCGATGCAATCTGCTGGGGTTCCTTAGATTAGAAACTTTTTCAAATTGATTTGTAAGAATGTATCCTTGATTTTAATTGATTTTTTGTAAAGTGCCTTGAGACGACACCTGTTGTAAATTGGCGCTATATAAATAAACTGATTCTTGATTCTTGATTCTTATTATTGGTCTGGTGTTGATTCAACAAGCAGGGCCAAACACATTAATTTTATTTCAGCCCACCTTTGTCTTGCTGGAGCTTGCACAAACTCCTCTTTTTTGGCAGGCATGATATAAGACCATCTTCACCATCCTCAGTGGGTTTCCTTATTTATTTATTTAGCTGTCGCTCCCCTTGGGCTCCACGTCTGGTGTTAGCTTGGATTCAGCCCTATATCTATCTTTGCTCCACTCTGCTGAACCGATTGTCTTTCATTCCACCTGTGATGACCACGCCCATTCCCAATCCGTCTGAATCAGATGACCTTGCTTTCTAGCTTTATAGGTCCTAGCTGGTAACTGATCAAGTATTGTTCTACCTCCTAACTCTCCCCAATTGGATGAAATCTGTTTTCTGGACCTGACCACCGATATCTGCCTATCCCCTAGGTTCATGCTCCCTGCATTAAAGATCTGTTAACAACTTTCACTGTCAGACGCAAAGACCTGTGCTACTTTTCATCACCTGAGAAGACGTCATCACACTGCCATCAGTTTCTAATTATGGATTCAGAGAGAGTATTCAAAGCTCCATCTGGATCCTAAGAAGGCTAGTGACTTTATTTTGTAACTCTCCGGATTCAGTGAAACTCATATCAGCCACTAACCTGTTCCTGCTTCCTGTTCCTGTTGGTGTTGTGTAGCGGCTATTCCATAGATTTAATATTAATAAATCTTTTGAAAGTTCTCTGTTGTGTCTGGCTGAATTTCCGAATCCTCTGTCTGGTCATTACAGTATAATTGATTAATTTCCTGAAAACAATGTTTTCTGGCTGACCAGCATTGCATCTATTTAACTTACAAATTATTTTTAAGAAGGGATAAAAACAAAAAGATAGGAATTTCATTTGCAAGTTATGAGAATGAGTTACCGTTAAAAATGTTAAAATGCTTTATCTCTCTCAACAACATAGGTACTGAGTAAATCCCCTGAAGCTCTGTGTCTGAGATGCCGCAGCCTCACCATACGACTCAACTTTTGATGTTTGCTCCTGCGGGATAAGACTGTCCCGATTTCCCATCAGCTATCAGTGCCGCAGCTACAGACTAAAGGTTGTCAGACTTGAGCTGAATTGCAATGCAGTTATAAAACCTCCTACTGAGAAACCTTTTGCTGTAGCATAAAGACAACATGTTGTAATCAAAAACAAAAAGCCTGAAAGTGAAGACATGCAGAAGCAGTTGGGTGGAACTTCTTTTCTAGAGGTGCTGGGATGCATTATAACTCAGGGTCCATTGCTGATCCTTTAACTAATAAAAATTTACACTTGGTTCCATATTTCCACAACATGTTTTTTTTATGATTAAAATCCTAACTGGGTTATGATACTCGCAGATTGACTTGTTTCAACTTGTCAGTTATTCAAGACATTTCTGATTCTGCTTTAAAAGGAAGGTGCTATCATTTTTAGTAGAAGCAGCGAGAACATTGGCACAGACCTCATACATTTCAATTTAAAAAGTAGAAACTGATTTGCAATGAATCTGCATCAGCATACAGAGCAAATATTGATGCATGTCTTGTCAGCGATAAATTTACATAGGTTTGCAGATATTGTACCCGAATGGTTGAGAAAAGATAAGATGCTGCCCTGTATCAGTAGTTGAGAGGCTAGTTTAGAGGCATGGCTGATAAAATCACGACTCCCTTAAGCTTGAATCTAATGATCCTCATACACTTTCTCCATGACAATTTTGAATTACACGGCTCAGCCTTGAGACTCTGTACACTTATTTCTCGAGACTCTGGATAGATTTGTCAGTTCAGTAAGCACACTCACAAAATTTGGCAAGTAAAATAGAACTAAAACTATTTGTTAGCATTTTATCTTTGCCATTTACCTGAGGCTCATTTCAATAAGAGCCTGACTTTGAATCGTGCTGAGCAGTTTGTAAGTTACAACATATAAATACCTTTTCTTTGCATCGTAATTAAAAAATATTATCAGTGTTTACAGCTTGGGGATTGTGTGAGTGGGACCACAGTTCAAATCACTTTACAAAACTTTGGTTCATAAAATCTTTATTGTCCATAAGTGTTTATATTGTTCATTATAATTGTCTTTTAATGTGTTTTAAGTAAATACTATGGTGATGAATGTGTTAAATCTGGGCGATTACATCCTCCTTATTCTATTTTGTTTGCAGGTCACCTTAACACTGAATTTTTAATACTTAATAGCGTACAAGAAAACTAGCTGTAACTAGCTGCTAGCTTTAAATTAAAAAGTAACACCCAGTGACACCATTACTAAAACATCAAAATCATGGCACCATGTAATTGACCTTGTCTGCTCAATAGAGTTTGAGACTATCTTTTGGAGCAAATATGAGCAGCTTGAAATGCCCGTGTGGTGTAGTGCATTTGGGGGAGATCTTTACATAATTGCATACGGCTCTGTATCCAGAATAAACCAACACAAAATCCCAGGCTAGTGGTTATTAATTTGGACACAGAACAATGGGCAGATGGAGCAGGTAATTGTAAGGAGCTGTTTAGCAGACAGTGGAGTGTTTAATTGAATTACAATATGGTTTCACCCCACAGGCAATAAATCTTATCTGGTTTCCAGAACAGTCTCTTTCATACTCTCTGAGTAAAAGTACGGATGGCTTGTTCAACTATTGAAAACTCTCTACATCTCTGCTTATTTTGCATATTCCTCACAAACTATGCAAATTTGTAAACCTTTCACCTTTGAGTATTGGATTTTGGGGCCCTCAATTTCAGTCAATATCACTTGTTGATCATTCACACACCTACAATAGATTTAATGCAGCTGTAGCAGTGTTGTTTAATTTCTATTGTAAGCCTGACATATCTTTACACACGTAAGTGTTATATGTTGAAATTATGCCATTGCTTTATCTCCAAAGGTAAAATAATCAGAAACATAAGTAATACCATTGCAATAATAATAGGAATAATATCAAATTAAGAATGATAAATCATGTCCAGTTTGCCACATATGGTATTTTATCTTAAAGGGTAACACATCTAGCTACAAGAGTGGCCTGGGTTTAATTTACAGAACATTCCAACATTTTTATTTAAAAAAGTTCAACAGTAATGTGCAACAATAGAGGAACAAAAAAAAAACATGCAACAAGTAACACTTAGATATATAAAAGTAACAAAAAATTGGCCTAACGCTTTAGGATGCTGCAGAAATTGCCTCAGCGCAGAGGAAATAAAGCTGCACCAATGCATTCCTGATAAAACCTAAAACGGTGAGGGTGCATGAAGGTTGGCAGAGAGAAAACTTAAACATATGGGAAATTTAGATTTTAGTTCTTCACTGACTTAAGGGTCTAAAGTCCTTCTTTACAAGGTGCAAAGACTCTATTGTCTTCAAATTAGTTGTTTTTTTTACCAGACAGATTTATCTTCTAGCCTTTGCAACACTTTCTAAAAAAACAGAAACACACTTTTTCCCTCCAACTGATCTATTCGGTCAAAGCATAGGCCGGCTGGAGCTAATGACAACGTTTCCTAAAAGAAGGCAGTTTTAAAGATGGGTAAAAACTCTAGAAAAATCCTCTTGATGAGGGATAAAAAAATAAACAGAACAGAGTTTAATATGTCAATGTCCCTCCCACACCTGTTGCTGAGAAGCAGCATTCAGAAACAATTACGAGTAACTGATACTTGAATGATGATAAAATGAATAAACCTTTCCCCTCATCCCACTAACTGCTGAGCACTGATGCTAAGCTGTCTCAAAATGTGCGCAACCCCTTTTTCTTGTTTACAATAAACTCTGATTTACCTTTCTGCATCGCCTATTACTTCAGCTTATAACCAGCTAATATCTGCTTGTTTAATTCTATAAAAAGCTGAACAATAATATTGGTGCCTGGTAAGCAGGGGTAATAGATACCTGTTGTATTTTTACTTCATCCCATTTTATGATTTGTTTATTTTTAATCTGAATTCTTATGTCACAAACCACCAATTGCCGTTACATTTGTAACAGTTTTTTAGTTTTTTAAACAATAGATGTTATTATATCATAAACAGCTGACAGTACAAAAACAAACAGAATAAAATAAACAATAAATATCACTTAAATACTCAATGATATAGATGAAGTTACCTGAAATGAGGTAACACAATGGTAACACAAACAATGAATAATTAGATGAAGTCACTCTTAAGGCTTTGTAAATGTATGTAACTAAAACTATGTGCAAAATATTTAATTAAAAAAACTACAGGAATAAACACCATTACTGCTCACATTTGACTTCTGTTACCCTGGTCGTTCCTCAGTATAGCCTCGATAATATGCCCTTGGGGGCCCCCTAGTGGCCTTGGGGCCCTAAGCGGGCGCTTAGTTCGCTTCTGCCTTGGGCCGGCTCTGTACACTCATTTCCATGCCTTTAAATTACATTTCATACAATGTTGCAGTACATATGTACCACTGCACATTGCAACCACAGCACTGATTCGCCAATGCCGAGCCCATGCTAAACATGGTAACAGTGCTCTAAAAACAACTAAAGTTCTGAAACTCACTACATGTGAAATTCAAAAATATTCCTGCAGATATGAATTGATCAGACAATGGAAGTGACTTTCCTGCAGTGTTGTGTATCCACTTTCTTCCTGTTAAAGGGGAGTTTTTCCTATCCACCTTCGCTAAATGCATGCTCAGTATGAGGGATTTATGTTAACCCAACCACACAATGTAAGCTATCGTCTCAGTGTTTAGACAAAGGAGGAGTGAATGTTGCAAGTCAATGGTGCAGGATGTATGAAGCCAACAAGCTGCTAAACAAACCATCTATATCTGGTACAGTAGTTGCACAGTATTTTCTTGCATGCTACCAAAACGGGTATATACATCATTATGAGAAACTAAAAAGTGTACCTGCAGACATGTATTCCTCTGATCATGTAGCGGTTCTTGCAGATATTCTTAGCAGTATTAGTAGCGGGAAGAGGCACATAGATAGTCTGAAAACAACCTATATCCCCCCTGCCCACCCAAACACAAACACTTTTGCAACAGCTCATGAGTGGTAACAAGATACCAAACTATTAAATATGTCTGACTGCAAGTAGTATTAAGACAGACATACTTTCATGGCTTCTAAAAGAAAAAGGAAAACACATCATTCAGACAAATGTTAGGCAACAGAAAATCTGTGAAAACAGAATCCTAGGATGTCAGATTTATTAGAACACTAGCAAACAGTTGCTACCACTCTGTAAAGTAAATTTCCATTGATAATTCCCAGGAAAAAGCTTGTATTCAGTCTGAAACCATGAAATGGGCATCAAGGAGCTCGGGACAATAAATATTCTTGCATTGATATTCAAAAGCCATTCGCCTTGAAGTTTGTATGCTAATGGTTTAATGGTTTAGCCTTTTGTATTCAATAACTGGGGGGAGAAGCTTGCTGCAGAATTTATATGAAGATTGAAAAACTGAAGCAGAATTGTGAAGTATATTTCTCTTGCCTGATTTGTGTTGCTTTTCTTTTTCCCAGGGGCTTTTTTGATAATGATAAGAATTTGTCCAACTGAACCCACTGAAACATTTCATTATTTAGAAGAATAATGGAAATAGAGGACCACCCTTAAGCTTACATCCCCAACTTATCAAACGACAGCATACTCAGGGGCTGAAAATATGAGAAAACTAAGATAACCTGTGAAAAAGACATTATAAGGTGAAAGTGCCTCAAAACTAAATATATTTTTCCTACTAGCTAATGAAATATTATAGAGCACTGGCTTTAGGATAGAGTATGTATTTTAGAAAGCCTGCCATATCAACATGATAGTTCCCCAGCATGAACACTTTTGGGATGTGAGTCAACAGTGGTAAAAAAATTGATTAATGCCACTAAACTAAATATGAATCTAAACTGGGGAAAGGAAAAGAAAAATACAGAAATTAAATCTACTGAAAAGCTTGAAAATCTGAAACCTCTTGAAATAAAAGGTTATCAAAACGTAGACATCAAAGTACCGTGTCTGGATAACAGCAAACAGACCGGTGTACTGTTTCAAATTAACACGGCAGAACACTGACAAAACATGCTAATAAGATCTGTTTGCTTTGAAGATGAGAACTAATGACTGTTCTGTTCGATCAGTTGAGTAAAAGCTTACAAACCCAATTAGAGCTGGCTTTCATGATGGATGAAAGCCGCTCTCTGTAATGGTTTGCTAATAACTGCCCCTTTGGACAACAATGGTTTAATTGAAGTTGACTGATGGGATGTGAGCTATTTGTAAGATATCTGCATCTGTATGTTAGTATAATTTAGTTATGGTTGAAGAAGGTAAATTATAACAGATGACATTAAATACTGAAAGGCATCCTTATGCATTGTATGCTGTAGTGGTAAAACTCTAGTTCTCATGTCTTATACTGTATGTCAACATAAGATCTATATGTACACTGATAAAACTGAATATGCTCGTCTTAAAGGGTTCAAAAACACCAAAAAGAAGTGTATGATCTATAAGGCAATGTTGTTGTGATACACTGTTTTCTGCTCAGTAACGTGTGTAGATTCAGGGACTCTCAGATATTTTCTAGAAAATTGGTTTTGTGCTTCTGATTTTTGTTTAACTCTTGTCCCTTTCTGACAACAGTTGTAGAAGCAGATTTCTGGGTTGTTGTCTTGTTTTCTGTCGTTATCTTTCTCTCTTTTGTGAAAGGCTTCAATTGTGAGTGTTTGGGTTTACATTTGCACTCGGACCACAATTGTGAATGCCACACTGAAGCACAGCACACGGTAAAAAGAGTGATAAACAACAAGCTTAAGCTAATATTCAACTTAGTTTTCAGAACACTGAAGCATGCTTATAAAATAAAATGTTTTTATTTCATTGGTCTATTGTAATAATCTAGTATTAAATATGACTTCCCGAGCTGTAAGCATAAAATCATAAAAACATCAGGCTGTGTTTAATGAATGTTTGTAATGCGTTAGGTTGAGACATATGGCCCTCTTAGTTGGTTCGAATTGAAAGTTCGTACAATTAAATCCACCCCTCTGAATCACCTCCATGACTCTGTCTAAAATCCCCATGGAGGAATGACGCCTTCTACAAACTTGTGTCAAATTTACTTGTCATTTAATAATTCACAGTTAATTTTTATTGTTATAAAAAAGAAGATCAACAGCAATTTAGACATTAACAGGAAGGTACAGCAGGGACAACAGACGCTGAGGAACAGAGGTCAGCAACTTTCCACGGAGTCCTTGTCTAGAAATCTTGAAATTTAGTGTATCTTCAGATGGTCTAAACAAAAAAACAAAAAAAACTACAGTCAACACTTTGGAGTTTGGGTTTCCATGGCTGCATTTAAACTGTATTTTACAAAGGCTCATTCCAAGATTGTTCCATAGTTTTTCTTTTGTTGAAAAGGTAATACAAAACAAAAAATTTAAAACCTTGGGAGAAAGCTTCCATAAGGGAGGAGTAAGGGTTATAAAAAGCACCACATTTTAATGATATTGTTATGAATAACCCAAAATATGTTTAAAGTGGTGTTAAATCTTGAGATGTCAGATAAGGCATTTTTAAGGCAAACAATAATAATAGTATCTGAAGCTACAAAAATGTTACACACGCAGATATTTGAGGCTGTTTTTTTTTTTCTCGCTTGGAAAACCTCTATAAGCTATTTGGACAAATTTGGCATACTATTAGTATAGAATATTGTAATAACTAATGTATTATCTATAAATTTATAGTTTATTCAGTTAATGTATAGTTCAGGGCAACCTTGTGATGGTCCTTCATTCAGAATATAACTGTCCCTTTGCATTACTGTACATCAGCACTCCTAAAAGAACAAATCTTCTGTCTACTTTTTAAATACATGATTTCATTCCTCACAGCAAAGTTAAAGCTAAGTGCTCTAACTTTAACATTTAATTTGCAATGAGGTTTTTTCTAAAATATGACAATATTTTCTAAGGAATTGTAGTTTGAGTGGTGTAACTGTGAATAAATGTTCAAACTTGTGACCTTACAAATAGAAAAAATACCAGTACAGCTCTAAAGTGATCCGATCCCAACTATCACAGTGTTTATAATTCATACCAACTCCTAATATCTGTTCTTGGTTTACTTAATTTTTCTGTCTATACTTGGAAAAACTGTATTATACAGTTTACAATTCATAGCAGAAGGGGCCTAGAAACAAATGATGATGCTAAAAAGAGATAATGATGCCTGTTTTAGGTGATGCATAGTCAAGACATCTCAACAGCTATCTTAACTGAGTTAACCAATAAGGGAATACTATATCAAGACTGACCAGCAGGAACTAAATTGGCACAAAATCTACGTCAATAAAAGGAAGAATGAAAAAATCATAGGAGTGACTGCACTTTCTGTAACATCATTGGGGAATGGTTTTACTAGTTCATTCAACTCACACATAGCCTTAATTGTCTTAATTACATTTAATTACTATATTAGTTTAAGAATAGCCAACGTTTATTCCTATACGAGTAACAATGGATCCTGTTCCTAGAATATATAGTCATGTTAAGAGGTTTTCATATGTGTTTGTATGGCTGTACTTCGTATACCTGAGATTCCTTTTTTTTATTTATTTATTTATTTATTTATTTTGTCTTTTTAGTTTTTTTCTTATTTGCGTTAAAGTTGATTAAACTCTTTGCTATTTCTCTGTCAGCTGCTAAGAACTTTCAGAACATACAAATAAGATATAAAAGTTAATAAACAATATTTACAAGAAGCAAATAATTCTGCAGCTGCTCACATTCAATAAAAAGGAGGAGCACAGCGGTCTGCCGTCTCCTGAATATTTGAGTTAATTTGCTGTACCAGAGGCATTCTAAAAAGTGTGACAGGATGAAGAATAGCATTAAAATGAACAGCTATTTTTCCATCTGCAAATTTCATTTTGGAATTAAATATGTGTTTGGTGACCTATAAATATTGTAAACACACAAAAAAAAACTGATTTTACAGCAAAAGTAACTAGTTTGGTGTGAGGGGGGGTTGGAGGGTTGGATGGGTGGACCAAAATTCATGCTTATGGACTATTGATTGAGATTAATGACTAGGCCTTTGGGAATGAGTTCTAAAACAATAACCTATTACACTGGTTAATTGATCATTTGAAAAATCAATAGGGGTCCTATCCTCAGGCTAAAATTAATGTGTCTGTCTCATATAATTCATTAAGTGCTTGAAAACTGGTTGGCATTTTTTCAAGAGCCAAATTAAAATCCAAGAGCAGAAAAACATCTTCCTGATTTTTCACATGAAGTCAGCAGTGTTTTCTCTTAGTTTCACAATTAGTTTTGTCAGTGGAAGAAACGCTACAAACCACCTTCATCAACTACGATCTGCAGTCTTCAGGTTTACTTGTCTGTCTCTTAAAATGTGGTGAATAAATTCAACCCTCCAAAACATTTTGGGTAATGAGACATGTGACTTTATCTCAACCTGTATCCTAACAATAGTTATATTGATATAATATTTGATAAATTATTGAAGAGTATTATATCAAATATAATGCAATATCATGAAATATGAAGAAATATGGCTACAGTTTATTAGGTTTTTTGTTACGAGGTAAAATAATTAGGACTGCAGAGTGGAAAAACAAAGATACATGTTTTTATATATGTTTTTATACAACTAGGAATCTGTAAAATGTGGTATTTAAATATGGCCTGCAGCTGCAGAGCTTTTGGGGTATATCACAAAAATATCTGTATATCAAGACGGACTAAAAAAATGCAAACCAGATTTCATAATTTTTGTACGCACCAAATTTATAATCCATCCAGAATTTTAGTAGACAATCCTACTAATGAAAAAATATTTTTTCTTCTTTTTTTGTAAATGATTCAGTTGTTGTATATTTAAAACTATTATTTATTTGCTGTGGGATTGCGGGTTTAGGGTGATGCACAGTGGTGATAATTCGACATGCTATTTCGTGACTACATTCTTTTTGAAATGGTACTACTTAACTTAACTTAACTCAACAGAACTAAATTTGAATAAAGTCAATTTGAAATTGTATTTATATTAAAGCCTGTAACAGCTAATGGTACAGTTCCATCTTTTACATACTAGTTATTATAATACATACATTTGTTTAAGCCTTTTTTTTTGATGAGACAACAATGCTGGAAAACAGTTATGTAGGTACCACATTCAAAGTGTGGAGGATGTGAGTTAGGGAAGGGATTGTGTCTTTTAATGAGTGCAGGGAGGTATGTGCTTCTCCATCCATCAACCAAAATAACTCATTATATATTTTTTATTTCATGTCACATTTTAACTCCCAACGTATAGAAATGTTACCTAAATTGCAGAATGTAACAATAATATTTGTATGCTTAACTAAATGTTAAACACATGATGGCATATAAGTGATTGGAGCACATTAATCTAGTGATTAAAATTAAAGAGCAATTTTCTTTTTTGCATAGTAATCAATTTTTTTCAGCCTAATGTATTCATTTACCTTCACATTACTAAACGGTACAAGACAAAGGATTTAGAAGTCTGGTGTGATTCAAAAAGTCCTAAAATGACATCATTCAAAATCTGGTTGCTGTTTTTGTTGTTGCCATTGTTGCATAGTAAAAACTGATTTCTTTATAATGATACATAAAATAGGGTTACTAAATAGACCCAGCTGATTACATCGAGCCATTTACTTCCAGCGTTCACTCCTGTATGAATATGTAGCCACCAGAGTCTGAGCAAGAAGGGGGGGCCGGGGTAGCACCGGAGCCCCCAGAAATCTGTTTAGGTCCCCAAGTATTCACCCCCGATGTTTGACATTTCGCAACACTGCAAGTCTTGTTGATAGGAGCCAGCTGCATAGGTATTGATACCTAAGTAACTCCCGTCCAGTAGGTGCCATGGTGTACCACAGAGGTGTAAACCACCTTATTCAAAGAGAGAAGAGTAGAAGAGGCAGATTTTCAGATTTGAACTTTTTTTGCTCCATGATAAATAACCTCTCACCAAAAAAAAGAAAGCACACCCCTTCCAAGAATATTTAAGAATTACTAAATGAATGTCTAGTTTTAAACCATGTACACCAGCAGACCCACCTGACCCCAATAGGGGCAAGGGTGCAGATAAAATGGATGAATGGATGGAAGTAAGTTAACCATAGAGGGATGTTAGGCCAGGATAACAATAAATTCTGTATTCTCAGGAAAGTGATTCTCTACTGTAAAAGTATGACATACTGATGAAACAGAAAGTGATATTACATTAATAGAAAACTCGCACATGGCTCTGTAGTGATAAAAAAATAATAATTAATTCAAAGGTTCAAAGGCAGTGCCACATGGTTTAAGCTTCAATTAAAACTGACATTCAAAAGAAGCAACAGAGCAGGAGACATATTTTAACAGAGAGCTCTGTGGACAAAACCCGAGATGTGTCCAATGCATGATGAATTAAAAGGTCCACAAAGTTCTGATGAACATATGAAAGAGCCAAAGTCAAAGTGGACCATAAGGTATGTAGATTCTTTTGGGAGTTGCTTTTTTGATTGCTTTAAACACATCATCTTGGCAAAATCGTTTTATTTTATGGTGCCCACTAATGCACATACATGCTGTGTTATTGGTTTAGAAACTAAAGTGAATGTGTTTATCTACAGATATATCCTCAGGAATGATTATCTTATTAAGGGGAAAATAGGCTCTCTACAATGGACTTGATTCTTCTAACACAAGTAAACAAATAATTTTGTCTAAACTAAAGAAGCTGTTTTACAATTATGCCATTTATTGTTTTGCTTTATCTGACAATTTTGGGAGGTTTTAATTTTCTCAAAAGCCACAGCAAGGCCTAATTACTGCCTGGCCTTAACAAAGGAAATCACATACTGAGAAAGATTCTGACAAATTGGAGTAACTAAGAGATGTCAAAAAGCAGGAAGGCTTTGAGACTCCTTTTAACCACTTGGAGATCTGTTACACAAAATCCATGGAAAACTGATGAAAAAATGTCTTGAAGAAGGTTTGACCTACCAAATTAATCCCAGGCATACACTGAAGATTTGTACAATCACAAAAAAAGTAAATACATAAAAAAACACAAAGCAACATGTAAATATCTGCAGACTCTTGAGTGCTTAGCAGTAAGTGTTCATTATTGAGTAATGAAGAGAACGTGGACAGTCCTCCATCCTAAGTGCTAAGATGTAAAACATTGCTGACCAAAGAATCTAAAAAGCCCGTCAAACATTTGCCTAAAACATCCTGAGTGGCCCATACTCGAAACTCATCTTAATATTGCTGCATAAAAACAATTGTGTGAAGGAGAGTGGGATTAAATTCCTCCAAACAAATCCCTGGATCTCAAAATCACTAAAAGTTTAGACAAATGTTTGATGCCCGTTGTTCCCTGGGCAAATGGCCTCATTAATAGGTTCAAACTGTCTAGAAAGCTTTATCCTTTAAAAAGCGAAATTTCCATTTTTCATTTACTTTGATTATGAGTGAATGTAAAAACAGAAGAAACCTCGGCAGATATGTTTTATGACACTGTAGAGGCCTCCTTTAACTCATGTCATGTCATGTTATTAGGAATTGGTGGAAAAGAATGCTCTGCATAAAAACTAGCTCATCCAATTATCTTTTTTAACAACATAACATCTAAAATGTTACGTTTATGTTTTAAGTGTTTTCAAACCTGTTTTATATCTAATAGTTCTATATTCTTCAGTAACTACTGGATTCTCCGTAGGCAAAGTATGTTGGCTGTATACATTACCCAACAACTTTGCAGTGTTAGGAGCTGATGTTTGGCTTTAAAAAAATAGGAACACACAAAGTTAAAAGAAATAAAAGAGCTGCATTATGTCGACCTGATACAGGAGCAAGGGAAGATATATCTACAGAAACAGGAGCAGAATTTGATAATGTGCCACAATATTTAAATTTGACATTACCTCATATAAAAATACCTCTGAGTATGAGACAGAGTCACTTGAGAAATTGCTGGATTGACTGGAGTCCAATGCTCCGTTATCAGCTGAAGAAAATGTGTTAAGGGACACATGGTAAAAGCAGAAGTCCCCACACACACAAACACAGTTTAGCGCTTTAACAAATCTAAGAGCCGCTTTATATGGAAGACAGGCCATGCAGCTGAATCATACAGCTCAAACAGCAGACACAATTTTCTTCCTGGCAGGAACAGACTGAGTCCTGAGTCCCTTAGGACTGAGTTAATGTGACAATATCAGTAAGAGTGTGAGAACAGACGTGCAAACTGGATGAGCTTCTAAGGTATTTGGAAGCGCAACACAAAACATCTAAATTGCTATATGTCTTGTGCTTCAAGTCCAAAAATCCAAACTCAGACCTTCCGGTTTTTAGTCGTATTCTTTCAAACCTAAAGTTTAAAGAAACTTAAACTGATTTAAAGAAATTTAAAAAAGGTCAAACGAATGACCAACATTAACATTAGTTACAAATTTGAAGCCTTGGACTTTGACTTGCAGGACAAATCCATAGGTAGTAAACACTTTTAACAGTCCGGCTGAAGATATAAAAAACAATGAAGTTCAATAAGCCTTTGTTCCGTTTTCTGTTAATACCACTAAATGTAACACAATTTTGTTTTTGATGCTGAGACACAGGTGATGCAAAAAAACTGAATAGGACTGATTGGAAACTTTGTTGTGGTATGTTCAATTATGTGTTCCAACTACAAAAAGCATGTAATGTGAATCATATCATGGGTGTGGGATGGTTTTCTCTGAACCTAAAAAGCGAATGAACAGAAAATGGTCTCAGGTTAAAGCTTGCAAAGAGCCCTCTGAACTCATGCTGGGTTTAGTAGCAAAATGTGGATAATACAACAAGTCACACTTGATTTGCAGCTGTAACACGAACAAGTGTTTTTGAGTATCTGATTTTTGCTTTAGAGGTTTTGCACCTGTATCTTGACCCTTCAATAGCTGTTGAACCATTATAAAATATGTTTTAGATTGGAAACTTTTTCAAATTGATTTGTTGATGATGTATCTTTGATTTTAATTGATTTTCTGGTAAAGTGCCTTGAGACGACATCTGTTGTAAATTGGCGCTATATAAATAAACTGATTCTTGATTCTTGATTCTTGATTGTCGATGGATGTAATCTTGATTCATGTAGTAAAGAACTTGGTTTTTCTTTGCTCTACCTCTCTCATGACTCCCTCTAAAAGTTTAAGTTATCCTGGTATATTTCCATAGGCTTAGCTCGCTGGAGGACAATCTGACCACTTCTCTCTCTGCTAATTTCTTCCTTTGTCCAATCTGCTTTTGTTACCGTTATTTCAACCTTGTTAACCTTTGTCTTAGTGTTCTTCTCTCTATAGAAACCACACCTGGTCTGGCGTTCTGTTAGCTGAGACAGCTTCTTGGATGAAAACATGGGCTGGTGGTGCTTCCATCAATGTTCTCCATTTGCTACTACTACCTTTTTTTTCTTTTTTTTACTGTTTTCTTATCATCAATTTGTGTCCTCTGTCTCTTCAAACCTCTATTCAGTCCTCTTAGATGGTGCTGGACGTTTTTTCTTCATAAAGGGGAGTTTTTCCTCTCCACTGTCGTTACATGCATGCTCAGTGTGAAGAATTGGTGTGAAGTCAACAACACAACTTAAGCTATCGTTTCGCCATGCTGTTATTTGAGGAGTGAATGCAGCAAGTCAACCACATGTTTCCAATGTTTTTTTTTGTTCTCCAAGTAAAATGTCAGTTTAACTGATAACCCCTTACTTCCACATTTTATCCTCAAGTGCATCAAGCCTCTTCTCTGGAGCTTCCAGATTTGTCATTGGCGGCAGATCCAAAGGCTGGAGATTGAAGATGAAGGACTATGCTGATGTGAGCTTTCTGAAAATGTCACAGAAGAAGACAGATGCTTAATGGCAGTAAAAGAATTACAGGCAATATGGCTCAGCCACTGAACTGACTATGAACAGATTTTAGGTGTTGGCAGGAGAGGTTACACGAGAGGTCATAATCAGCATGAACAACTGTCAACCTAAGATAGCTGTGTCTATCACAGGACCCACAGAAAAGAAAATGAGGATGAACAGAATTTTAAGCGATAGACTGTATTACAGACACCAGGCTCTTTCTTCCACTGACTGGTTCAAAGCCTAGGGGTTATTTAGAATGATGAATTGGTTTTTCATCAGGAAAAAAAATACTTTGAACATCATGTTGAGCTGCAGCCTGTTCTTTGACAGTCACAGCTGTGAGACTGTGACAGACTATTACACTGGGAGCTCATCATGGGTTTTCAGAAAGGAGGAAATAAGGTGCAATTCTTTATAAAACTAGGGATTGTTGAGGCCTTTTGTTAGCTTAAGCTAACAGCCTCTTTCAGCAACTTCATTACTGTGAGTCACCAGCACATAAATGAGGAGCTGCGTACAGTGAGCTATCGTCTAATACGTGATAAAACAATGACTTTATCAACTAGGCAGATTCATTATCTTAAAGCTAGAAGTTGAGGGTATGTTGTTTAAAGTTGTCAGTGCATATGAATCATGGGTCTGTTGGAAGACAAAAATAATTTTCAAAGAACATCAAGGGAGGAGGTATGGTATAGGTATGGCCATGTTAGTGAGGGAACAAGAAGTGGTTAGGAAATTATATGGTGGGTAAGGTATAAAAAAGAGGAATTCACAAGCAGAGGTGGTTTTTTTTTTGTTTTTTCTGCTACTGGAATGGAAATAGCTTGTATCAGAATGCCTTTTAACAAGATGGAGGAACAGACGGTCAAATAAAGGAGTAGAGGAACGTTTACACAGGTGTGCTACAATATATAGTTAGCAGGGACTGACCCCCGGAGAGTGAAAAGATACTAGATGGAGAAGAAGTGTGCTGGTACATTTTTTTAAGAACAGGAGGGATGGACAGCGACATTGTTACTATTGAGTTATAGAGATGATTTGAGAGTTGAAAAGAGGTTAAAATCAGCAGTTTGGTTTCATGCCCAGGAAATTCACCACAGATTCATTTTTCCCTTAGAGTGCTTGTAAAGAAGTGTAGAGAAGGTCGTGGAGAGCAGCACAGGGTCTTTGCAGAACTGTAAAAAAAACATGTGACTTGAAAGGAGCTGTAGTACTTCATGAGAAACTTAGAGGCTGCTGAAAAATGTGTTAGTCTGTAAGGAACATGCATGAAGAGAGTGAGACAGAGGTGTCAGTGTCACTGACGGGCTCAAGGTACAGGTGGGGTTATACCAGCGATCGGCTGGGTACCCTGGTGGTGATGGATAGGTTAACAGATGAGTCATGGGAACAGAAAGAAAATCTTCATTCATTTTAGGGTTTAACATTACTGATCCTGTCCCAGTTATGTTTTAAAAAAGCTCATTGGCAAATGGAAATCATTTTTCAACTGGGTCTGAATTCTTTATTTTTATATATTTACATTTATATTTTATGCAAAAGTTATTCCAATGGCACATTTTCCTTCAACGCACCACCAATTCTAATACTGAATGTACTGACAGAAAGGATAAAAGTGATGCTTTTTAAATTCACCTTACATAGTTCAGCATCAAACCTTTAAATTAAAATGCTTTTTTTTCTCAACTTCTGTCTCTGCTGTTTAACTTTGGAAGAGAGAAGTAATTATGTGGTTGTGTGATCAGCTTCTGCATCATCAATTTGCATCAATAGATTCAGCCAGTGAAGAGGAAAAAATGGCTGACAACAAAGAACTGCCTTGGTGTTTAGAATATAAATTTAACAATAAACCTGATGAGGTGGAATTCCTTGATTTAGTTTGTAAACCTTCAGTGCAACTCACTGCTCTTTACTTTATTTAAGGTTGATTTTATTCAAACAAATTCAGTTAAGGTTATCTGTAGGACTCTTTCTCACAACTAAAGCAAGTAAATTCTGATTAATCCACTGCATTACAGTCAACTCTATTCAACCGAATACGAATCACAATTGAATCCCCTCTTACATCAAATTAAAACAATCCTGTAATCTCAAACAAAATCAGAATGTTGCTGCATCTTAGTAAACCACATTTTACCAAGAACATGGGTGTTTCTCATTCATCTGCTTTTTTTGCATGGCCATTATATTACATTGTTTCTGCTATAAGCAATGAAACTAGTACAATGGTACTAGGTCTTTTTTCTCACAAAATGAGAAGCTTTCCTACAAATAAATGTGTCTCCGAAGTTGCACCATTTGTTTAACCCTTATTGTGGAAGAGAAAATAACATCGGTTTTTATTCAGTTTATCAGCTGTGTAACCTGATGCTGGTTAAGGGACCTATTTACATGATAGCAAACCACAGAGCATAAAATTTAGGGCAATCATTTTACCCTGAGCACAAATGTTGGTAAGTTGACTCAGAAGGAACTAATTTAATTCAGCGCAGTTTATTTATACAGCATCAATTCACAACAAGTCATCTTCTTCATGTCTCACTCTATAGGGTTAAGTTATTTAAGTTTTTCTATAGTTATGCTGCTATAGGCTTAGACTGCTGGAGGACAATCTGACCACTTCTCTCTCTGCTACTTTCTTCCTTTGTCCAATCTACCTATTTACTGTTATTTCAACCTTGTTAACCTTTTGTTTTCTCTTAGTGTTCTTCTCTCCATAGTAACCACACCTGGGCTGGCGTTCTGTTAGCTGAGACAGCTTCTTGGATGAGAACATGGGCTGAGATGCTTCCAGTGACGTTCTACAACTGCTGCTATAAACTCTATTATTTCAGTATCCTGTGCTTCTAATTTAGTTTTCTGTCT
>JAVLVB010000490.1:450370-461197 GCA_032876305.1 Orestias chungarensis | reverse complement strand
GTTATTTCAACCTTGTTAACCTTTTGTTTTCTCTTAGTGTTCTTCTCTCCATAGTAACCACACCTGGGCTGGCGTTCTGTTAGCTGAGACAGCTTCTTGGATGAGAACATGGGCTGAGATGCTTCCAGTGACGTTCTACAACTGCTGCTATAAACTCTATTATTTCAGTATCCTGTGCTTCTAATTTAGTTTTCTGTCTCTTCAAATCCCCAGTTGGTCGTGGCAGATGGCTGCTTGTACTGAGCCTGGTTCTGCTGGAGGTTTCTTCCTGTTAAAGGGGAGTTTTTCCTCTCCACTGTCGCTACATGCATGCTCAGTATGAGGGATTGCTGTAAAGTCAACGACAACGCAAGCCATTGTTTCTTTCTGCTGATTCCAGAGGAGTGAATGCTGCAAGTCAATGACTCCATGAATCTGCTGGGGTTCCTTAGATTGGAAACTTTTTCAAATTGATTTGTTAGAATGTATCCTTGATTTTAATTGATTTTCTGTGAAGTGCCTTGAGACAACACCTGTTGTAAATTGGCGCTATATAAATAAACTGATTCTTGATTCTTGATTCTCGATGGTTGTAATCACAAAGCATTTTACAGAAGGGTGTGAATCCAATCATACATACATTCCAAATGAATCACTACCTCCTGGATCAGCACAAATACGGTAGACAACCTCTTGTCTTGTGTTGTTGACTTCACAGAAACCCTCATATTGAACATGTAGGTAGTGACTGTGGTGTGTAAGAACCCCTCTGCCTCATTTTCAATGAATGACAGAGGGTTTGAGAATACGGAGTGTATGCACAGAAAATAAACAAGAGAACTGATCCATGAATACTTACAATGTTAGAGAAATTCACAGAGCTCTTTACTTCTTGCCCTTACACATAATCAGTTTTTAGAACCTTAAAAAACTGTTATGACATTAATTCTTCAACTTGTCTTTTTCTCCCCATCAATATTTTGATGATGTGTTTTTGACTGCAGCACTTTTGAGGGTTGTTGCATTTTAACAGTCCCGTTAAAAATGGTCCTAAAGCAATAAATTTAAACTAACAGTTTGGAGGTGCGTATCCTTTCTTCAGCTGAGACAGTTATTATATATTTTTAGCTGTATTGAGGGCAGTTTGTTTTATCCACGTGGTGAGATCCCTTTTAATGGTGACGTCTTCTATACGTAAGTAGATTGCTAATTTGTGAGACCTTGTAAATGCAGGATTTACAAGATGTCACTTTTTTCTGTCCTGTTTCTCCATTAGTTGGTTAATATTGGGGCTGGGATAAGCATAAAGTAGTGGTCTATGCTGTTTACATCATACGAGCAGATATTCTTTTGTATCTAATTTCAAACGTTGTAATGCGTTACTTGGTCTTTATACGAAAGTTCAGTGTATTCTTGAAGCTCCCAGCGAACCCCTCTATGACCATCCAATTCAGGCTAATCTTCAGCCCTGTAAGTCCACAAATGACCATTGTGATATAAATGTTTTTGTGACATCAGAACTTTAATAAAGTTGGTTATTTCCTCAAATGCATCCTGTTCCTGATTTGCATTTAATGGTCAAGATTGACGAGTGCACATTTCATTTAAAAGCCCAACATGGTTTCCAATAAGAATTAAATATTTTTACTGTGTTGAAAATACTGTCTGAAATAGTCTCAATAAGTAAAATAAATTAAAACTTTGTTTCTGTTGTTTTTATGTTTAATAAGTTTTTAAATTGTGTCAACAGTCAAATTTAATATCATCAAACGTATTGAAGGAAAGATGTTTGTGTTCTTTTTTTTTTTTTAAGCGTGTTGTCAAAGAAGAACATTTACTAAACTTTAACATATTGGGAAAAATATTTTCTGTTTAAAATCAATAATGTATGTGATATGTACCATAAAAGTATGTAATTTATTTATAAAATTCATTCAGTATCAGGCAGACACTTGGTAGCTGACCAAAGTAGTGAGTAATGGCTCCCTGCAGGACCCCAATATTGTACCAGTCATCAATCTAATACCTGCAAATAACAGGTATTACTTTTTTATTTTACAAGTATTACAAGTAACACAAATTATATAATGTAATAAAGTCAGGAACAAAACAACATGCTAATAAGACAGTACAATCGTTTGGCCAGTTTTGTCAGTTATAATAACTTATGTTAGATCAAAAAACTGCTTAGAAAATGACAATGAATCCTAAGTAAGATAACATGAATTTGAAACATATTTCCTCAGCTTTTCTTCGCTTTGATTATCAGAAATACAATAAAAAAGTGGTCGGTATGCTCATCAGTTCTAGTTATTATAAATAGTCAGAGCAAAAGCTGTTCTAACACGAGCAGTTGGTCAACAACTGTCCTGTCTCATCTCTGTCTCACACAGACTGAAGAACTAGCATAAACTGAGCCACTTGGAACAATCCATGCTAACCCTGTAACAACATTACCATCATGTTTGCAAACAGGGGGCATTAAACAGGAGGCCTTGGATGCCTTTGGTCTCTCATTTCTCTCAGTCAAACACCTCTTTAAAGTGTGAGCATTGTGCCAGACATTTTGAGCAGTGCAGAGTGAAAACAGAGAGAATTGATGTCCAGCCTGCTGACAAAGCGAAGATTGCCAGTTACTTCTCAGTTCCAAAAGGCAACACAGCCAAAGCAAGCCCAGCATCCGCACACATAATGACTGTTTGAATCTGGCTACGGCCGAGAGGCTTTAACAGACTCTTGGCCGTGGAGACAGGACCTGCTGAACGTCTGATAAGTCTCATTTAAAACAGGATGGGATACTCCTCCGGTTTGATTACAGGAATTATAAATATCATCTGCAGGCTTGGCTGTGAAGCTGTTCTAAATTAATACATTGTAGCTACTCAAACAATGTCGGCAGTTTAACTTAGCCATGATTCAATGATGCCCTCAAGTGGCCCAAGTACAGCAGCTGCAACATATACACCAAGAGCACAGCAGAGAGCTTAAACTTACGTGACTCTTTTGTGTTGAGCTTTGAATTAAGACTGTCCTCAATTCATAATACATGGGTGGGAACAGTCATTATCATAAACCCCACCAGTATCTTGCTGTGTGCCAGATGAAGAGTGGAAAACGGGAAGTGGAATGGCCTGCTTTTGATAGTAAGGAATATCAGCTGATATTCAGGCAGCTTTTGTAACAATTGTTAAAGCCAAGAGACTTGGATAAAATACAAGCCAGTGCTATACACTGCCTAGCACTTCCCCTCATGTGTTCAGTTGATTCTTCAGACCACTGACAAACAAATGACAGCAGCTGTTTACCTGTAGGCATCTAGATGTGGTGAAGACTGATTTCTGATATTTAAGAAAAACATCAGAATGAGACAGAAAAAGAGCATCGTGGTGCATAGTTCCTTAGATTGGAAACTTTTTCAAATTGATTTGTTAGAATGTATCCTTGATTTTAATTGATTTTTTGTAAAGTGCCTTGAGACGACACCTGTTGTAAATTGGCGCTATATAAATAAACTGATTCTTGATTCTTGATTCTTGATAGTTATTAGTGACAGACTGAGAGCTTCACACAGAAATACTCTGAAATAGGAAGACATTGTGTTATGACCATAAAAAGCCAACAGTAGCTCAAATAACAACCTGTTACACCTGTTCAGATCTGCATGTAAAATACTGAAGGCATATATCCATAACTTCACCTTTTTGAGATATACGCTGATGTTTTTTATATTCAAAATTAAGTTAATACCAAAATGACCATCAATTAAATGTTACAGCCTCCCTGAGTGCTGTCAATTTTGTTAACTTCTTTAAAAACAACGTGTCCATGTGTAATATCCTTTTATATCACGATATCCAAAGCTCAGACAATGTATCTCTGCCAATAAATTTAGTTCACTCCAACTTCCTGAACAATCTAACAGAGCTCATTTGAGATGTGTTGGAGTGTGAAATAATTGTAGATTACTGTCTGTTTCCATCATGACAATATGGAATATTATCAACACCTTCTTGAGCTATGTCAAAAAAAAACATAAGCATTTCTAAAGTCAAATAGAGGTGCAATCCAGCGCAAGCACTGAAGTTAACAGTTATGTTTTGAACAGTGAGACAAATAAGAGTTCCTATAAAGTTGCCAAAATCTAGGGGAAAACATGAAGACCTGATGACCTAAACGCTGCTATGACAGCAACCTGAGCTTCTATTACACCTCAGCAAAATATCATGACGAAAAATATTTTCAAAAGAGTTTCTGAGATACACCTGTGTCAAGTCTCTTTTTGACTCTAAAACATGATCACATTGCTTATTTTATTAGAGGCAGCTTGTAGGAAATGTCCATGTGTTTCCATTTAAAGTATCAGAAATTGCTCTTGATTGCTGTTAGACAGTGGTTAAGCTACATGCTGAACACTGATTATCTTACTTTATTTGGTTTTCTCTCTGACCTTCTCTTAAGTGTTTGGCACAATGAAAAAAAAGCACAGATTCTGACAGCAGGTCCCAGGATGTACACAGCTTTTTCCATCTTACACGCAATAAAAGTGAAGGTTGGAGAAGGTGAGGCAAGGATTGAACCACTGAACTACTCAATAGAGGAGAAGCTTTGATGCTGTATCTGTATTTTAAAAGATCTTTAAAAGTTGGATGGTTTGAAATAATGTTCTGTGAAGAAGTCATGAACAGTCTGTGTCTTATACGCTGGTGAAAGAGTTTACAGTGAATTAAACGGGTAGAGACTTTTACATTTAGTAAGTTTATATTCTCTGAACATGGTCATTTTCTAATATCCAAGATCTGAGAGACATTAGGTATGAGTGATCAGGACAGTGAAGACGACTTCCTTGTTTCTGGGGAGATAAGAGAGTATCTATATGAGCCATACACATATGGTTACCTGGAGAGAAACAATAAAGAGAGAGGAATAGGTGCTGCTTTTGTGTGGAACTCTCAGAGAGAACCCCATCAACCTGCTCATGCAGATGTGATAACTGTATTTCATCTTCATCATATCTTCACTGCAGTTGAATAAAACTTGACAAGGACACAACTGCATGATGTATCCAGCAGAGATGCAAGGATGCGTTATCGCTATTCTGTATTACAAGGAAAATTCCCAGTACTCAGAGATTCTGCTATTTTAATGAACTTGTAAGGAACAGTCTCTGTCAGTCTCTGAAATGTTGTGAAAAGTATATGTTTCCAGGCAGAAATATCAAAATACTACTGCTGCTGTTGAAAATCAGTTCCAGTCAAGTCACACAAAGACTGCAGCATTCTGAATGTCCTTAGTAAATTTGACAGAATCACAACAGTAATGCAGACATTATAAGATAGAATTTTATTTGGGTTTTCAAACATGTTGATTTAATGAACTACAAGAAAGGAATCTATGGCCTAGAAATGCTTGTTGTTGCAGAACCTGTCTAATAATGGAAAATAGAAATTCTTTACAATGGATTAACTTGGAGATCCAAATTATTATCAAATAAAAGGTCAGATGGATAAGGATTTTTTTATTACCTTACCATTCAGTTTCCATACCAACTTGTTCCAGGAACACGACAAGTAACCATCTGCAGTGATTACGGGGCAAGAGATGGGGTAGACTCTAGACAGTTCACCAGTCTATCACTGGGAAATAATGAGACACAGGATAAACAACCATGTATACCCACACTTATAACCACAGTCCACATGAGGCTGTCCACCTCATAGCCAGAGGACTATTTGTACCACCATTCAACCCTTATTCTCTCCTCTTCCAACCTTATTCTTTGACATTTGCATCAGTTTAGATTTTGGAGATATTTACTTCTACGTTAATGACACAGTTCCATTGTTAGATTTAGGAAGGATGACATTTTATGTAAGTTGAGGTAGAGTACATGACTAAATAACATCAGCTTGTTACAAATAACAGAGACTCTTGATTTATTTATGTTTACAGTATGTTTATCAAACCCATGAACAACTCAAACTAAGAACATAAAAATAAAACTACAAAAGGAAGCTATGATAGAAAAGCAAGTCCATAATACTTTAGTGTTACTCAATCAATGTTTCAGTGGATGTCGCAGAAAATAACAAGATTACCAAAAAATCACAGAGAGAATAAAGTAGAATTATACAGAAGTTGCCATTGACATGATTTTTGTCTCTTTTCATACAATAAATACTGGCTTGAAATAAAACGCTTTTCACAAATGTTTCTAAGCTGACAGATGATGTTCCGGCAAAATAATTACACAAACCACACTTTTTTTCTTAAAAATACATTGGCCCATGCTGAAATAAAGAAAAAAGATCCATGGCAGTTATACATGCCCAGCAGCTAAAACCTGAAAAATCCATATCCTGTAGACATTTTCAGTCAGAACAATTTAACCTAAAACGCTAAAGGAGGCAGGCTTTTTTTCTAGACCGCTGAACCCCAATAGGTGTCCAACCCCCTCTTCTTACAAACCTCCTAAATCCCAAACCCCCACTTCTATCACATTTATTCAGTCCATTGAAGGTCTAATAACGACTAAATGGTGCAGTCTCCTTCAACTCATGGTACCCCTGGTGGTTTGGCTCTGTGAAGAAACAGAGAGGTCAGTTAGGGCAAAGAAGTACCACAAATCCATCTCTTCTGTATTTGCCAGAAATTTCAAAAAACCTAAAGGTCTTTCTGTTTTACACAGAAAGCAATGTAGATCTAAAAAAAACTAACTATGGATTTTGAAATAACCGCTTGGAGAACTGTTTCTAAAACTGTAATAACCTAAATTTAATCTCCTCATAAAACAAAATAAAAAATAACATATAAGCACCAGTAGTTCTGGAGATTAAGTAATAATTTTCTGAACATCCCAGATGATGAAGACGAAAATAGCCACTAAAAGAATACGTTTGAGTGTATAAATAAGTGTTGTGGTACCCAGACTCATATTTTCTTCGATTAGGGGCTTCTTCTCACTGCAGTTCACCACTCTTCCCTGAGCTGCTCCTAGAATAGTCATGATGTCCACCAAGTTGAACTTCCCCTCCTCCTTTGCCTCCTCAACTTCTTCCGCAAGCTCCATCGCAGCCTCTTCACGTTCCTCTATTTCTTCCTGTGACAGCATTGCATTCAAGCCCTGCCCAGCAGTTGCGTTGCCCACTTGTGGTGGTGCAAGAGAGCACAAAGCTCTAACCTGTGCATAGGACTTGAGGTGAGCTACATTAGCTCGCAAGAAGAGCAAGAGAACATTGAGGTCATTCAGTGGGCAGCTTAATCTTTGGCCGTTGATGAGATCAAGGGCTGGAAGGACCTCATATACAGAGATGAAGCTAGTGTCCCATACAAAGAGACGAATGATGCTAAAAAGGACAATGGGTCCAAGCAAGAGGTAGATTGCTCCGTTGACCACACTTATAACTTGAAAAACTAGCTGACCAATTATCTTGCACTGAACAAGTTCTGGAATCCACTTCTGATCTTGTAGCATGCCTGTACGAACGAAGCAGTTAAACTCATCTTGGAGTAAGGCCGAAAGGTGGAAATAGGCCAGGTAAAGGCAGGCAGAAGTCATAAAGGTCAAGAGGAGGAATCCACGCAAAAACAGCATGCTGACGAGGAAATAAGAATTTTGTTTGCACTGCATGTATCTCTCCAGAAGGGGGTACTCAAAGTATCTCTTCCGCTTGGCCCTAAAAACATAAAAGAACAAATTCAGGAGGGTGTTGGTTATCACAAAGGAACACGTGTCTATAAGTAGGCAGCCTCAAACATAATCACAGTCTCGGAGAGACTGGTCCACTCATATCCAACACTGATATTACTGGCCTTGAGTTGATTCAAATGCATATTTGTAATTTCACATTTCCCAAATAAAATTTTGTCTAGAGTTTCTAGTTGACTGTATTATGTATGATATCTGAACATTTTCAGCAGTACTTTCAATGGCCTCGTTATGTTTCTCCAGAATTCCAATAAAATGAAATTACCTGAAATCATTAACATTCCAGTGGGGTAAATACTTTTGCGCATGACTACAGAGCTATAGAATTTGATGGGCCAATATAAAAAAATAAATGTTTGTCCCATGAGCTGAAAAATCCTACCTTTGAAGCTCAGCCTGAAATGTGAGCGGGTTTTTAGTGTTCTGCCGCATATCCAGAATGCTTTGGGCCATTCGGACTGATCGGTTGTATGACTTGTCAAGTTCATCAATTATGAACAGCAGGTCTGAGCCCAGAGAAGGGGTGACAAGCTGGCGCCAGATAAGAGCCGGCAGGTACATCAGGATGGCCATGGCCAAGAGAGAGTAAGGAAACATCTGAAACAGTTAAAGGTAAGATGAAAAGATGACAGAAATAGGCCAAAGAAACAATAAGAGGCCAGAACAACTTCTAACACACTACAACTTTAACTTTTTGTTACATTTGCAAATGTGGTCCTCATTAAAAATCTATGGTGACATTTTCAGCAAAGGTTTTGCAGAAAAAGGAAAAATGTTTCAGCATATGACTGTGTGCTTTCTATCAGTCAAGATAAGTGGGTAAAACAAGTCAAGGGAGCCCAGTGGAAACCTTTACACTTACTTTATGCACCCAGAGCGAGCGCTCCTCAAAGTTCCCATCACCGTCAAACTCATGATGCATGAGAGAATCCCAGCAGTATGTATCTACATAGCTGGCCTGCTTGGCTGTGAAATTGTGGGGAGTAAAGCAGCTGATCTGGGGCCCTGAAAAATAAACAAGTCAGAACTGTAATTTGAGATGCAAATGTATGGAACAGCTGAACACCTTCCACTTGATCATTCTGAGTTTTAACGTCTGTAAGCAGTTTCCCTGCTCCTGAAATGTCTCATAGAATCTCATAAAAACAGACAGAAAACAGCACTGCAGGTTCATTACCAAGCACATACATCTGAGCTTGTTTTTGCCCTTTTCCCTTCGGCGATACAGATTTTCACTGGAGAAATGTTTCCAAATGGCAACCTGACATTTAAAAAACCCTGGATGACTACTCTAAGTTTGTTGCTTCTGCAGTCTTATATTTAGTTTACCTTGATATTACCACATGTGGTCCAACCACTTGAATGCATTCTACAACAATCTGTCATTTAGCAAGGCTGCTCCACCCTTTAACAGTGGGTTGAGAGGGGGCACACCCTTGTGTGTGTCCCACCACTTTTGGGACGATGGGAGTGAGCTTTTTTTTAGCCTTGACTTAGCTGCTCAGCTCTGTAAGTAAAAAGAGAACCATTAATTTACTATAAGGGTGTGATTCCTGCTTCAAGTCAACCCTCATGCTGCCTTTATGCTATTATCATCATGTGTGTGTATGTGCCCAATCAACCACATTCTTAAATTAAATCCACTTTATTTATTGGGAAGTGTTTTCTTATTTTTATACATGAAATAAGTATTGTATTTAAAAAAAATCTTTTTTTGGATTGACACAAAAGTAAAAAAGACTGTAAGTTTACCATGTGGTAGAACAATGTGATAGAAGATGTTAAGATTTTTTCTTACTTTTTCCTTTGACCGGTCAATGTAAGCTAAATTTAGGACCAATACAACCTATAAGTGGATTATCTGAAAGGTTTTATTTTTAGTGAGGCAATGGCTGTGAACACTTTATGCACCAGTGGGAGGAAAGCAAAAAGGGCTTAACATCTTTATTCCTCAGTGCCCGTTGCCTTGCATGTATTATGTGTTTCCCTTCTGTCAAACACAAAAGGAATTTTGTGGTATGCAAATGAGGTTATGCTACCATGTGCATCAGGTATGTTCTAATAGAAACACATAAAACATGAAGGACTGTGGACCCTGAGGGGCAGGGTTCAGAAACACAGCCTCAAGGCATGGGAAAAGCAAACTGGTGAATCTCCATAGCTGTTTGTGTTTTTGTGGGATCAGACACTCCTCTGATCCCAGTGAACCTTCACAAGTGATAACTATTCATGAACTCCATTCACAAAACAGAAAAGCTAATCATTTAAACACTTTACATTCACCACTGCTACAGTATTTTTCAAAGTTCTGCTTGTTTTAAGGTCCCCTCTTTGATCTTGAGCCATATTTAAGTAGCTGGTAGCTTTAGTGTCCCAATCTGCATCAAGGCAGATTATGTACAAGGAATGTTAGAATGTATATGTGTAAAAACAAAATATAGAAGTTTTAAATGTGGAAATATGAATTAGTTTAAATGTAATGTCTGAAGTTGAGTTGGTCTATGTAAAAAGGAGGAATAACAACAAGATTAGCACTTTTCTGTCTGCTGGTGAGTTAGTAACTTTATTCTGTATTCATGGTGCAAAGAAAACCGCGTGAAAGTATGACATCCTTCAGTCAGACAACTCTCAATACGGCTTAGTTCAGTGCATCTAATTTCTACGGCGACATGCTGAACACGTGGATTATACAGTCACGAGAGGAGACATCAACCATTGTTTAAAATGTCAACCTGACAATCTTTTTTTTTTTAAAACAGTTATGAAAATGAGGAAGCTGAGCAGGTCCCTGCCTGCACCAGTCCTTAGCTTTGCTGTCTTACGCTTGTCTTCGTACAGCAGACCTTCTGTGCTTGCAGATGGTTGAGTGCACTTGTAATACATGCATGAGAATCTGTTTGAACATGCTCAGCTTCTGCCAGTAATTAAATACCATAATGCTGCCACACAGATGATGTAACCCTTTAAGAGTAACCCTAATGGCACATGACATTTCTAATTTCTTGATTATTCATGTGTAAAACTATAAAAAAGTAAAGTTTATATATATATATATATATATATATATATATATATATATATATATATATATATATATATATATATATATATATATATATATATATATATATATATATATATAT
>JAVLVB010000490.1:392258-430797 GCA_032876305.1 Orestias chungarensis | reverse complement strand
GGGGGGGGGGGGGGGGGGGGGGGGGCAAAAAATGGTTAGCCCTAGTTATTGTTGCCACGGAAACAAAGAGAGAATACCAATTACCTTTCGTTTTTTCAGTAGCAAGGGCAGAAACACCTTCTAAAGGGTCTCCATGGTAACTGAATTTGAGTAATGATACTTAAAATATAAAAATGCAGAGGAGCCAACGAGTCTGTAGTCTGCTCTGTGACTTACATTAGGAGTTATAAGAGCCCAGGGTCAGGCCCCAAGTTTGAATTACACAGTATAGTGAGTAATTAGTTTAAAACTGGTATAGAGTCAGAACTGTGCATGTTTACCAAAGTCTGTAGTCTGGAGTGTGAATGCAAGACAAACAAATGGTCTTACTGTACTCTTTGACTGTTAAAACCACACACTCCACTGTTGAAGAAAACTTTTTCTCAGTTTCTGACATTAAAATAAACCTTTTCTGACTTGGATTGGTTGGGGTAACCAGATTGTTTCTTTTTGCTGAATCCCACAATAATAGTCACTGAAGAGTTAGAATATTTTTTAACATTGTCATTTTCCTCAGGCAAAACTGGTGTATCTGAATCGGATTAATAAGCTGCACTACCTTTTTCCGCTTTGTACAAAAAATATCTAATTGATTGAGATCAGACATTTGTAATGGTCGCTGCATTAAATTTGTTGTCTTTCAGCTCTAAATATTCAGGTTTGCTTAGAGTTGTTGTTCATTTGGAAGACATTTTGTGACCAAGCCTTAACATCCTGGCTGATGTCCTGACAAATTAGTTTGTTCTCGTAGTCCTATTTATTTTGTACATCAGTCCTTCCTTCAGGAGAAAATCCTTTAAATGTGATGCTTCCACTCAATTCCTATACAGTAGGGATGCTGTTCTCAGGTTTGTAAGCTTTTTCTTTTTTCCTTCCAGTCCAACAATTGTAATTACATAAAGTTTATGTGTCATAACCACAGTTTATCTCCCGTACACGGAGGTATTGAAGCTATCGGTGGTTTTCCATTAGACAGAAGCTTATATCAAGCCTAAACGAGGCTGACTTAACAAATGCTTTTAAAATGATTACTATTGCCTTCCTGGAATCAACAGATTTATTACCATTACACTTACATTGCATAATTAAATAGCTCTACATAATTCAGTCCTATATAGATTGATATGTACTGAATTCAGAACAAAGCTGATGCCAAGTAACAGCAAGTTAAATGGACTGATTGATAAAATGCTATCAAATGCTCTGTTGGTATTCTATGTTATGTCAATAAACTAAGTTGAACTAAACTGGATTAGTGATAAAACATAACATACTTGGTGCATAAAAGTTGGATGGGGTTGATGGGCACCTAAGCAGGTGAATGAAGGTCAGACTTTGAGAGTAATATGTGCTAAGGCCGTACCGTACATTATATGGAAACTATTCTTGGTGTTAATGACTACAACTTCTTATTACATATACAGTCATGACACAAAACAGACTCGTTACAGTTGCAAATGGGCTTCACTTGGATAACACCTCTAGCCCAGGGTATGTATGCGTTCCAGGGCAAAGGGAGAGTGATTTAATTGGCAGCACTGAGCTCAAGAGTGTGATTACCCGGGGCTGGTCTGCAAGTAGCTAAGGGGCGGTGTTCAACTCCCAGCACAAATGTAGCGCTGCACTTTGGCAGGGTTGATGTTACCCAGTGGGCTCCTCTATATCTGTCAAGCACAGAATTACCTGTGAGAATCTCTAAGTCAGCACTGCGGCAGATACACTATTGCTCCAGGTTTTTACATATCAATAGTCTAGGTGACTCTGATGCATTTGACTTTACAAATGCTTCTGAACACACAAGTGTTCTTAGTATGGAGTATAAATTTCTTATGAACAGGTCTGATCAACTTCCCTGTCCACGTTGAGAAAAAGCTTCACCATGGATTGATGATAGTGGTTGGTGCCTCCATGGTAATGTTCTATGTTTTTCTTGACATGTAGGCTTTTAACTGTCAAACAAAAGGGCTGGAAACACATTATTGCACCTGTTTGCCATGTCAATGACATGCCTGTAGAAAACTTCAAAAAAACATTTCTTATACTCAACCTAATTTTCCATTTTTCCACTAAGCAACATTTTTTAGGTAAACCACTAATAAGGTTTGTTCCAAACAGATTTTTCCAACCTGGATCTCTTTAGCTACTGTAAGAGTAATATTGGAAGTCTCAAAGACATTAGGTAGAAACTATTTCTTGAAAAATGCTTGTTTGACCATTTGATTTATCAGAAAAGAACATAGACTTCAAAAGTTCTGTTCACCCTGTTTCATTTTTAAAAAATATGAGTGAGTGGCAAGGCCGGATATGCAAAAATTCAGCCTTAACATTCTTTCATATCATAGCTAGGCTGTTGTTCTAATGTCAAAACAAATCCCTACAGTATATATACCTGGGGCTATATTGTGTTTGTACCCAACATGGACAGTACCCTAACCCCCAACCCTTTGGATGCGTACTATATGCCTAATGTTCTTTAACAAGCATAAGATTTTGAAAGAACTGAAGCATTTGTACATATGCAGGCTCTTATTACTAGCCAAGGGACCTCTGGAGGTAATTGGTTTCATATAATAAAGGAGTTAAAACTGGTCAATAAAAATGCCCGAAGTTATCAGATTTTATTTCTAAAAATATGCTAAATAATGTAAACAAAATGAAAACCATGTAATATTTTCTTGATCACTTTCTATGTTTGCACTACTTTAAAGGTCTGTCATTGCAAGATGATTGACTGTGAAAAAATGTCTGAGGCTAAACCACTCATCAGCAATTTCTGTTCACTTAAATCAATAACAGTTGAAGAGCTGATTGAGAATCACTGCTAATTTGTTATTGTATAATTAAAAAAGTCTCGTTCCATGTGTGGTTGACTGTGACTCAGGAGTCAAGTAATAGTCTTGCAAGCAGAAGGTTGTAGGATAGTTTACAGCTTTCTTCTGTTGCCTGTTGAGGACCATAATAAATCAGCATTTTAATGTATATATATGTGCGTGTTTTTGAGTACAAATGGGTAAAACTGGCTATAATGCAAAGTGATTGGAATGGCACTATATAAATTCAGGCCATTTACCATTTAGTATATGTGGTAGCTAGTAGCTATATTTCTAAGCAATAGTTGGTCAAACATCTTCTGTAATAACTCATTTTTAGTTCTACTGTAACTACTATACTGAAAAAATATGTTATATTCACAGCATCTATAGATCTACACTGTCAACACTTCAATTCGTTTGCCATCGTTCCTGACAGGTTCATAATGTCGTTTCATGATCCTGCCTGATAAACATCAGGAGAATAAACAATTTCAATTTGTTTAGCAGCAGGGGGCACATTCAAATAGAAACAATGAGGAGGAACAGAGCGGCAGAGTAAGGAGGGGGTTCAGTGAAATATAAAGAGACACATTTAAAAGTAAAACTGTAAAACAGTGGGTGGTTGGACGAAGCATCACCGAGGACACGACATTACCTGTGAGTTCTGAATCTGGATGGTTCCTGGAGGTAGTGCCTGCGTTAACACTTGCCCTTGTGAGGTCACCATGGCAACCGGCTGGTACAAGGTCCCACCTGAGGGGATAATTTGCCACTATGAGTATCAAGTGGCCTCAACAGCTACTGGAAGCCCCATCCCACATCACCACCGGAGGCTTATTAACTGCTTGTCAGCCTTGCAATCAAAAATTCAGCAAATAAGAAAGCAAGTGATTAAATCAAAGGTGGTTTAATGTCCTTTAAACCCGACACAACAAGAAGAGGGAGGAGGTGGAGAGCCTTTTGCTCCTGGCTTAATTAGCCTTGATCAAGAGAGTCTTATCACAGTCCGTTGTGTGCAGTGATCAAAGGAGAACACGTTGATTTATTTTGGGTTAAAAGCGATTTCCAGAGGGCAAGAATAACATTTCACTGTACAAGCCTGACATTATAAGACCCAAACAGCAAACCAAGCTGTTACACAAGCAAACATGAACATAAAAGTTATGGGTGCAATAAAAAGCATGGCAGTTCCACTGATTGCTTCTGATGAGAAGATGATATGCAGTTGATCGTATCGATTTGTATGCAAAGTTTCAGCAGCCATTTCTGTGTCAAACTTAATTTATTCCAATCAAGTCATCTTCAAATCATTCCACACAGCTTTGGCAACATTTGGTAACAAAGCATTGCTTTAGATACATTTTAGTGTTCTGACATATACATCAATAATGCTCATTCCTCTACTCTCGTTGAACTCGTAGAATTTCGAGCGTTTAAAAGGCCTATTTCAGGTTATTGCTCAGGATGTCCTTTTAAATCTCTAAGCTGTTGGTTGCCCTTAAATTCATGTAATAATAGCCAAACATAATGTTTCAGAACCCTCAGGTAGAGAGCAACTCGATTTGTTTGTCTGTTGTCTCTGGGGATCTTTTGACCTACATCAACTTTTATTAAGCAGATAACAGATTTCATCATTCTATGACTGCCGTTTGCATTTTCTGAGGTTAGCTTAAACTGATTTAAAACTTTCTTGATATCAGCCAAAACAAACTGAGACCTTCGTTTGTGACAAAAAAAGCAAAAACAAACACATGTCTTGGAGGAAGGTTATTTGTTTCCATGGTAATCTACATAAATGGTACTACTGTAGCTTTAAACTACAGCGTTACCATAATACCACTAATGATGGCACTACTTTATTGTTCACCCCATGGCTGGTTTGAAAATGGAAATATTTCCCAACAAACTAATAAACTTTGCTTATTAGTTTGCATTAAAATACTATAGCAGCCTTCGTTCAGCCGGCTGGGGCAAAGCAGAACTCATTGTCACTTTTCATTTAAGTTCTTTGATAAGTAGAATTCTAAGACCATATATGTAAAAGTTTTTGGGCGTTGCAACTAAAACAGTTTCAAATGCTGATATAGATTAAACTGCCCGGGATATACTATTTGCTGTTAAACTACTTCCAGTTTCATATGTAAAAGCGACTCTGTCCTGTACAGGTTTGTGTAAAAAGAAGACAATCACATCCTAACCTGATAACACTTGTGAGTTGATAGTGGTCATGGCAACACTGCTTTGCTGCAGACCTCCAGTGGGCACCACAATCCCTGAAGAGTTAACAGAACTGGAGACAGAGGTCATGGATGGAGAGGAGGTCTGAATTAGTTCCTGGGGGATCGCAGAAGGAGATACTGGTGAGGAGTTGTGGTGTGAAGGAAGCACAGAGTAAAACATACCTGGTGGTACATGACAACGAATGTCTCGGGTGAAGCTGCACGAAGGAAACAGTTTTACTCACAGGTGAGGGAGAGACTAACCTGCTGCATGCTGAGACTGGTATGGGATGGGGAATAAGGCCCTCCGAGGTCATTGCGTAAAAGGTTGTCACTGTGCATCTTGGTCTTCAGGCAGGTGATGTAACGATTGCAGAAGTCCTTACAGAGCTCATTGACCTTCTCTAACTCGAGTAAATGGATCCGTAATACCTGAATAGCCTTGACCATCTGAAATTAAACACACATGAAAGCAAGTCATCTTTATGTAACCAAAATACTATTTGCCATTACACACATTAGAGGAGACATAATCAATATCAAGTATTAGGTTTTCAAAGTTAAGCTGGTTCTGCTATTAACTTCACCTTTCCCACACCTTGTCTTAAAGGGAAACTATCTCTATGGTTAAGCTACTGTATGCTAATTAAAGGACAATCTGACCACTTTTCCTCACTTGGTCTTCTGTGTCACCTTCCTGAAGAGGGTCTTCATCGGAGATGGTGCTGCCTGCATCTCAATGTTCTCCATCTCCTGCTATTAACTTTAACTTTTTATATAAAACGTAAACCTGATCTACTTATCAATTTCTGTGTTTTTCTGTCTGTTTAAACCCCCAGTCAGTTAAAGGGAAGATTTTCCTGCTCAGGATGAGGGATTGTTGTGAAATGCACAATGCAAGTTATTGTCTATTGTGTCTGCTTGCTGGACCAGGAGGAATGAGTGATGCTACGCAATGACTTTATACAATCTGCTGGGTTTTCTTAGATAGAAAAACCTTTTAACGATAACCTCAGTACTAAACTGGTTTGGTTGATTGTTGATAACTAGGGTACGTGGAATGTAAGTATGATTAGATTGAAATGAATCATCTCTTAAAGTGCCTTGGGGTGACACATTACAGTTGTACATTAGTGTTTTACACATGAACTGAATTGAATCAAATAGACCTTTCAGATGATTTATTAAATCCATATTCTAAACAATTGTTAACCGTGGAGTCATGTGTGAGGTACTAAGAGAGAAGATTGACTGAAGTCAACCTTATGCCTCTGACAAACTTGTACAACTGAATGATAGAATAAGAATATGATTCAAGGTGAAGACAGAAGCAGAATGTCGAGTAGTCCCCATGTAATCTAAGGAAGACCTTGTTTAGCAGAATCTAATGCAAACTGTGACATGTGACATGGACGTGTTCATGCTGACTCAGCCTCATATCACTGTCTAATTGGGAAATGCCAGGCAAACACACTGTATACATACTGCTCAGGTGAGTATTGCCCAAACTTTTATCTGCCAATCAACACAGACGGCCACCCACCCCCATCATGATCTTGCTTCTTTTCTGTTTTTCTTTTTTCACTTTTCTTTCAGTCTGGAGTTTCACGTCCCCCCACTGCATCTCACTGCACTCAACATCGGAGCTCTGCCTCGACCTCAAGAGTTTTCTTTTACTAACCATTCAGTCTGACTCACAACTTTGAAATAAGTATATGTCTCTAAACAATTATTTTAAAATATCTTAATCTTAAATTCTGTATTAAAAACATAAATGGACTGTTTTTAATTTGGAAATAAATTAGAGCACAAAAATTAAATACAAAATGCATAAAACTGAAAAATAAAAACTTTATAAAAATATCAAAACGGTTTAGTCACAGATGCACATAAGATTGAACTAAATTAGAAGGATATACATTAGCAATACTTCTGACATAATTAGCTGTGTCTGGCACTCTGTAAAGTTTAGCTTTGACATCACTATTGAAGGTCAACACAATGGTCAGAAAAGAAGATGAATGAGCTAATTAAACTGCCCTCACTTAATCAAGGGAACAGTAAGTCATGTACGAATCATTGCCAGTAGAGCCCAGAGTAGCATCACTGGCCTGTGGAAGCAGTAGTGCCCCCTGGGAAGGGTGCTGACACCCAGTGGCTCATAAAACACACAGATGCAGGGTTAATTGACTGTTCAGCACTTGTCAGCATGGCCTCCTGTACTGCGATGACAGGGCTGACCATTTAAAATCCAATTTCACTTCTCATGATCAGCAGGCTCTTTATTTATTTGTAATTCCTGTAGGCTATTCCATGCAGGGGGGACGCTGCCAAAAATAACATGGAAAAGCCAAGTGAATAATTAGCAGAGCTTATATGCAGGTTGGCCTAAACTGACAAAATTTCATGCCAAAATAAGAGTTGGATGTAATAGATTGTTGTTTTAAATACTGTGTTGGGCCGAACAACAACAGAATGTCACTAAAAAAGAGCATTAAGAGCATCTTTTGAAATAGCCTTGCTAGAGTCCATTTCTAACAGGACATTTGTTGGGTCCTATCAACACTGGGCTGTTTACACTTTTCTGTGCTTACCAGGTTGTCGAGCTCTGGGTCCTCACTGAAGAAGGGCTTGTGTTCTCGCTCTTGCTGGTGAACAAAGTTTTCAATGTCTACGTCGAAGCTAGCTGATGTGATGCATTCTGATCCCTGCGTGGCCTGTTCGCATTTCTCAAACAGCAGGGCCAGCAGGGGGAACAAGGGATGTCTAAGGGAGACAAACAGGGGGGCGGGGAGAAATCAATAAAAGACATTTATAAACCCAGTACAGTAAGACTTAAATTAATTAGTTATTTATACACTCTTAGGCTAAGCCAGATGAATAGAAGACAATAGATGAATCTTCCTGATTCATCTATTGTAGAGTTTTACAGTTCTTATCAACTTCTTCAGAGTAATGTGAAAAGAAATTAAATAAGATTAACATGTAGTTGGCTTGACCAAATGATGTCAGCTAACTATTTTCAGGATCCACACCAATGACAGCAGTGGCTTCTGCTTATAAAAAAACGGTTTACATAAATCCAAGGAATACCGGAAAGTTCCTGAGACAATGCTGTAAAAAAGCTAAGGGTTATATTTAGGAGAGGCGCTGTCAGTTGACCAAATCATATTCACTTAAAGATCTTCAGCAGAATCTTCCTTTAACATGTTCAGCATTTACTTAAAAAGTAAATCGTTCAGCTAAATGGTTCAAACTACATGTATAGTTTTACACAATAAAAGCATAACCATCATACACATTTTTTAACTCTCATAACTCTGTTGTATCTTCATTGTGTCTTGGTGACATTAGATCATGCATCATCTTAAGTTTATGCGATTTCAGCCGCAGGTGGGGACTAGCTCCATTTAATGAACCTTATGTGATTTAATTAGATAATATAGGAAGAGGAAAAGACAACGCTGTGGCATCAGAACATGTCTGAAACTTTAAAATTAAAATGTATCAAGTAGTTATTTACAGAAAAAATCTGATGATAAACAGATATAAAAATGATGATTAACTTAACCTCAAAAAGATTAAAAGGATGTGTCCAAATAAAAAGCTTTATTATACCTATCAATGCAGACACCCAGGACGCTGAAATGATTAAAGACCAACTAAATGTATCGTGTTTAGTTACTGTGTTCAATTATACTTGAAATGATTTCACATGTAATTGTAAGTAGTATTTACTTAGTAATACTGTTCCAGTCTATAATTCCCAGATGCACAGGAATCTTTAACACCATCATGATGCATTAAAACACTTTAAATTACGTATCTTGATCCAACATGAGGGTCATAAATGAAATACATTGTTCCTATAGAGGAAACTGAATGCTTTACAAAGCAGGTATTATAAATGACACAGTTATGTGATGTAAGACATTATAAATAAATGCATTAAAAGTCATTTTAGATAACCTGTAAAACCGCATATAAACTGAGCCTTGGTTCAAGATGACCTCTTTTGTAATTTGCACTTATAAGTCAGTCCTGATCCTTAATGTGATCCTGTACTGAACATAATTTATATATTTTTTTTATTTTACATTGCGTTTTTTTTAAAGACATGTGTGTAAGTTCTAATTGCTCAGCTTAGCATATGGCTAGACAAGGCAACTGCTCAGACTCTAACCTATGGCTTCCACTTGCAGCCTTTAATAATGGTCTATATTATACTCTAATCTGCCTGATCCCAATTTAATGCTGCTCCTCCAAACAGACATGGCAGGAATACTAAACAGGGAACCACATGCTGAAAGAGGGGCCACTACCTTGCCTGCTGGGATAAAGAGGAGCTGCAACCAACGGATGGAAAATGTTGCCTTTATTTTTTTTTTTGATTTAGCATTTATTAAAATAAATCAATTGCAGCACTGTCTGGGTGTGAATTGACTAAAATCGCGGACACTTCTATATCACCCACCCACAGTGAGGTAAAAACTCCAGTGCTCCGACCTTTACACAGTCAGCTTTACGACAGATGGGCTGTGAAAAGCCAGGTCTTTTAATGTACATGAGCCCGCATGTGTAAGTGACTGTGTGGTCACATAATGTGTGCTTTTATTCTCTCTCTTGCACTCTTCTAAACCCCACCCCACCCCGGAGCACCCCCGTGTTCACAACCGAGCACGGCATGTCCTATCTGCAGTGCGACGGTGGGGATATTGCCGCCTGGGGGTTCATTACAAGGGCCATAAAAGAGCGATTTACAGATAGGCCAACGAGTGGAGTCAGCACGGCAGGTCCTCCCACCCTGCAGCACTGCTCAGTGCTGGGTCACTAACAAAAAATGGAGAATCAGAGGCCAGCATGGAAGGTGATGACTTATACATGAAGTTGAGAACTGCGGCAGTGCCTGCAGCATCTGGTTTATGGTTGGCGAGTCTGACGACAGAAACAGGCATCCGGTCGATCACTGATGAAAAGTTGAGGAGCAAAATAACCAAAAGTTACAACTGGCAATTCTCTGAAGAAGGAAACAGCTGACCTGTGACGTATTTTAGTTATTAAGCATTTTTTACATATATTTAATATTAAAGAACACAAAGTACATATAATGATGCAAAAGAAAACAGAAATTAGGTTTTTAAGATGTCTTAAAAATAAACATTCTAACAGAGTACGGCACTGTGGATTTCTATTCAGCCCCTTTAGTTTTTGCTTTGTAGTGCCACCAAAGACACAATTTCTGACATTTATTTAGGCTTGACTTTGACTAGAACAATCCAGTACCTGAAGATGGTACAACGCTCCTGGTAGACTTCAGCCCAGCTATTTTTCCATCAATTCTAAATAAAAACTACCCAGTTCCTGTTTAGGAAGAAGAATGATGGTCTGATTAGGCTGATGAGCATATGTGAAAAAAGCTTTTTCTCCCTATTCTTACCACTATTTGATAACAGTAAGTATTTTAGAGTGCATGACTGATACTTATCATAATTGTAGAGCTGCAGTGCTCCAGAGTTGCACTGAAGCTCTTTACTGTTTGTTCACATGGGGTTCTTCTTGCCCAGCCTGTTGACCTTTGATAATGTGCAAAACTTAGGATATTTCTTTCTAACCTAACAGCAAACTTTCAGTAACTTCCTCCCCTACCTGTCTACTGGGATTGGGGACTTCATGATGCTTTATGTTCTCTAACAGAACTAATAGAACCACTGAATTTAAACTAAGAATACATTGTTTATGGGTCTCTTAGTGATGCAGTCTGGTAACAAATCCTCACCACACTTTCCAGATTATTCATAACTAACGTTAAAGAACTGAGGAAATGTTTAAGGGGTTTGAAAACATTCTGATATTAAAACGTTGAAAATGTAAAAATATTATCTGTTTAGCTTTTATTTCTTGCCTGTTTATATAATATATATATATATATATATATATATGTATATATGTATATATATATATATATATATATATATATATATATATATATATATATATATATATGCTGAATATGTTCTTGTTTAAAGAAAGTTTGAGCAAGGATTTAATTCAAGGGCTTTTCTGAACACAGCAAAAATAATGAACCTATTCATTCAAGGCACTGCTGAAAAAAAGCTTGAATAAAAATCACTGAAGTCATCTTCAGAACAAATTTCATTTGCCAGTGTTTATAAAAATCTAGCAAACCACCAAGAGGGCTCAGACGGAGGGCAGGGCTTTAAAAATACGTGTTTATTTGAATGTGTGCAAGCTGGAGGTCTCTGCGGCGGCGCTCCCCGCCGCGCAGCAGTCTAATCAGGCCTGCTGTATCCTGGTATATTAGAAACCAGATTTGGAGGAGTCAAGCTGTGTTTGCTCCCAACGTGTTTGCTCCCTGTTTCCCCAGGCTACATGTTTGAAACATGCCCTGTGTTTGAGGAAAGGTGTGGGGTTAGAGTGCACAAAGGAACACACACATTTAAATAACCTGAAGCACTGAATAATTCCTACAGTATATTTTACTTTCCTGTTTTTTCTTTTTTAGATTCATGTTTTATTTTGATGCTCTGTCCAAGACTGAGCTTTAAATAAAAAACAGTTTCCTTAACTGTTATTAAGAAATAGCCTTCTAACCTGTGAAGAGAGAAAGAAAGATTATGTTCATACTCTAATAAATGTGTTTTTTAAATAAATCAGTGGAAAATCAACAATGAGTTCTTTGTTTAAGCAGGAAACAGCAACAAGTAAAAGGAAGAATATGCCTGTGGCTTTGTTCTCATCTAAAGTCTACCATCACAGAAACTCGTAAAAAGAAGTATCCAACAAAAACAGCCAATAAAACCACTTGAGCTTTGACACAGTTTCCTGCATCCAGGAGCTGCTGAGCACCAACACATGCTGACCTGTGAAATGGAAAGAGGCCCGGCATTTTTAAGCCCATCAGACAGCCGGAGCAGCTCACTGTAGGAGGAGGCATTCATGCATTTTGGCACAGAGAATAAACAGACCCTATGGTTCACTACACAGACCCCTGAACACACAAGCAAGCACAAGACCTGGCAGACAACAAACTTGGATAGGTGACATTTAAAGTGTTAATTGAGGTTGTGGATTTTAGATCTTATTTTTTTTAGTTGATAGGGAAGCAAAACAACATCTTAACCATGATATGAATACAGACACAGACTCTAAATCCATCCTCAATAGAAAATGCCTCAGCTGACTGGAGTGAAAGAGCTTTCAGGACATCAATGACTCGATGCAATCTGCTGGGGTTCCTAAGATTGGAAACTTTTTCAAATTGATTTGTTAGAATGTATCTTTGATTTTAATAGATTTTTTGTGAAGTGCATTGAGACGACACCTGTTGTAAATTGGCGCTATATAAATAAACTGATTCTTGATTCTTCTTGATTCTTGACAGGCTATCACAGACATGTAGCATGTAGCAACTTTAATATCCTTACCAAACAATTCCACTTCTCCAAAACTCTGAATAAATCTGTGCAACATTTTATGCTCCTGCCATGCAGAGTTTTTCACAAGAAGTCCTGTTTGTTTGATTCAATGCTGGTACATTCTGAGACGTCAGGGGAAAGCAAGTATGCAGGAGAAATCTGTTACTGACACTCACAGTTGTTTGTCATTGATGTTCATGTGAGGGATCCAAACAGAAAGCTATCCCGTTTAAACAGTTTTCCTTGGTAAAGGAAGTTCTTCGAGTGGAGTCAGTAAAAATGACACGGAGGTTTCTGCTTAAGTTTCATTCAATCAACCAATATTTCCAGCTCCGAGCTGCAGAGAACATTACATCCGCAACCTGCATCAACACGAGTGTCTCCGCCTATTTAATGAGATGCCGAAAATCCAGAAGGATCTTTACAGTAAATGTCACAACTCATTAGGCTAATCACCCTATCACACAAATACTCAGCTGCTAATAACAAAGCGGCCAGGGAGATAGAGGTAAGCTGGCATTTCAGCAATTAGTGAAATAAACATTAAAGCCTTCACAGACTTCCTGAGGAAAACTATTTCAGAAAAAGGCAGAGATTGTCTTTTCTTCCATGTGATAAGCCAAACGCCACCATACAGGAATAGTGCTGATGCAGTCAAGCTGACAGATCTGAGCTATTTGTGGAGCTTTACATCACGCTACCCGCTGAGGGAGGGGGAGTCCAGTTTACATGGGAGTATAAAAGCACGTCTAGGTAGATGTAATTATTCATATTTATTCCTGAGCTACATTTAGTCAGTATGAGGTAGCCTGTCCTGTAACCTGTGGGTTGTCGGTTCAAAACTCCTTTTCTGTCCATCTCAGTCATTGTGTTCCTTGTCTTTCCTGCTGGTGGTGGACGGCATGGCAGCCTTTCTTCTGTCAGACTGCCCCCGGGCAGCTGTGGCAACAACGCAGCTCAGCAGCGCCAGTGTGTGAAAGTGCGCTCCAACGACTGATGTAGTGGAAATCGCTTTTGAGTGTTTAGGACCAGATAAAACCCCGTACAAGTCCACAACGCTTAACAGGCCATTTCATTTCATGCCAGCCCCCCAGAAGACTGACCTACAAAGCCAGGGATACTCAGAGGATGGAATTGTGACAGTAATGGGTATGTCACATCAAAAAATCTTCGATATCTAATTACTGCTATATTTTTCCAAAAGCAATAGTAAATCTGAAACATCATGTGTTTTAGGAAAGTATAATGTTAACGTTATAATTGAATTTACCCTTTGGTATAGTGGATGTTTCAAATCATTAGTGAATTATTATTCTATTATGTGTCCTCATATAGCTTTCTGTTGTGATTGGAGCTATACAATGAAATCAAATTGAAATGACATTGAAAGTGAATTGAATCTCATTGTCACTAGTGGGCTGGTACACTGGATGGTTGAGCTGATATTTAAGCAAGTTAAGAAACTGCTTGTACATCAGTACAAAGGTGCACTGTTGGATTGAAATCAGGGCACTAGGGGGGTCGTTAAAGCACAGTGAACTCATCTACATGTTTGAGATGCTTTGAGGTTTGTAAAAAGGATCTTTTTCCTGCATAAAGTTGCCATTAATAGACTGGAACAATAGTCGTAGAGGCTGTGAGATTTAAGCAATGCTCGTTTTGGTACCAAAGCTCTGCTCTCCCAGAGTATTCTCAATGAAAGCAGAGAAACGTTGTCAGTGATAATCCCAGTAGATTAGCAGTTTCTAAAACACTCAAAACTCTAGTTCATTGCCCTTCCTTCTCAGACTGTTGATGTGTTGCATTATAATTTAAAAGTTGGCTGAGGAACTAGAGTTTTGGATTGGACCAATTAGTTGTTAATGACTATTCAACAGTATGTCATATGGAAATTATAATTCACATAAGGATCTTACCTAAAGAGGCTGAAGAGATCTATGTATGACTGAGTGATTATAGTCCCATACAGATAAGAGCCAGAAGGTTTACTTTCTCCTGTGACGCCGAGATTACTGCGATAATTATAGACAGGTATCAGAACATGGATCATTTTCTTTCACAGAACTACCAGAGATAAAAATCAGAGAGGCTTTAGGATTAGTCACTGTGCAGCAACAGCTGTGCTTTCTGTGACAAAAGGCCCTAAAGGCAGCAAGAGCTAGAGCACACTCATTGGTTATAATTTGACTTTACCTCTTCTGCAAGCTTTAACACAGCAAACAACGGTACTCTGCTGTTTCTTCACTTGCCCTCTTGCTTTAAATTGTGCCTGACAGGAAACTGTTCCAACGCATCATGAGAGACACTAGATCCATGTCCTACCAACTCGCAATATAGACATCAGTACAGTCTTTTCTGTTCCATTCTTTGTCTTCAGCTCCACCATTGCTGGTCTATTAACACTACTCAGATGATGCCCATATCTGATCATTTTACTGCCAGAGGATATCTCAGTCTTAGTTCTTAACCTAATTATATTTCATCAATACCACATGCATGAAGAATTAACATTTTGAAGTAAATTAGTGTATGGTCATCTTTTGTTTATTGTAACAATCTTAGTAAGAAACTATAAACCATAGGGACCATGTTTATTTGCCTGAACTGGGTTCACATTTGGAGGGAAAATCTGGTTGTGAAATGTCAAAGCCAGAAAGATAATTCTGCTATGGTCTTCTGTCACCAAAACATATTGGAACAGTGACACCCTCAGATTAAATTTAGCTGATCTATTCACATTGGCACTAAAGTATGTCAGGGAAAATAAACGAGATTTTTAATGACATGAGATTTATGGAAAAAAGCTTTGTTACAATAAAGAAATAATCAAGCCAACATAAATCTGTTTACAAGCTTACTTCATAAATATCCATATATTTTATACACATAAAAATCACCTGTACTCTTAAAAAAAACGAACAAAGTAGATAAAAAGAGTCAATAATAGTGTTCTTGTTGCATGCTCTATGTATCTTTTGTGTATCACTAGGCACAAGTGCTACTAGTGCCACATACACTATATTACTCAGTTAACATTGTTAGTCAACTTTCATAAGAATAGCTTTTATTAGTCTCTTAGTTCACACTGTGTACATTAATAATGTTCATTCACTGGGTGGCTCTGCCGCAGTGACCGTTTCACACCAGACCTGCTAGATCACATGGGTCAAGAAAGTGTTTCGTCGTTTTTAAAGGCCAAAATGGTGTAAAATATGGGACTACTTCTGTTTTTCCTGTCAGTTTTTCAAGCTAGGAGATGAGCGAGGTTTCATGATAAATCGCAGAAGCATAGGTGCCATCGAGCGCTGGTGGGTACATTTTGGACAGAATATCAGCTTTAGAAAATTAGGACAAAAGCTGACTTTACAGAATGTACTTAAGGAAAAAGCAAAACATATTAGGTTTGGTGAGAAAAGGTTGTATTGGCTCAATGTTACTCTTAAAACAGGACTGTCTTATTATTAATTACAGTGAAAATATTAAAATCCTATAATACCTTTGGTGTTGGGAAAACACACTTTAAAAGTAAAGCATGTCTTCCTTCTTTTCCTACTGAGTTTTCTCAAGTCATTTCCACAGCCGAGAATAGATCCACAAATCCCACAGCTCATGGTGTACACAAGCATAATTAACATAAATAGGATTGCTGATGAGGACCATGAAATAATATGTAACTCCACAAAGATATCTACTCATCTAAAGTATGAGGAAAACCACAAACAGGTTTGATGAGTATTTATGTATGTGAAGTGTCCCTTTATTGTCTCCAGGATGTTTTTTTGTGTTTTAAATTCTTTATTTTCTTCAGCATTTAATCTCTGCTCCCCAGGTTTAGCCAACAATCAGTTTAATGGAGCCATAAGCCAATCATGAGCACAACAGGACGGTTGAAGACGTTGTTATTGTGTAAAAAAATCTGCCCCAATCTGAGTGGTCTGTTGTGTTTAGCGAGGTGTTCTGAGACATGCTGGGCATGCTCTTAATTGTCTCTGAGAGAAAATTAGGAGGATTTAAGGATGCACAACTCTAGTTGCATTGTGCCAGCCTCTTGGGATACCAGGAGAAGTATGGTTGAAGCATATCCATGATCTTGGTTGTAACCACACTAGCCTGGCTTCTTTGTCATCATTTCTGACCTCATTTATAATTCTGTTCTAATATAATGATTGGAATGAGGCTAAAATGCTGCATATAGGTTATTGTAAGGTGTGTCATCCTGCTATGATCAGTGTGCCAAAAACTGCTACAGCCCATGCTCATAAAAGAACATCAGATAACATTTTACACCTCCCAAAAAAAATCAAGCAGTGGCTGATGCTGGAGTTACGTGGATTTTTAAAGTTGCAACCTTGAATTTCTGGGCCGAAGTGATGAATTTATCAAGTTAACATACGTTGATATTAACATTAATGGTGGAGGCTGAGATCAAAACGACCGCGGAGGACAGATGGGATATCCATTGCAGCATTAGACCAACAGCATAAAATGATCAAGGCAATTAACCCCAAATGACATGTATTGGTGGTGAATGAGGCTTCCGTGTAAAGTCGTCAGTTTGATTAAAAAACAACTATATAAGGAAAGACCATTTAAAGAGGGATTTTTTTCTTTAAGTCAATAATTATGACAAGACAAAACTATACAAAGTTAAAAAAAAAAGGTATTCAAATTAATACGTTTATTTCAAATCAATTTCTTTTGTCCGTTTATTTATTTCATTATTTATTTACCTGCTCCTTCATCACATCTTTTTGCTCCGTTACTTATTCCTCTGGCACAAGGAAAAAATGCAGTGTCATTGTTTTAAACGATCATGTTGTTCTTGTTGTCACTAAAAGGTTTCCTTTGTGATGTGGTACCGAAGGAGAAGAAGGAGAAAAGAAACCCCCGGAAAAGTGAACATGGAAGAGGAAGAGAGCTGAGTCCACCGGCACCACCAGGAGCTGCTTCAAACATGGCTGCTCACATCAAAGCCAGCCTGGGCTCCCGGGGGGGCGGCTCAGGCCTCAGGTCGAAGTGTGGAAGCTCACACCTCCTCAGAAGGCGGTGACGGATACCTGCAGGCTTCACCCGAGGAGTTGAGACAGATGGCAAAGTTTCAGGACGGCGGGGAGCGTGTGATGCCCTCAACAGATCCAGTTTGTCTGTGGTTTGCTGACTCCACCAGGGAATCAGTCTGGGCTTTCAGAAATGTCTGTGTATTTAAATATTTTACTTCATAAATAGGTAATGCCATCTCATTATGAAGGTACATCAATATTGTAGTTATAGGCTGAAAGCAGCAGGAGGGGGTCGTGTTTTGAGAGTCGCCCAGCAGCCATTTTTTGTTTTGCTTTTCCCACCGAACAAAACTGGGATGTTTAGCTCTTTTATTTGGTGAAGCAAAAATAAGATGAACCAAAATTTCTTTCCTTCACAAAATGGAAGATATTATTTCTGACTACAGGGAAACGCTGAAACCTTGAGCTTTATTAATGCCTGAGTGATCTAATGGTGCTTATAGTTTTGTATGTAGGTGTGAGGATTAAAAGTTTCCTCAGTATATACTCAGAAAGTGGAATATGAATTGGTTTACAGGACCATGTTTTCTACATTTACCTGACCTGATTCAGAATTACACGAGGCGATGGCTTAGGAGGACAAAAGTCAAAACTAACTGAGGGAAATTCAAAGTACACTGTATAGAAAAAGCAACTTGAGTCACAGAACAGCAACACTCACCCCTAAACCAATGTAAAGTTGCCAAATATACTTTGTAAACCTTTTCACTTTTTTTACGCAGCTATTGACCTTGAGAACTTTAGAGAACAAATCTTGCATCACAGAGACCATGGAAAACAACAGCAGGGTTGCTGTAGGTTTAAAAACAATATCCCAAGCTACCAACATGTCTGTTTAACTCATTATCTGAGCAATTAGAGTGGAAGAGGATAACCACCTAAACTGACGAGCCGGATAAAGAGAGCATCAATCTAATAGGCAAGCAAGAGGCTGTGGTAACTCTGCTCAGGTGGAAGTCTCTGTGGAGTCAACTCTCAACCGTACCTTAGACCGTTCTGGCTTTTATATTAGAGACAAGACAAGCAAACAGAAAATGAAAGCCTTACGTTGAAAGTTTGTAACAAGTCATGTTGGAGCCACAGCAGATGTGTGGAAAACACGTTACAAAATATGACATTTTTGTCTATATATAAAACTCTGCGTGTGGTGAGAAACTAACCGGTGACGGCTGAGGGGATTTTATTTTATTTTTTTCAGTAGAAGCAAAATCGCTTGTTAGAGCTGTGGGGAAGATAGACTGAGACAAACAAAGTACTTCCCTCAAAACTCAGAGGCTGCAAAAATACTGAGGTTGAGCTTCACCTTCAATTACCCAAAACCTGCAGCCCAACAGAAACATGCAGTAAACCTGTGTTAGAACCATCCAGCTAAAGGTAATCCGCAGCAACACTTTAAAGCTGATGACTGATTTTCTCTGGGGAGTCTTCAACAAGGTTTTATCATTATTAGGATTAAAGGAAAGCATGAAAAATGTCTGCTCAAATGAAGTTTAATGAACACCAAATTATGCATCTACTAATTTGTCAAACATACATTTTTTAATTTGCTGATAAAAATCTGTAACATTTTTTAGTTTATTCTTGACATTGACATAAAATGGTGACATAACTTAAGACATGATGAAGTCTACACTTTTAAACATCTAGTATTTCATTCGTCCCTAAACTTTTAGAAAACTAAAATGAATCATTTTCATAAGACCTCTATGATCTGTAAGTGTAATCTTACCTTTGAAAATGGCTGTTGGCGTGAAAGAGAAATAAATGAATTTCACAATGTTGATCTTAAATATTAATAAAACTGCAGAGGAATTATTTTTGACTAATGAAAAGTCATAAATTATTACAGTATTTAAACTTCTTTTAGCTCTCAGTGGAATGTTTGCTGCATCAACACATCAAAACTGCTGCTGTCAATCGTTTCTTCTGCTTCAGAACTAAAACCTCCTCTGACACTAAAAACACTGATTGCTCTAAAAATCACACCAAGAAAAATGAAAGAAAGCAGATGTTTGGGATACAGCGTTAGTCTTTTTCATCTCACATGCTACATGTACCAGTAGAATTAATAAATATCGCCATTAACAACAGAAAGCGTCTTGAGCAGTTTGACCTGAAATTTACGTACAAATTGAAGAATACCACAAATTTCACTTGAGGAAACTCAAGAAGAATATTTAGAGCTTTAATAACGAATGGCCTTTAGTCAAATATTGTTTGCTTGTTTTTGCTGACGGTTCTTACCTGTAAACAGCTCTCTTGTCAGACTCAAGCTGGGCCTGAGGGTCAAGGGTCACACTGACAGAGTTATTTCCTGCTGCTGAGGCTGCTGGGATATGCACCTGTGGGGTCTTGGAGTTCTGCTGAGTTGTTCCCGTCATCTGTCAACAGACGAAAAATTCACAGCTAGATTTTAACGAACCCATAACCAATTTAAACGGGGATCGGTGAAGAACACCTCCATAACTTTGAGATCCCTGAAATAATAGTGTGGTAGTTCCTGTTTTACCTGACCCCTCAGGTTTGCTGTTACATACAGAGCTCAATCACTTTTAAAGGGTTGTTTTCAGACATCATATCTCCCCTATTTTAACTTCCCTTCATTGACTCTGTGTAAAATCCAGAATAGATTTTAAGATTCTCCATCGTTCTCAATGATCAGCTCCAGCATACGTTAGAGATCTGATTACTCCAAATGTTCCTAACAGAGCCCTTTGCTCTCAGACTGCAGGTTTACTGGTGGTTCCTAGAATCTCTAAAGAGATTGGTTGAGAAAGACACCCTGTCTGGTTTTAAATCCATGTTTAAAGCTGTCGGTTTTGATTAAGCATATAGTTTAAAAAATGTCATGTTTTCTGAGTCGCTGGATTAGAGGAGTAGGAGGAAGTTGGACGGCCGAACAGACTGCTAATTGTTTTAGGGACATTAATTAAGATTCTGTGCTTTATCATTCTACCTGATTCAATTATAAGAATAGAGTCGCAGAACTAAGGGATGCAAAACTGTGAATCTTGTGATTCTAATTTGTACTTTAATTGCTCCAAAGAACCATGTGTATTTCAATTATTCATTTCAGTTTAATTATCAGTGGGAACTTTGTTCTTAAAATATATTCAAGGTGGCAAAGGAATTTGGAGAAAAATTGCTGACAGCTGAATTACTAGAAGAGAATTACAGTTATTAAAATAGAAGGAACGTTTCAGTGTGTTATCATTCAGCATAAAATAAGTTTAATAAAAAGTGTTCTGTGTTTCATGCTACTTTTGCTGGGGGCTTGGTAAGACAGTGAAATGTTTTCCAAACGGAGCCCATGGTCATCATTATTGTAAACCCCACTTTCGTCTCAGTCATTCAATCACTGCAAGGAAATGGCTATAACTTTTTTTGAGGTAGGGTGAAGTAGAAGGACGCTTCAAGTCTTAATCCAAACAACAAATGGGAAATAAATTACCTTCTTCACACTTAACTAGTTCTGATTAGCATTCTTTAAGTGCCTGCACTGCTGCTTTGGACCTCTCTGCTGGAACTAATCCTAAAGTTGGCCGCAGAATGCGGACAAGAGGGAAGAACAGGTGAACAGGATACCCCTCCCTGTGTGTGTGTGCGTGTGTATATATGTATATATTTATATTTGTATATATTTATACCAGTAATAAAACCAAAATGTGTATTTTTTACAAATGTGTAAAACCAAATATGTTTATTTACTGAAACCAGCTGAGATTATTAAAACTTTAAGGAAATGTGTCTGTTTCCATCACCCTTGAGGTAAAGTATATCTTCACATTACTTTCAGTTTCTGCCAAATATTGTAATTTTTATTTTATTATTTTAAAACCTATTAATTTTATCACACATTGTTTCTGCTCAGCTTGAGTTTAATTCAGTACTTTTGTTTAGTTTAGTTTTTTGTCAAACATCATCATGTAGCACTGAAGCAAAGGGATCGTGCATAACAGCAAAGGTCTTTGAACTGTGTAAGGTAACACACGAGCTCCTGGAGTGTGCAGAACTTGGATCAAGTGATAATTGATCCAATCCTTAATTAGCACAATGTGTTCTTTATCTTTTTTGTGTGTAGGCTGACATTTTAATAGAAACTATATCTGTGGTTCTAATGTTAGATTGAGCACTCCATTACCAAACTCTTGGTCAAACAGAAGGCATTTTGGACTGTTCCCTTTATCATACTGTAAGTCAGAAGCAGGTCTAGACCAAAGTAATTCGGAATTACTTTACTTTAATGAATTATGAATAGTAATTATTACCTTTCAGTCCTAATGATTTTGTTTCATGTTATGGAAACACCCTTATATAAAACCTTACATGTCAGTTTGTATTGGACATGATAGTCAGCAGTTAGTAATAAATGCTTATGTCGAATATTTACTGCAGAATGTGTTTAAGACGGCATAAACGAGAATATGCCTCAACAATTAAATACTATGTAGTTTGTGACTCTGAAATTTTTCAATTATGCTGCTAAAATCTCATCTAATGGGATTTTACAAATATTATAATGTTATGTGAGCTACATTCTTTGTTAATCCCTTTCTAACTTCTCAAAACCTCTCCACAGTGTCACAACTATCCCATCAGTTTCTTTATGTCGGAATCATGTTCAGCCTCACCTGTTGACTTTCTTGGTACGTTGGAGGAGGAACGCTTTGGGTGGCCATCATTGTCACTGTAGGCGCTGGGGAATCATGTTGCATCATGGGACAGCTTCACATGTGGACTGGGAGACACAGAGCAGCAAAAAAAAAATCAAACATGGATCCGGTTTGATAGGTGGTTCTACGTTCTATTACACCAGCAGCCACCAGGTGCTGCTGTGACTGAATAATTAAAAAAGGAAACACACACACACACACACACACAGCACCTAAGTCTTCATTTGCAATCTTTACAGGCTAATTCATTTCTTTTCCATTTCTCTTTAGTCTGCCTCTGCATGGTGTTGCGTAGAACTAAAGACAAGTCAATATGATGTATTAATACAGAGAGATCAGACAATGCAACCAAGCAGAAAGAAAACAAATTAGAACACCCTCAATAACAAATATTCAGCAAATACTGAGCTGGAGCAGCAGCTTCTAATGACACCACCAACAAACCAAACTATTTGTTTCCCAATTACAGAACAGCCAGACCTGTTTACTAATCAGAGCTGGCTTTAACGTCACCTGACATGATGGAATCACAGAAGCTGATAGTCATCTCTGTTAGTTGGCTGCTGGTGTTGCTTGTTGTACTTTAACCAAGCAAGTCAAGAAGGCTAATTAATGCTCTTCGGGACCCCACAGGGTCGAGGACAGTACCCTGTGGAACTCTGCTGTAACCACCTGCCCCACCCCCACTGATGGCTAATTGGTTTGGGGGGAGCCTTACACATACAGACCCCATACCTCCCCTGCAACAGAAGGCTCAGCAGGTTATCCATCCTGGAGCTCCATTTAACCTATGTGTTAATACTGCAAGAAAACCTGCGTGAATACGGAACATTTTGAAACGCAAAATTGTTTCTTCCTTATCTAAACAGACTGATGAAGACTATAAAATAAACTTTTTCATAATATCCACATAAGTGCTTAAAGTGAAGTTTTGACATACCCGTTTTACGTCACATAAAGCTATGCGTGTCAGTGAAAGGAAGGTAGAAATTATAGTGGAATAGGTTGACTGCTAGCGACTACGAGGAAACGCTACATTATAGTTAAGTTAAATGAAGTCGAAACATCTGAGAACATTTCAGTCCTGGATGCAGAATTCCTTCAGAGCGGCTACTTCAGGAAACAAAAGTGGGCCTTAAATCTATGACAAAACCAACTCTGCTCAATATAAACATATAATGATGAAGAAAACATTGATGAACTCAATACTTATTTTCACTAACAAAACAAAACACAACAGAACAAGTATGACTTAGATTAGCACTGCTACATCCCATAGTCCTGTTTAATCTTTGTGCTACGGTCAGTGGACAATTAGACACAAATATGTTTTGGGCCATTTGTTTAATGCCAACATTTCTGCTTTACTTCCTGAATCTGCACAACAACAAAAGTTCAGCATGACTAAGAGTTGAATGCTGGGGAACACTAGAACTGAGATGCTTCTTTGTTTGATTGGCATCCAAAGCAAGTGTTGCTGCCAACATCCTGATAATAAATGGTGGCTTGGTTTCTAATTTAAGGTTTTAGCTGAAAATCTGCATTTATAACATGTCTCACTGTTCTTGTGTGTGATGCATGTGGATGTGTGTGGACTGAGCTCGGTATCAGATGAGCATCACTGTTTGTGCCTTGTGTCTTCACACTTGTTTGTGTGCCACGCGCGTGCCTCTGCGAGTCATCCCGTGTACTGATTGCGTCTTCTGGTTTCTGTTCTCATTCCAGCTGGTATCAGCTGAAAGACATCTTCTCTGTTATCAGCCCTCATTTTAATTGCAAATGCAGTGAGCGTGTTAGTGATTAAATGGAAAATTGCACATTAATTGATGAGACTGAAGATAAAGCCAGTCCAATTACCACATGGTATTTTGGGCCTCTCAAGTTTCACTGTTCCTTGAAGGAACAAGCCACCAAATGCCAATTTTAAGCAGGCAATCGGGCATCCATAACTATGCACAAAGAGACAAAAAATGTGTGCATAAACACAAGCAGTGTGCCAGTGTGCCAGCTGTCCAGGCATTAAAGTACATACAAAACGAAAAAAGGTACCAAAATACATTCTAACACACTCTCCCCCTCAATGTGAAAGTAAAAACCTCTCTTTGAACTCACTGAAGGTCTACAGTAACACAATAGGTTGTCAAATTCATTTTGAGGACAAATGACATGTTTGTTTCTCGACAAAGGCCTTGGAATTATGACACAGTTCATAATGCATATCAACTGGAGTGCGCCTGTAGTCACAATCAAAATTCAAAAGCAAGCATAAAGTGGAAAATGAGAGAGAAGTAGGCATAAAATTATTCCAAGCAACATCAAAGGATTTTCCGAGTTGGAGATTAGGGGCAATTTCCCTTTCAGTGGATTATGTGCCGTACGAAACCCTTCTGTTCACGATTCAATTTCCCAACAACTTCAAGCATACAATGTCCGGTTTTTGTATCGAATCAAGGTTAGTTAGCCTCTCTTTTAACCCCCTTATACCTGCAAATCATATCGTATCACAGGTAAGCTTACTACTTCCTCTGTTTGTGTTTCAAACTGTTCTGTTGCAGGCTAGCTCTGAAAAAAATCTTGCTGCACATCTTATATATTTGTCAGAGCAACAGATTTTAACTTGGTCTTTGATAATACGGAGGAGGTGTCTAGCCCTCAGTTCACATTCGGTGTAGTTTCACAACATGACATTTTCCAACCGTCTGCACCATGTAAATATCTCATAGCCTTTGTCATTGTTATTCTAAAAATATATTTTATATATTATATATAAACAATACTGATATTACTCATCATGTTTCTTGTCTCGCTGTCTCGTTGTCGGACACATCGTTTTACAAAGCCCCTGATTAATTTTTCACTCCTTCTGTATGTTTGTAGCAGTCGGACAGCTTTGCTTGTTATGTTACTCAGTCTTTTCAACTTTCAGAAGTTTCAGCTTACAGGTTTAAGCGAGCAGAATGGATACGGCCCTGAAGGAGTTCATTGATCTGTACGACTACGACCGTGAATGAAGCGCATATCAGTCTCCATCTGCAGGCCACGACTCTTGACATTCACTCACACATTTCAATTTGCTAAAAGCTATTTTAAAAGAACAACCGTTGGGTTTGTAAGCAAGAGAGAAAATGACTTTTAGCTTGGTTTGACAAATGGACAGGGAGGACAACTTCTTGGAGTCAAGAAGGTTTCCATCGAGGATCCCGTCCTTAATCATGCATGCAGTGTTGAGATTGAATTTGATTTAAGAATATTCTGCAAGTATTCAACTTGGTGACTTTTCTGATAGCCAATCTAAAATCACGCCTACATGTGTGAGAACAGCCTGCCATCAAAATCTCATTTATTCTTTCTCATTTGAATATATTTGTTAAGAAGTTGACCTGCAAAGCAATGAATAACATTTGGAAGTAGGTATGTCACCTTGGTCAGACATTATGCATCTTGAGGGTTGCTGAATAAATAAATCATGTGTTTTTGAATATGAGTAGGATCTAATCATCGCCTCATTGTCAGGCCTGATTTACAATGCAAACACCAGCAGGCAAAGCCTTGATGGTGTTGAGGAAAGCCATGGAGGGAAGGACAGAATGGTAATGAGATTTGGACCTGTGAAGGTGGAGGCTGTGTACATAATTGTGTCTGGTTTCAAAAGAGAAAATTTGAAAAACACACAGATCAGGGCAAGCAGCCATGGACATACATGTAAACACAGGCATATATAATGATGAACGCATTGCATGAAGAGATCTTCAAGCTTCAACCAGTGTCATCCTTGGGGCAATAAATATTTCACAACCTCATGGCCTGAAGTACAAGTAGAAGTACAAGTACAGATGCGCACACACATTAAAGTAGAAACACATTCATAGCCAAAGGCAAGGAGAGTCCAACTCGTGGTTTTAGGGCAACAAATATCCCCCAGGCAAAAGCAAGCTGCATGTGTTCCGCAGTAGGAATCCAGTCCACATTCCCAGGCCACCTCATTAACCCCAGCCACCCATCCTCCCTCCATCAAGCCAAGCTCTCACCACTTTGCTTCATGCTGGCCAACGCTTCCAATTCTTACTTATATAATTTATTCATCATCCAGTCTTGTTGGTTGGACTCAGGTTTTTCCACGGTATAGATAAGGTACAAAACAGAAGCTGAATTTCCGCATGTGTGCAGACAATTTCAGCTCTGATCATAGTTGTTGTCCAAAGGTACTGATGAAAGCTACAGTTAGCTCACTTGGGCAGCAATTAAGGATGTTTACCACAGGCAATGAACCTACAGTATGAATGTGTTACAGGGTGAGAAGATCTGATCTTTAGAAAGCAGGTTATCTGCCAAGTAGCCTAGAAGTGAGTATACATAACAAAACCTTCAGAGCTACAGAAATTACAAAAACTTCGTCAAGGATAACACTCAGCCATCAGACATTGTTCTCAGTTACTTCCCCTCAAAGATCCTTTTCACTTGTCCTTATAAATTCAAAATGACATTTTATCCTAGAATTTCTATAATCTTTCAAGTTTATTGTTTCATCTTGAACTTCTTAATGAGCGCCCTTCAAGTATTCAAATGCACCCCACAGCCTTAATGAAGACACAGGGATTTCCCTCGGGTGTGGCAGTTTGCAACGCTCTCTTTCCGACTGCTGACAAAGGCGGCGGCGCTCCAATCTGACTGCAATTCTTGTTTTCTTTGTATTTATGCTAATTATTGTTTGTATGTTACACATTCCAAGCTTGATTGTGCCGCCTCCAGTTTTTAAAAAGAGTACATTAAACTATACGGATATTGTAAAAACAACACTAGAGTGAAGATGGTTGGAGTATATCTGTGGGATAGCTGGTGTGCATGCAAACAACATTATGAACACAGTAAGTACTTCATCTTAAGCAGTTTTCTAAAAAGTTACATTTTAAAATCATTTTTAGCCAGTGGCTCATTTGTAATAGGAGTTAATTACATTGTCACCTTATTTATCTTAAACACAATTATATACATAGACAATTTCAGACTTTATCTTGAACAGCCACTCTTTATTATTTTAACATTCTTGAATTCTCCAGAACAAATATCATACGTTTAAATTCCACTGTTAAAATGTATGTATGTTTTGCATTGGAAAGAAATGGAAACTTAATAATTCTTCTTATTTAAAGTGGCTGATAAATAAACAACTATAGGTTTATCATCATTCCACATCGTGGCTCAGAGAGATCTGCTCACTATGTCTCCAAATCTATCAGATTGTGAGGTCAGTCTGTCAGAAAGTCGCTCTAGCTCACAGATGTTCTGGCAGATTTCGTTTGGCTAGACTATTCCAGAACATTGAAATGTGTTCCTAACATTGTGCAGCTCTGGATAAAAAATCATGAAATGCGTTCAACCAGAATTTGAATTCCTCCTTTCTCTTTCTGTGTGGCTCGTGTTTCTTATAGTGAGATCCTGGAATAGCAGCTTTAGCGTTTTAAAGTGAAAATGTGGCGGGGAGCTAAGTGTTTCAATTCTGTGGTGGACACAAACTCAGTTATGAGGTGGATTTTTCCTTCTCAGCTGATATCAATCAGACATAGAAGGCAGAAAAAATGAGAAGCTTGAGGAGGGAAACATAATTCACACAAGTTCCCCTGCTGAATCCTTTCCAGTACCTCTCCTCTGCTTCTCTTTCCATCTCTGCTCCCACCACCGCTGCCTCCTCGCTTTCTCGGCCGTGTGTTTGTTGGCACACATGTTGTGCCGTTTATCTGGAGCTTCATCAGCGAAGTTCCTCTTCTTTTTTGTACATGAACACCTTCTTATCACAAAAAAGATAGTGCCACCCATGTCACACTGCATCCACTTCAGTTACTGCTAGGGCGTCATGACTCACAAGTTAACGAAGCAGAATGCAGGAAGGCTCGCCAGCACAACTCTTAAAGTATTAAATATCAGAGACTAGTGGTAACCCTTTATAGGAGTTCATATTCAATCTTGATGGCTGAACCAGGGAAGCATTTAAAGTAGAAATAAGATATTGTGCAATTATACTTACTGAGCTAATGTGGATTTTTTTGGGCCATTTTTTATGAACCTTTCTAAAACCACTTTAATAGCTTTTTATGTTGTCTACAAAGTGAATTATGAATATCCAGGCCACAATAGCAATGTTGAATGCTCACATATAGATTCTTATGACATTGATTGAGTGTGTCACAGTAAAATTAAGATTAGGGGTTAGAGATATATCATTGGGATTAATATTATATGAATTCCCGAAAGCAGTTAGAAGCGATCCTGAGCTAGGCTCATACTGTATCACCTAGTCAAATCTAATAAGCGTTTTTTACATCTAAAACAACAGCGGAGCATCAACAAGCTTCATTTCAGCCAATCAGTTTACTGCAAGCCTTACAATGAAATCACCTCAGCTCATGGATGTCTTTGGTATCTAAATTATCAGGGATGCTCCTGTTCTGTTCGCCTTCAGCCCCCAACAGCCCTAAATCACACTTAGTGCAATGAGATCAGCAGAGGGGAATATTGGAGGAGAGTAGTTGGGGTATTAATGAGAGGGGGGATTAGTAGGTGGGGAGTCTGTCTCTGTGCGTTTGTGTATCTGTATGCTTGTGCCTGTCTACGTCTCTATTATTGGCCACTTGGGTCTCCAGAGCTCTCCGGCTGGGGGGGAGGAGATGGGGAGTTTGTGTTGGCAAGACACGTTGGACAGGAAGAAGTCTGCCGAAGAGAGCAGCCACGAACCAGACAGAAGCAGAAGACTGAGCTGGCGCTGAGGAACCCCGCCAGGGTGATCACAGTCTGCATTCCCTCAACACGTGAAGATTGTGGGAACAAGCTTCACTTACAAGTGATACATGGAAATCTTGCTCAGTGCTTCAGCATATTGCCTCAAATACAAAGACGGTTGCTTTGGTTACTGATAAAATCAGGATTATTTCAGAAAAACTAATAAAGCTTGAAACAATGACATCCAATATGACGAACATAAGGGTAACCTAGTGACAAATCACTATTGAAAACAAACTGACAAGAGTTCCTTCGTGTTGGTCACAAGCATTTGGCCCACTTCACTTAAAAAGATCCCCAGATATGTCGGTTTTATTGTTAGAGAAGGATTTGCATTGTGCCGATTATTTTGAGCCAAAGAATGAGTAGATCAGAGAGGTGACATATTATGCTTTATAAAAGTTTATGAACTGCCTTTGCAAAAAAATCATCCAGATTTACTAAAGCAAACTTTAAAAAAGAGGTAACACTCAGATTTCTGTTCATTCTGCTACCATTTGGAAGGTTTTCAAGAAACATTGGCATATATTGAAATCTGACCCTTAGCTATTTTTCCATTAAAGATGCTCATTTATTCACAAATAAAAAGGGGAAAGTTTTAATGATCATCTTGTTTGAAGACTTTTTCAGTGCTAAATAAATGTTTGTTTCTCTCTTTTAATGAACAATTTCTACTAGTACTCACCTGTGCGAAATGTAACAATGCCATAAAAACTGAATATTATTTTCTATCCTAATACATGCCAAAAATGTGCTTTTAATAGCATGCATTCATAAATGTAAAATATATGATTTTCCTTGAGAAGTTGCATTTATACAATACATAAAAGTAAACGTAAGGATGAATGAGTATAAAAGTCGGCACTGTTGCGTACACTTTAATGATGCTCCTAATGATATTTCATCGTGGCGATTATGTTGTATTGAATAGGTCAGCCTTCCACCGCGGAGTGGTGGAAGGCTGATATGTTACTCAAACAGAGTGAAGCTTTTTGGATTTATATCCTTCAAGCTCTGGCACTAAAGGGACTAAGAGATGAATTGCTTTTGAATGTCTTTTTAATGCTTCATAATTTCATTGAAAAGAAGATTTCTGAGCTTCGGACTACACAAGGGATTTAATTCAATATTGCTCATTTATATGTATAAACTGAAGTGATTGAATTCCATATGTATTGATTTGAACATTTCTGTTTATGAGATAATGTGAACGGCTTTTCCTCTACAATATATGCTTGTTGTACTCCTTTGTTAACAGTTTGACATTAAAACCCTTCAATGCCAAACTAAACATGGACGTTTTTAAGGGAAATGACTAAACTAAATATGGAACACAACATGGTGATGATATCGTTTTTAACCAACCTATGAAGTGACTGACCTAATTCAACAGAGGTCAAGTCAGTTGGTGATAGTAGAGTTGAATGGAGATCACTTGAGTGCAGTGAGCGTGACTCAAGTGGAGAGTTGGTAATGATAACGATGAAGACATTTTTTTGTTGACATCCCTTTTTTCGAGGCGATGACAAGATAAACGTGGATCTTTGATGACTAAAACGTGACAAGACGACTGCGACGTTTTGTTCTCTTTTACTCTAATCACTGATGGAGCTTGGTTGACGTTATTTAATAAAAGGAGAACTGGGAAAGATCTAAACTTGATGTAAAAAACACCAGAAATGTTATGCGGCACCTGAAGGTTCGTCACGCTGATATTTTGTCCGATGTAAGTTACAATAACTATTGCTGAAATATCATTTACAGATAGTTCTGTTAGGCGGGGATTGACACCCAACAGCATATGTTTGTTATTAAATGTTGAGCTTCATATTGAACTGATTCAGGTTGCAATTTGTTTTGGAATATTCTGAAGTTCAAGTAAAGTAATGGATGCAAAACCAATTTCTAAGGAACTGAAGTTTGGTTAAATCCATCAATTACAAATGGAAGGAATATGGCCCATCTCTAAATCTGCGGAATCTACTTATTACTCATTTAGGATGCAACTAACGATCATTTTAATAATTGATTGTTTTTTATTATTATTTTTTATTTAGCATTTCCCATATAAGCTATTAGAAACTAATTTTATTTAAAAAAAACTGAAAACACAAGAGAGTTGTGCCACTCACTACAATTTATTTAACTTTGCTTAAAGGAACAAATGAGCTGAACAGTGTAAAATATTTGTTCACTTTTAGGCAAAAAAAATACTTAGAATCGTGTCTAACAATGTGCAGCATATTAACATAATCTCAGCCCTTATTGTGCTCTATATTTAAATTTATATTTTATTTGATCTTTATTCTGAATGCTCAGCACGACGCTGACTTAGTTGGACATTATTTTTATAATTAATATGAACTTGTGTCTCTACCAGCGTGTTTAGAACAGAGTTTGTAACTTGGGGTGAGCGTCTTGTTCCACACGTATTCGTTTATTGTTCTTTTTTGCAAAAGAAATACAAATTGACGAAATAAGTATAGACGAAACGTAACGAAGCTGCGCACACACCTGCAACTATATATTAATAGTATATTCACCAACAGTATTTAGCCCGTTTATTTTCTTACTAGCTATCGGTTAGTTTACTGGGCTGATTCTTTCTCTCCTGTTTTAACTCTAACATATTTTCATCTCAAATGTTCACTTAGAGAAATGTTTTATACATTTTCGTGCTTCGCCATCTTGCTCAGGGCAAATGTATTTTTGGCACCTGAGCCATGTGCTAGCAAAACAAGGCTAACGATTGGCTGATTTCTTCTTCTACTGCTCCACCGGTAGATCAAAGCATTAGGTAGCTCATTACTGCCACCTCCTGACAGCAGATATAATAGACTGTTAAAAATAGACGCTTACAGTAAAATGTGATTAAAAGTGACTAAATTAGTTGTCAACTATTTTAATCATCAGTTTTAATCGGTTAAATTGATTAGTTGTTTCATCTCTACTCTAGACTCAGTGACCATACAAGAGAGGGACTAGTGAAATGTTCCACGATGAACGCACTGAAGGATGATACAGCAGCTGAGATGAGAGAGACTCTGCAGACAATTGTTACTTCACTACGACAATGAAACATTACTTTTAGTGGACTTTATACACTGTTTATTATGAGAAACACCCTAATTTTATGTAACATGTTTTTATGTAATTTTCATCATTTTGTTGGTCATAATTTATTATTAAATAAAAAACAATAGTTTGAATAGTTTTTCTACGTACTGTAATTTCATAGATCTCAGAGTAACCTACAAAAAGATTTGTAAAGAAATATGTAACAGAATACAATAAACATGAATCTGCCCCACCCCAAAAAAAGGAATCAGGGATGCAGTGACCTATTTTAGTAAAACATTATTTTATTTTATTTTCTACGCTGCTTTTGATTATTACATTTCTCCGTGATTGTTTGAGGCAAAATCAAAACCTAATAATACATTTAATTAACACCGCAGCCTTAATTGATACACTTTATAGGTTTCAGTCACAAATGTTACATTTTTATTCCATGATGTATTTAGAGAACTAAACAGTAAATGGCCTAAAGTAGTGAACAATACAATAAAAATGTAAATGTATAGTATTAGTCTCAAAAGAAATGTAACAAGATCTCCTTCAGATATCATTTGGTTGATAAAGTGTACCTGAGTATGGAGGTACGTGCTTTAAGCTCAACATCCTGCATGTTTGTTAGAGACTCTTACCTTGAAGTAAGCAATAAATTGATTGTATACTTATTGCTACTATATTAACAGAAGCTTTAAAGAAGTCTCCGGCACTTCTAAACCCTTTGTGCAGCAGCGGTAAGAAAACAGAAAACAAAGACATGGATCTTTTGTAAGTAGTTCAAGATTACAGCAGCCAGTGAAACGTTTGCAATATCTGCGTTGGAGCATTTTAATCAGTCTCTACTGGATTCAAACACTTCTTATTCGCAATTTACAAAATACAGACGGCTGAAACCTGAACTGAATCAATTTATATCAAACAAAGATTGTTCAAAACAAACCATTAAAGAACTATATGGAATAGTTGTGCATTTTTTGCCAACTAACCTAAATTAGAAAGAAAAAAACAGGAGGATAAATGCAAATTATTTACACTGTCTAGGATTAGTTTTTCACTCTCACCTTAAAGAGTGATTGATTTTTTTGGCTTTCCTGTGTCTAAAATATTTAATGTTAGCCACTGAAAAAATGTAAAGTCAATCTTTTCACAGCCAGTAAATTGGTGTAATTTAAATAAAATTAATAACTTGCCAGACTCTACATTGTATCAACCTTTACAGTGGATAAAAGGATGGGTAAATGGATTTCACTGTGTAGTTCGTAATATTATTCTGTCGTAACCTAACAATTTCCCACAACAAATGAAGCTCTGCATCGGTTTGTTTTGTCTAATCTTGTGATTTTACCTTCTTTTTCTTGTCGCTCTCATCCATCATTAGCATGGATGGACAGTAATATCGCTTTTGTAAAATCTAATCTTAATTTATTGGTATTCATAGATGTTTTTCTAAATGTTCTTTAATGCTGCATAAAAATTTCAATTCAAATGTATTGTTTATGAGGATATAATAAAGGTATATATCACTCAGTTTTGTAGTTATTTTGTATAAAAAGATCATCTTCAAACAAAATTTGAAACCAATCCATACATCAACAGAAGTCATCAGAAACCTTCACCAACAGACTCATGATTAGTTTTTCATTTCCGACAGTAAAAACAAAAGAAAAATGAAGTGAGACAGGAGTCATCTAAAATGTGAGGAGCAAATAATCAGGCCAACAGCAGCGTGTGTTTGCTGCTCTTGGCTGGATGGACTCTGTTTGTCTTAGTGTCGGGGGTGGGGGGTGGGGGGCAACGAGAGCCGGCGGTTGAGTGGAAACACCAAACAAACCCATATTAAATTTCTTCTGAAATGCCATGGGGGGAGAGACGTGGAGTACGTCTGGTTGGGGAGAACAGACAGATATGTGCATGGTGGAGGTATACACTCTGCAGAGGACGAGAGGAAAGAAGGCACTCTGTTATAAGGGGTGTGTGGACGCCTTCAAATAAAAGAGACATTAAGGTGAGAGAGATGTTGCAGCCTACAAAAGCAAGGCATGGGGGAAGTCTGGTGGGAAGAGGAGAGGGGAAGGTCATGGTGGATAAAGAAAGAGAAGCTGGGAGACAGGAAAAGAAACAAAAGAGTAGTGAAAAGGAGAAGGATATGCAGAACAAGAGTGACGTCCACAGAATGAACAAAAATATATCCCTTTAGTACCCAGGCTTTGTTTTGGAGGGTAACTATTGTACTTGTCTTCTTCCTATAGTGACCATATTACTGTTCTATAGATCTGGATAACAAACATAACTAAATATAGATCACATACGTTGGCCTGGGAAGTGATTTTATTCTTACATAAAAAAAATATATAGTGATTTCTATGCAGGGGAAACCTAGAAATCACATAATACATATCATACAGTAGAAATGGCTGTGCTATGAAAAGAGTATTGTAATACTTTACTACTGTAATTCATTTTTCCTGAGTACTTTTAAACATATGGCTTAAAAAAAAACATTTAACTAGAATCCGTTTGAAAAATGGAAGTATGCCAAAGTATGGTGTCTTACTCTGATCAGAGGTGTTTTAATTCTACCACAAGAGAAGGTCTCAAACAGGAATGGATCATTTAAGGTAAATAAGAATCTCAACTGGGCTCACCTAGGCTTTGACTAGGCCACTCCAAAACTTCCAATCTTATGTGCAGGTGTCTTAGCCACACGTGTCTAAGGTTAGGTCGCAAACTGATGAATGGAAATTCCCTTTAGGATTCACTAGTCAAAAAGGATTCACTAGTCACTTAAACAAAGAATAAGAAGGTAATGAAAGGACTGCTTTCTTTATGACAGTGAAACCAGTGTAGTGGCTGTTTGGGTGGCTTCCATAATGCAACAGTGTGTCTATAGTCACAATCCAAACGTTACTGAAGCAACATGTTTAGTTTTTTAAATGCAGTTCAGTCTCTAATTCAGTAAATCTATAGGCTCAACGTCTCATTGAATTTACATGCTATAATTTGCCTCGTTATGTGCCTTTAACAGAAATACACAAATATGATGAGATGAATAGAGTATCTTAAAGGAACATTAAATCGTTGCGGAAGATTTGGCAAAAGAATCGATCAGTTAAAAAGAATACAGAAAGGAAGCATGCTACAAAAGGGCACAAAGAGAGGTAATGTTTGCCTTTGTGTAAATGCCACTACAACTCCCTTCAGGTTTTTCCAACAGCACAAACTGCAGGTGCACCAACAACAATCCCTCTAAGGAGAATATTTGACAAGCCAGATCTAGAGTCTGTGGGCGAAATGGAGGTCTGCTTTGAGGTACGAAAGCCTCCGGTTATCCCTCTTTGCTCCCCTTCTCTGCTTCTTGGCTGAAAGGACATCTGGAGCGCATTAAAGCAGTAAGGACATTGGATCTCCCCAGAGCGCTTGACTGGATGGGTGGCCCACTGTAGCCCCCTTTCAGCAGCCGGACCCGACCCTTCCTGATTAGTAGAGGGAGCCCCACACACACACACACACACACACACACACACACATACTTAAACACCACTCACACACACACGACATGAAGCACCATCTATTGAAATAATGGTGGTGATGCACACAAACTAGGATTACTATGTAGGTTTGTATATCCTTGTTTCGGAAAACATTTAGAGAAAATGATTTAGAATAAAGATGAGCTAAGAAATAGGATGATGACTTGAATTGGACAATTTTTAGTTGACTTTTTTTTTTGCTCAAAAAATTCAAAGAACAAATCATTTAGTGATCGGTTACATCACTATACAAACTTCTAAGATAATATTTAGGTAAGAAGTTTCGAAAATGAATGCAATCTCATAATTTCCATTGGGACAACATATTTTGTCATAACGTCAGTAAATTAGAGAAGATGTGACTTTACGCAGACGATTTTTCCCTTTTCATCATTTGGAGCTTCCTACCTTGTTTGGTGAGGAAACAGGCTAGATAGAGAAATTTTGATGACCTTCTGAAAATCTCACATTTGAGATAAAATCAAATAAATACACAGAGGAGACCGTTTTTGCGATCCATGCAATGCTTTCTACACCGCTTTTATGGAAGTGCTCTATTAAGGGCCCAGCATGGTCGGCCCAAAGTCGAACAGTCGATGCGCCCCTATATGATTGCAGGATGTTTTGTTTTTTTCACACACACCCTTCAAGGTCCACAAGACACTCCGTGAAGAGCTCCTGTGAAACCCGTCCAGCTAAAATATACGTCATAGAGTTTTATCATAATGTAAATGTGTTTTACATCTAAGAAGTAAACACAGAAAGAAACGACAATTACGAGTTTGTAGGAGGAGGAATTAATGATTGACCAGCTGGAAAATCTCTTTATATTTTACTTCATGTCATCAGAAGCCAAAAGACGGAACAGAAGGCGTCGGTAGGAAGTGCTTCCTCACAGACTTGAACAATTGCTTCTCAGAACCATCCATCCTGCTTGTTGAAACAACTTCGGGAAGTTGTTTAGTCAGAACAAAAAGACAACAGTGCTGATCGTCCACGTTTCCGCATTCATAAGTACGAGCATAAAGTTCTGTCCAATCACAAAATACTTTCACATCCAAAAAGGAAATAGATGTTTGTGACAAGGTGAGGATGACATGAGGCTGAAAAGAAAATGGTGAGATTTATATTAATCTAAATCTGACAATGAGACACAATGTTGCCACGTTAACCTTACTATGCTGAGTTTTTTAGAAAAGGGCATTCATTTGCCATTGTTAGCCGTATAAATAATATTCTACTGTTCACAGCAGAATGCAAGCATGGGACTGTTACCAATCTAAATGTAAGACACGGTCTCAGTGAGTTAAACTTTCAATCCACCATACCACGCCTATGGTTTAGAGTCTAATACATAAATGTCAGAAAGAGTTTTTTACAAGAAAAACAGTCAACTCCCTAAAATGTTAGGAGGTACAAAGTAAAAAGCATTGTCTATTATCAATTAATGAGGTAATGATTTTTTTCTAAATGAAGTCTGGAGAACAAATGTCCATAAGCCATTTGTGGCCAGTAGAGTCTAAGATGGAGTTTAAGAAATGGGGATAAATTGTGTCCTTATATTAGAGTGCTTCAAAGGTAAGATGCGTGAAAGCATATATCCCCAAAATATGCGTTTTGTATTTTTGTTTATCAAGACACTTTCAGATAAGTTTACACTGACTCAATTATGTTACCCTGGCAGCATATGGCATGATATTATTGTGGTGTGAGTTATTTTTAAAAAAAAAGTTTTTCATAATGTTTAACTTAAGTTTCGTACCCACAAACTAGTTGATTTTTATCCTCTTAGAGATTTAAAGTAGATTTACGTTATCTACTCATACTGGGAAAGGGCGGTTTACCTTATAATTTGTCAATGTTTGATAACCCTAGCTCGTAAAATTGAAGTCTATCACAGGAAGCCAGTTTAGGTTAAAATGACTGAACAAAAAGCACAGTTAAGAGTACTTTTAATTAATGAAATGCATGTGTCTCATCCAGGTATCTGCTGTTAAAAGATTGTGTTCATTTCTTTTTGTGTGATCGATGTGAGATTGAAAGGCTTACGAGGCATTTCTATAGCTTCTGAAATGTCTTCTATACTCACAAAAATATAGAGGAAATCAAAGCCCTTCTTGTTTCTCAGAACTGTTTTTCATTAAAAGCACAGAGAGAATAGTTTGTAGGATTTTTATGCTCTTCCACAAATCCACAAACTTTTTCAAAGGGGGAGAGTTCAAAGAAGCTCCTCATTTCCAGTAAATTGCTTTGCCTGATTTGCCATTTCAAATAAATTGCAATGTTGGCCAAAATTTGCAATTCACAGAAAGATGTCCCCTGAGCCACACAGAAGAGGTTAATCCATATTTCACATTTGAATATAAGATAGAAGAAAAGAAAAAGGGAAGGAAGAGAAAGATAGGTAACTCTTTGCCAGGAGACAAGAAGCGACAGTAAGGGGGGGAGGTGGGAGAAGCAGTGGGAGTGGAGAAAAACTGAGAGAATGGGAAGAAACAGGCGTCATTTAGAGTAAATGGCATCCAAAAACCCTCTCCAATTATCTTTGCCTTCCACGCCAGTGAGACTGACTTAATTAAAATGACTTGAGAGGGAGGGTAGAGAGGAAGGAGCTGCCAATGATTGAGGGGGCAGGCAAGGCAACGTATCTACACCAAAACACAAAGCTCAAGCATTGCACAGGCTGTCCACCATTCTTCCTTTTCAATTCCCGACTTCAAAAGAGAATAAAGAAATAATAATAATACAGAGATGGGGCTCTCACCATTTGCAGCCATATAATTGCACCATTTAAATCGTGCATTTTTTATCCTTGTGAAAATATTGCTGGCAGTGACGGTGAGTGTGACTCTGCTGGTGAATGAATATAGAAGAATAGGAAATACTAATGTTGTCTTGTTGTTTCTGTTTACCCCCCCCCCCC